>JARHVA010003162.1:1662500-1867500 GCA_037957365.1 Torreya grandis | reverse complement strand
GCTGATTTTCTAGTGAATGTGCTCTAGAATCGATGTTTAATAAATGGTTAAGATTTGGTTCCATTAGAAAAAAAAGATTCTCAAAATATTTTTAACTTCATATCAAAATAGGTTCCGAGTTTCACTTCCATTTTCTATTTTTAATAACCCTTTTCCAAAATAAAATTATTTAGAAATTTGTATCCTTCTGATTTTAATCTATGAAGTTATTCGAGAAAGGGTGTTATAATAATCACCCACTTTAAATTTTATCAAATATGAAAGATGTAACCTATTAGTTTGAGCTTCATATTCATGTATAAATTTTCATATTTGTATTTTAACTCTATTTTATATTTTTAGTGAGTCCTCCTTGAACCCTATTTGTCGCTATTTTTTTGTGTATGACAAAAAATGTTGTTAAGTACTATTTGATTTGATATTCCTTTTCTTCATGTCATTCACCATTGTTCTTAAAAAATACCTATGTTTTGAATATTTTATCATTCAAATTTGACCCATTACCTTATAATATTATAAACATTTCTCTGAGTATTTATTCCAGCATCATTTTTTATCATGTTTAGCTCTAAAAAACCTTTGTAGCCTAAAGAGTAATTTTGACTTGTTTAACTAAAGCGTTGACCCAATTGTTCCTTTGATTATGTTTATTCTAAAATTTATACTTGTGAATGTTACCAGAGTTAGGATGTGATCCTACCCTATTGAGAAGTTGTACTTATAAAATTTTATTTACTATTTAGGTGTGGGGTTCATTGAAAATTTGTTAAGGGAATTGAAGCATGTCTAGCCTTAAGTCTCTATGCCTTCTAATCATTTGGAATTCACATTGTGTCAAATCAATGGAACTCAAATCAATAATAACTGATCTAAGTTATATTTGATCCTTGACTTTTTGTACATTTTAATTTGTACAGTAGATTGAAGTGTAATGGTTGGACCAAAACTTTAGATTGGCATTGTGTTTTTGTTTTTGCTTGAGTTTGTATACCATGTTAGTGTTACTATCTTTGTATGCATAGGAGTTAGTGTGTTCTTTGGAGTGTTGGAAAAAATATTAGTGTGGTTTTATATGTGCTTGAGATGTAAATTTTATGCATTACACAATTTATCGACCACTTCTTTCTTAGATTTTTTTTTTTTCACTCAATTTATTATTTTATTTTATTTTTGGTGCCATGATTATATAATGAGAGAAGACACATAAAATAACTAGTAATTGAACAAGATTTGGTAAATCCTAAATTTCTAACTATGGAGTATTTTAAAAGTCAAAGGTCTAGATTGAGAATCACAAAAGTGTACTTCCTATAACTAGCTTTATAGAGATAAAAGAGATTGTTTGGCTTAAACATAAAGACTTGTAAGCATGACAATGGTGATTATACTAGATAAAACTTTCTATTTGAATCAAAGTATCTTTTGTTCCTCTTGAAAATGGCTAATTGGGTCAATTCATGCATTGACTGCTGAGTCCATTTTTCTCCATTTCTTAATTCCTAGTTCTAAATGTGAAGTATTGAAGCGATGCACATAATCACTAATGGTCTCATTTATTTCTTTTTTGACTTGAGATTATTTTGAAAATTTTACCATAGCACCCATATTCATTTGAAAATGGACCAATAAGTTATCATCTAAGGTTGGAAAAATGTACTAATTGACATGGCTAATTTGGTCAATACATGCACTAGCCCAATTATCTCAAATTATATTACACTTCGTTATTGGTTTTAAATGTGAAGTATAGAATCAAAACACATACTCACTAATGGTCTCATTTGGTTCTTATTTTACTTGAGATTACTTTAAAAATGTGACCTTCATACCAATATTTATTTTAAAATCAACCAATAAGCCATCAACTAAGGCTGTAAAAAATGTACATATCCACATGGTAAAGCGTGAACCAAATTATAATTATTCACAGGGATCAATCATAATCCAAGTTAAGAGACCTTTAAATCAATTTAAGGGATATCATTATCAAATATCAAATCCATCTTTTGACTTCATACATATAGTTAAAGGATAAACATTACACATTCACTATAAGTGGGAGAACTACATGAGCTTGATTTCCCTCCTTGGAATATTGTATACGTAAGCAACAATCAATAATCAAAGAGGCGATTGAATTCATCTCATCCCATTATATTTCCCTATTCTTATTAAAAGTTTTAAACATATCAAAGCATCTTAAGGGCTTTAAATACAAGAGAATATAAAAAACAAATTATATACAACCAATCTCTAGTTGTGATATATCATATTACTTAGCATCCATAGCATAGAAGAGAAAACAACTAGTTTTTACACAACTAATCATGCCAATTCTATTGTCAATGGACTTAGACACACTAAATTACTATCCAATTACAATTCTCATGTCCATAAATATATTCTGCTTCTACCTCTGATTTTTCATTTATATATTTTTCTCTTTATTGTCTATTTTCAATAACATATCATAGTCAACTACGATAAGTCAATAGTCAATGGATTGGAATAAACTACACTATCATCAACTTACAATGAACCTTTGGCCCAAATTATATTTTTTTAAATTATTTTGATTCTAAACTTATGCAATCACTTCTTATAACTTTCACTTGTAGATAGTCATAAAAATCAACATAAATCAATTTTTAATCTAAGTATATCCCTTCTTAGTGTTTTTAAAAAATAGTAACTTTCCTTATTTAACAATTTTTCAAAATCATAATAGTTAAATATTATCAATCTTTAGCATTCTGATATTTATAGTTTGACACATATAATCATATAAGTATTTATTTGTTTTATCAAAAATAGGGAAAAACATATTGGTGAACTCTAGCCTTTGCTTTAATCCTTTACTTTCTAATTTCATTTTTGAATTTTGACTTTGTTTTTCCTTTAGTTTCCTATAAACTATGTTCTAAGAGTCTTAAACTCATAGGATCTATCATTATAGGCAAATCAATCATCATTTTTACTTGAGACATGATGTGATGGGTACTACCCCAATATTAAATCCATTACACAACACTATTCCCATATTTTAGTTTTCATGTACCTAATGGTATAGCAAAAATGCCTAGGGTTTTATTTTCATCCATAATAATCCCTTAGCCATTTGTCCATGTAGTACATTGGTAAGTGATTATCCCTAGGAAGTTAATCTCAACATAACCTAGAGACATGATAATGTGGCTATGGAAATAATGGAATCCTCCATAGTTAGTGCCTTTGTGATTATGTTTACTATTTACAATTGATATAATATGTTTGATAGATTACAAAGAAAACACACCCTTGACTATTTTAACCTTTAATCATTGTTGAAAAATTTCCAAAGTCATGGTAGATACATTTTTATTACATATGTTTGGTTATTATATTCTCCCTTAATTTTCAAATTGTGCAAAATATATTAATTTTAAACAAATTCAATTAACACATAAAGGTTAGAGTGACTAATGTACAATATCAAACCTTCCTTAAATCACAAGTACCATTAATATACATATTTATAAAGTATATCATGGTATGGTAACAAGAATAATTATAAATTCAAAATGCTATAAAGCCCAATCCACATCATATTGATGGATTCAACATGGCTATGTATACTAATCATGTTAATATAGAGAAAAAGATGAACTTAATGACAAAGAATTCACTAACTATATTAATTCCAACCCACATAATATTGATACATTTCTATATATCACATGAAATGAGAAAAATAAATTAGGTTCCACTTCCACTTCTATTTTATACACTCTAGTTAATACCATTATACCTATTACCATATCAAACCCTATAGTTACATATATTACCACACCCTTAGGTATGGGGTCATCACTTGGTTTACAATAGATTACAAGCCTATTTATACAAGGGTATAATATACACCTCCTTTGATCACCACATAAGGTCCAGTTCTAATTTTTCCTATTGTATCCTCTCTTGAACAAATGTTTCTAGACTTACATGCTAAAATAATGAAATTATAATTTTTTCCCAAGATAATCACTCAAATTAATCTCATAATCTACTTCATAATTATTTCACACCTAAAATAGCCTCTTACCCTCTAACAATAGTTTTGGCATTACCTAAGCTACCATTTTATGAGGGTAAAGGTGATCATGAATAACATATTTGTCAATTCCATGTCACATGCTTGGACTATGCTTGAAATGATTAATTAATCATTAATATTTTTATAATAAGGCTATAGGATTATGTTTTATAATGGTTTTATGATATTACTCTTCAATAAATTAGAGCATTTAACCCATTATTAGATTAATGTTTAGCACACTTTTCAATCAACATCGATGAAAATATATCATATGTAAAAATTGATAAACTCAAACAAGGGTCAAATGAGCCAATTAGTGAATATATTATTTGGTATAAGACCATGCTAGAAAATATGAAACACTCTATGGCATATATTTATTTGAAACATATCTTCACTTATATCTTGATAGCACCACTCCATGAAGCAATCATGTTCAATAAAATCAAATCCATTGATGATCTATTTAAAATAGTCAAACAAATGGAAGTTAAGATTTTAGCCTCGAATAACCTAAAATATACACTAAGTGTTCTAGCTGTATCAAATTTCAAGTTTCAAAGCAAGTCAAATTATAAATTAAAATCTTAAAAAATAAAATATGGGTAAAAACTAATATTTAGTGCAATATCAAATCCAATAAACAATATTCAATTGATAGATCCACCATAGAGTAAATTTATAAGGTTACCACAAACCCCTCATATCTTGTTACAAAATCTAATTGATTACAATATCATATCTCTACCTCCTCCATTTGAGCTTGATTTGAAAAATTCCTAGCTTAAGGGATTTGATAGTAACACATATCATGACTACTATGGATGCATTGGGCATTACAAGAATAAGCATTATAGGCTTAGACATAGAATACAATATATGATCAATGATAATACTATTGAAGTAAGTACAACCACAAAGGAAGTTAGAACACCACAAAATTATAATGTATTTAGTTGAATATTTTTATTAATCCTTTTCCCAACCGAATTTAAATAATGAATACATATAATTTATAAGTACATCATGCATATAATGTGCATCCTCATTTTAAGATATATGGGAATGAAATAGATAGAATTATTGAAACATTTTTAAGTGCATTAAAATAATATCCAGTGATCACATTTGATGATATTTAAATTAATGATGATAATTCAAATGACATGCACTTTTTATTAGATCATATATCAACAAGAAGAATATACACAATGTTAATTGGTAATGGATCAAGTGAAAATATATTTACAATGAGATTTCTTTACAATCTTGGATACTCAAAGCAATATTTGTAAGTTACATCAAATATAGTCAAAGCATTCAATGGGCATACATAAGATACTTTGGGACATATAGTGTTACACCTCCAAGTGGGTCAAGCAACAATGGTTACTCCATTTATTGTCTTACCAAGAACATGGGTATTAAATATGTTATTAAGACACATTTGAATATATATGGTTCATGTAGTACCATATAAAATGTATAGATGCCTCAAATACATAGATTTTAATTGTGTGGTCAAATTTAAATCCATTCCATATGAATACCCTCTATAGTCAAGTTGGTTGTGAAAGATATTTAAAATAACCATAAAAATATAATTATGGAACATAATCTAATGTAGGGCCTATGCCTACACATGCCTCTTTTACCCTCCTAGATATGATTATTTGTTTTGATATCTTCTATCAAATTTGATCTTCCACTTATGCCTTCAATGATCTCTAACTTTACTTACAACTTGCAAGTACTTTGCTTCTATTTGATACTCTTGACCAATTATTATCTCTCTAGACTCATAAGCCTTCTTGAATACATAGTCTTATCTAATCAATTTTGACATTCAACCCTTCAACCACCTCTACACTCTTTCCTCTTGGCACAATCAACACCATCATCTCATACACATCTTTCATTTCTTTAGTCTCTTTGCATAATTCATACGTGTCCATGCTCAAAAACTTCCTTGAGTCAACTAGTCCTATTTTATTTATCTAAAGATATATCACACCTCTTTATATTGATATTTTGATCCTTATTATTATCATTACTATCCTCTTCATACATTTATTTCATCATAGTTTCTCTCTCTTTGCTTGATCCAAACTTGCCTCTCTCATTGCTATAGGCACATAGGTCTTAAAGCTTAAACATATATCCAAGGTTATTTTACTTTCATGAAGACTCTTATGTACTCTCCCTATCTATGTGAACATTTTATCACATCCAAACCAATGACACTCTCTGTAAATAAGAATTTTCCAACTGCATACCCTTTCTTCTTTTAGACCTCTCTTGCTGTAGATCTATTTTGACATAAAGATCCAAGATTTGAAAGATCCACAAAGCTTCCTAGAAAATAAAACCACTTTTGAGTACCGATTATCCCCTTCCTACTTCACTAAAAGTTTAATGTCATAATTCTCAAGGTAAACCTATCAACTCACCACCCTCCATCAATTACGTCTCCATTAGGCCTAGTTCAATGCCACAATAGGGTTTCCATAAAAAAAATACAATAACAACCTAAAACTTCCTTAATACTTTATTCCACATGAAAATAAATTATATTTCAAAATTTCATGATTTTTTGGAGGGTGGAAAATCAAGATAAGTGAGTTTCAAGATCAAACCCTAGTTCTAGGTCTTGATAGTCCTATGCAAGGCCAATAAGAGACAAAATGGATTATGATGAGTTTTGGATGATTTAAAATGAAATTAATGTAATATTAGGTTCTACCCAAACTTCATAAAACCTTCTCCAACCCTTATTTGATATTGAATAATCCATAAAACACTCTGACATACAAATCTACAAAATTTTGTATATTCTCATAAGACCGTGTTAGTAAGTTTAAATTTTTTAGGTAGATATTGATAATCTAAGTAAAATAATGAATTATAAAGGTATATGTTTCCCATTAAAGCATATACAACTATTATTAGGCTTGAATTATTGATGTAAATATTATATCAAACAATTTACAAAATTTTGAGGTTCTTCATGAATGTGTGGATAGAATGAGAACTCAATACCAAGGTTTTCTCATATGAGAGAATCTCAATGTTTTATATGAATTATAAAGGATACCATACACTATTAAACAACCTATTAGACCTCCAACCTTTAATATGACTCAAAATTAACTCTTTAATTATCTTCCCTTCTTGACTATGTAAAATAAGGGAAGGTTTCCTAATTGACTGTATATCATATTTTCATGTATAGATCATAAAAAATGGTTAAAGAAATAGAACACAAGTATGATTAAAAATAAACCACAATATTCATAGATGTAAAAAACCTTGATATTATTTTAAAACATCTTGTTATTCATTTCTTATAAACATATATATTTTTCATACATAGAACTTGCAATTTAGGTAGAGTTTCTCTCAAGATTGGACATTGTTGGATTTATTGAAGATAAAACTTATTATATTTAAAAATAATCTTATCCTACTACCTTTATACAAATAAAATAATCCCTACATGAATTTACTTCTCTTTTATCCCACTTAAACATGCAATAAACTCTCACTTCTTGGCCAACCTAACATGGGTGGTAGTTACAAGACACATGTTTCTTGAATTACATTAATCCCTTTATGTATTACACACTAATACACCTTAATAAATTTTCCTAAAACCACATAGGACCATATTAAATAATTTACAAACATTGGATTTCATCCAAGACCCCAAACAACTCTCAAAGCTAGTTTTACAATTCAAATTTTCAAATTGAGATTTTTGGCAAGAAAATATATATAGAAATGAAATACACATGCTAAAAGATTATTAAATACTATAATACCTCTATTAAGAACCTATAATAGTCTTAATTATTAGAAATAAATCTATGATACTACATATTATATCAATGAACTCTATCTTATAGTACAAGTAAATAAATGTAGAAAATAAGCTACAAAAGAAAAGACAAGAAATATGACACATTACACAGAGATTACATGGAAACCTTGAAATATGCAGGGAAAAAACCATGGGAAAAATGGTAGCTTCTATAATTCACTAAATCAAAGCATCAAGTCTCTTATACAATAGTTCCTCCATAGAAATTGCATAAGTGTTAACATACAAGCACTTAATGCTTCTACCTAAAGCATTCAAGTTGTGAACCAAGTTAAATAGCCTACAAGATCTAACCTCTAATCATGCAAGCCCAAGGTTTACATGGATCCACTAATTGGATAAATTAAAAAGGAGAGCTCATGATAATAAATAAAATTACAACACACACACACACACACACACACACACACACACACACACACACACACACACACACACATATATATAATAGAAAGAGAGGATAAAAATGCACCATCCTTAATTGGTTAGCACTATTCATGAATAGGGAATCATGTCCCCCATGTGCCAAGTCAATATTTTGAATGACATCTCATAATGCCCAATTGACCACTCCATGTGCACACCCACGTGTTACAACCCACTCCATATGTGAACTCAATCTAGCATTGTGATCATTGTCTCTCACTTTCCCATGTGCACACATGTGTGAGTCAAAATATTCTCAAATTTTGACCTCATCTAATAAGAACCCATAGACAACTATGCCCCATAAACACATGACTAAGAAGAAACATGTGATACATTATCATTATGTCCTCACATATTTTTACAATCTAACCCATGTGACTAAGTGGAAAATTTCACCCCACTTCTCTCTCCTCCTCTTTTCATCATCAAAGATGCTCTATGGCCGTACCACCCACCATGGGTCATTTTAAGTCATCACCTAACCACATCACTAACCATCCACATCACTACCAGGCCACGTCACCATGAATAGTGCCTTTGAATAGTGATTCATGAATAGTGATTCACATCCTAACATACTCCTACTTGAAGTCAATTTCCAAAGGCTTTTACCACATTTGAGTATTCTACAACCAGATGCTCATTAATGCCCTCTACTACCCTAACACAAACCTAGTAGAGGTTTTGTTGCACTACTAAAACTTATTTATCTTGACCAACTTTGTTAACATCTAATTTTCCATATCAAATTGTAGTAATGAAGTGATAAATCACTTCTCCACACATAAACCAATACTTCAATCAGGATTCTACCATGAACCACTCACAACTACCACTACTTGGGAATATCTAATTTAGTGTTAACCATAGAAATGTTAGGCTTCCTACTCATGATGAATCCAATACACAAGACACAACATGTCTTCTATTCTAGGATTCTCTTGGGAAAATAACTCAAAAAATTAAAGAAGTTTGGTGCTTCCTTGCACTCACATCCTTGTGCATCTCCATACTTGGTTTGTTCCTCCATACCACCTTCATCTTATGAGTCCTAACTAAACCCTCACACTAATGATCATGTTGGGGCTTGAATCTAATATGTCATAAAACATAACAACAACACATGTTATCCACTTTAGCTCTCTATTAAGGTACTAAATATCATATACTACATGTACAATACTAAAAAATTTCTACCTCATCCTTTAGATCACCATGTAAGAATACCACTACTCTAACTCGTTGAATAACAACTAGTGCACATATTAATCTTGATAGTAGTGAGGAGATAAGATCTCACAGAAGTGAAAACCAAACATCTCTACATAGCCTTTTAAGCTATCAATATGACACACGTGGACCAATCATAGATCTAGGGAAGTCATCACACTACTCGGTGCATCACTATACTACCAAGTTTTTGAGACTAAACAATGAATCCAAAATGCATCATGCTCTACCAAATGTTGTCAAACACTAACTCATATGCCTCCAGTGTTATTCTATACATTGGTCTACCTGGACAATTCCATAACCATATACACAACACTCCAACACCCTAAGTTATATGGTCAATATCAACATTCTCCTTCTAAGAACACTAGGTCTCACTTGTTCATCTACATCTTCATCTTCCTCATCCTCATCCTTAACCACTTCAAAATGGGTATAAATTTAGGTTTCTCTGTACCTCTTTCTTTTGCATGGATTTTTCTTCTTTCTAAAACATCTCAGCTAAAAACATGTGGTCAATAGGATACCACATCAACACCCCTTCTATTTGTTTCCAAGAATCATAACAAGGTCATGCCTTGTCTTCGCCTCTTCCAAATGAGTCCAACGTGCTCCTCAAGTTGTAGAGTTACTTTTTCATCAACATGAACATTATGTAGGTTGCTAACTTATCTAAAAATGATTTTTAAGCTTTTCCCTCCACTCATCTATGGGCTTCTCTTCAACATGAAGAGAACAAGATATTCACCAAGAGATCCTCCACATTGATCTAAAAAGAAATACCAACCAAAAAAACCTTTTTTTAATCTCCACTTGTTCTTTCCTCCTGTCATAGTATCTTCACCTTGTACACAACCAACTAACAAAAGAAAAGAATCACACACATGAATTTTTTCACCATGGCTCTAATACTAGATGTTAGGAATAAAGCTTTGATACTACATGTTAGATCAATGAATTAAATTCTATAGTGTAAGTAAATAAATGTGAAAAATAAGCTAAAAAAGAATAGAAAATCAAGATGACACATTACAAAAAGATTACGTGGAAACCTTGTAATGTGAAGGAAAAAACCATAGTAAAAATGATAGCTTTCATATTTCATTAAATCACAACATCAACTCTCTTCTATAACAGATATTCCATATTAACTCCATCAGTGATAACATAGAAAAACTCAATGCTTCCACCTAAAGCATTCAGGTTGTGAACCAAGCTAAACTACCCTAAAATATCTAGCCTTCAAGCATGCAAGCCTAAGGTTTTCATGGATCCACTAATAGATAAATTACAAATGAGAGATCATGTTAATAAATAACATTTACAACATAGAGATAAAATAGAGAGAGAGAGGATAAAATGCATCATCCTTGAGTGGGTAACAATATTCATGAATAGGGAAACATTTCCGCCCATGTACCAAGTCAAGCCTTTGAATGGCATGTCATAATGCCCACTTGACCACTCCATGTTCACACCCATGTGTTATGCCCCACTCTATATGTGACCTCAATATAGCATAGTGAGCTTTGTCTCCCATTTTCCCATGTGCACACATGTGTGAGTTAAAATATTCCCAAATTTTGACCTTATCCAACAAGAGCCCATAGGAAAATACACCCCAAAAGCACATGCCTAAGTAGAAACATGTGATCCATTATCATTATGTCTTAACATGCTTTCATAATCCAACCCATGTGACTAAGTGGATAAATGCACCCCATTTCTCTTTCCTCCTCTTTTCACCATCAAATATGCTATGTGGGGCATACCACCCACTTTGGGTAATGCTATGTCATCACCTAGCCACATCACTAACCATCCACATCACTAACATGCAACATCACCATGAATAGTGACCATGTATAGTGCCTATGAATAGTGATTCATGAATAATGACTTCACATCCTAACACTAATAACCAAACAAGACTAAAAATGGTCCTAAATTACCTATTAAACATATTTATATACTTTCAACCTTATGATGCTCTGCATCGTAATCCATATATTATTACAATGAAAATCAATACACCTATTGACAAACATAATACAAAATCAACTATGAGATCTATATATATAATATATATATATATATATATATATATATATATACAATCACTTCAATGGATAATGTTATACCTTCCTAAGTATAGAGCTTCATATCAAATATTTAATCAATGTTAACAAAAGTATAAACCCATTACAATGTGTCTTAAGGTAGTACCTTGAACAATTCAATGTGTTCCATAGGGAACACAAGCAATATATTCTTCTCCCATTCTACAATAGACTACACAAAGTCTTGCACCTTATTGAGTTATACATATGATAGAATATTATATAAGTAGTGATGAGGATAGTTATAATGCAATGCTTGATTCTCTTTTAGATTCATATACACCTACTTGGAACACTTTTAATCCATAAAAAAATTAATTTCAACTATATGATCCAAGCATACATTATGATCATCAAATTGATGGTATTAAAGGCTAGTCTCCTTTCAAAACATTAAAAATTCAAAAAAATATAAAAATATATATTAAAAAAATAGAAAAACATTGAAAATATTTTCAAAATCATATTCTAAATAGGATGTAGTTTTAGATTGAGAAAATAAAATCTAAATATAACTGAACAAAGATGATGAAAATTTATAACATATATTCATTGTAAAATTTAAGACCTGAGTATGATATGAGATGCTAGTTTAATTCTTTACTTATGTTATATATCATTTATTTTAGTTGTTAGAATAATATTTTTATATACACACATGCACTTAATGATATATGTGAGTGTGCTTTAGGACATACATTAGATATGTATTATTATATTCTAGAGTCCCTTCTACAAAATGGCCATGCCTATACTGGGGCCATTTAAATCTACAAGTTACACTATAATAGGTTTTATCTTTCTATGACCTCAAATGAAATATTGAGCTACCTATCTTATAAGTGTCTTGTTAATCACTCATATTTTAGATTGCTACATGGATATGCTACTTTTCTATAATATGAAATTAATACATATGGATGGCATATACTAGTTTTCACTTTCTATTTGCTTCTTCAATGTTTTTTAATTTATTGCATGCTAGGCTTAATTTTTTTTTCTTATTATTTATGGCCCTTGGCCCTTGTGTGAAACATTGCTTGAAAATTTGTACAAGATCATTTATTGGTGTGTGAAAAATTTGAACATGATCATTTCTTCCATCACTTTGACTTATGTGTACAATATTTACTTATGTGACATTTTAACATGGTCCTTGTATGCATCCCTTGACCTTATTGTGTGTTGTGCTTGTGTGTTTGCTAAGACTGATTAGCATTACCATTATGCATATCATGCACTTTTACTATGGTTACCTCACTATGTGCTTTAATTCTATATCTATATAGACATGACACTTGTGTTACTTTAATTCAATATCTTACATAAATGCTTCAAATGACAATTAAATTTATATGATGACACACTCTGCAACATATTGATAATATACTACATGATTTCATATTTATTACATAATACAATTAACTCTTATTTTGTGATGAGTGACTTGTAGGCTACATCTCCCATCTCAAAATAGGGGCATCATAGTGGGTTTTTCTTATATATTCAAATATCTATGAATATATTCAAGATAAAATATAGGTTTCCAAAGATTCAAAGTGATTTAAAAATAAAACATATGAAAAATAATAACACTTTGTTAAATATTATGGGGGAATATGACATGCATATTCACTCACCTTTAAAATAATCAAGGAAAAAATCATACACACTTGAATGCATATGCATGGACATATGTAAAATAGTTAAAAGATCAAAGTTACAAGTTGATAATACATTGAAAATGAGAATAGAGATGCATAGCATTCCATATTATTGGCACATATTTATAGGGGGAATATACTCATTCATGCTTAGACTCATTGAATGTTTTCAAATATTAAAGTTTCAAAATTTAAAGTTTCAAATTTGGAAAAAGGCATGATACTTATTCATGCATATTTTCAAAGTTAAAACTTCAAAGATCAAAATATTAAAATTTGAAGGAAAAATATTCATTTCAAAGAAAATTATTTAAGAAATATGATCATGATGGGGGTATGGATATTATTTATTCATTTTCAATCATGAAATTTTAAAACTAGTGTGATTCAATTTTTTTTAGATAATCTACATTTGAGTCTAATGACAATCAACATCATTTACATCACTTATATTGAACCTAAGATGAATACACCTTTTAGATTAGTACATTGGGAACTATTCCTTATTATTCACGAGAGTTAGAATAATTCATCTTTCCAAATCAAGAACTTGATTAATTATTCAAATTGGGACTTATCACTCTTAATTATACATTGGTTAAAATTTTCCAAGTGCTTCAACAAGGGGGTATGGTTCTCTATTTTAGGTTGTAGGTAAATGTGGTTTCACTATATATAAGTATACTCTTAACTTGATCTCTATTCAATTATAAAAGTTTCAAAGTTTAGATTTTTTAAATTTAAAATGAAAAAAATGACTACTTCATGTGTTGTTACATGATTTGTTAAATTTGAATGATCTACATAATTTAAGTAAATAAAAAGTGTGTTGTACACACTAAGGTTCAAATTGTTTCTCCTTTACTCTATAAATTTTATTACTAGAATAAAGGTGGTGGGGGATGGATGTGGATGTAGATGCATAATTATGGTCACATGTACTTGAAAATGTTAATTATTAACACTCCAAACATCATGCCATGCTCACAAATATATGATTATTATTTTCCATTCCTCTAAGCCATTAATATATTTGTGGGATATACCCTTTATTTATTGTTAATACTATACACAAATTTAAATTATTAATCTATCTAAAATCACCTTTAGACTGCCTCAAATTTAGGAGAGGTGTCTTTGATCCTCCTAGATAGGTCCACTCTAGGCAGACTGGAGTGCAGTGTGACCTTATCCACTTATAATGGCTACGTATTAGGCTAAATAATGGCTAGTTTTACAGATTGAAAACATATTTTTGGGTATTTCCATATGTTTCAAATGGTCAATTAAATCAAATTCTCAAATTAATTTAATATAAATACATGTCAAGAGTCACTCATTATATGCACTTGTTATTCACTTGGTTTAATCTTATACACTTCTACACATTGATAAAATCTATCCTATTCTACCCAAATTTTGAATCATGAACATAAGGAGAAACCATAATAAAATTCAAGAGATATCATCATCAAGTATTAAATCCATATTTTATCTGCATCCACATAGTCTAAGCAACACAATTTCACATTAAATCTAGGTGGGATAACTATGTGGGTCTGGTTTCTTTCCTTGGTGTTTTGGATATGTAAGCACATTCAATCATTTTGGGGTGATTGAGGTTATCTCAGCCCATTACGCTCCCCTCTTTCTCTTATATATTTTCAAACTATCAAAGTGCCCTAAGAGTTTCAAACACAAGTGAACAAAAATAATGATTTATATGTGGCTAAATCCTAATTATGACATAGCAGATTACTTAGCATCCAAAGGTGAAATAATTAGTTTTTATAGTCAACTGAGGTAAGTATACAGTCAAAGGACTCAATCACACTACACAACTATCTAATTACAATTATCTTATCCATAAATGTCTTCTACTTATACCTTTGATCTATCATTTATGTAATTATATTTTCTTTATCTTTCCATGTTGGTAACTTGTCACAATCATCTGGGATAATTTTACAGTCAATGGACTGGAATGTATTGTGTTGTTATCCACTTATGATAGACATGTACAAATTATGTTTGTGATATTAATGCTACATAGTAACTTATTCTTCTTATTTCCATTGGTAAATAGTCTAAATAGCCAATATAAATTATTATGCAAGATAATTATATCTCTTCTTAGTGTTTTCCCAACATAACAATTTTCCTTATTTAGATATTTGGAAAAATAAGAATAGATAATTATTGTAAATATTTATCATTATGACATTTCAAGTTTTACACATATAAAATCACATAAACATTCCCTTTTTATATAAAAAATAGGCTAAAACAAAATTATCCTTATCCTAATTCTTGGGATGCAACTTCTAACACTTAGCATTAGTATGACCATATATAACACAATGATTACATTCATTATTAAGATCCATAAAACTATGCAAAGACATGGAATTCCTCTATCCTTTTCATTTACCATTCATGAAATATTTTAAGGCTAGTTTTTCTCTTTATTGACTTGATTTGGGGATTTAGTTTGCTTTGAAGTTTCACCCTCTCCTTGTTTATTTCCTTCCTCGATGTAGTAAGATTTATTCATTAAGATCTATAGGCTCACTTGAGATGACTCACCTCCATAATAGAAAATGGAAACCGCTCAAGTATTTGGTCAAGTTTTCTTCATCCTTTAATTCCAAGGCATGATAATGGATTCTGTAAGAACTTTTTGGTATAATATTGAAAACTTTGACCTTGTGCTTTCCTATAATAATAATACTTAATATTTTTTTTGGTTTTAAGCCCAATTAGTTAAAACTTATTACAAAATAAATATTTAAAATCATTCCAACTATCTAAAAATAAATTATTATTTTCATGAGTTGCTAGATAGGTTTCCCAAAAAAACTATAATATGACATTCTATTTTGAGACATGCAAAGTAAATCCTTTTTGCATTAGTTACTTCATGTACAATAAAGTATATATCCATATGTTTAAACTAGTTATCTATAAATTCAATAGTTATTTATGCTTCAAAGGATTTATTTTTAATTTTTTTCCTACCTTGAAAGGATCATGTTCAAAATTTTCCTTAGATTTATTTTCTTTTGTAGGGTCTTATTCATGATTGCCCATGTATTTTTCTCCACTTTCAAATTTCTCTTCTTCATGGGGATCTTCTATGCAAAAATGATTGACTATAGAGCGAACCACAACATGTATGCACTTTTGATTCCTAGTTGTGAGCACCTTTTTTTTAGTTATATTATCTTGGGACTTCATCACATTTTCCATGCATGATTCCAATGTAGTTGTTATACTGATAAGACTTTCTTTGCCTTCTTGAGGCATTTTTATCAATTTTTATTTCCATGTCATTTTAGATATTTATCAATCATAAGGAAAAAATATCCTTCTTGAGTTCTTGTCATTGTCATATAAATTATTCAAAATTTAAACAATATGATAAGGATTAATCAATATGATATAAAAATTATCTATAAACTCTCAAGTCACTAACTTTTTAAAATTCATAGAATCACAACTTGTTTTATACTTTGAATTTACTTCAAAATGACAAATTCATATATATAATGATCTATAACTAGTATATATTCATTATTATCTAAGATAAAAATTCTTAAGAACTAAATATGATTTCAAATATGCATAGAGATATCCCAAAATAAGAGAGAAAATGACACTAAGAATTTTAACCTAAAAATGGCCACAAGGTGTAGGAAAAAACTAGTTGGAAGAGAATATATATATACTTCCTATCATATATTATCCAATGACATATTAAAATGAGATTTATAACATGTAAAACACACAACTATCATGCTCAAAAAGATTTCCTCAATGTTTCCTTACTTTAATCCTTACTACGACCATCTAGACACTTTTTTTATTCACCAATACCTTCCTCCATATGTATCATACTTCTTATATCCACTAGATATTTTTTCTATACATTGAAGGCTCACAAACTATATAAGAATCTAAAGAGACATTTTTTTGTATTTTATAAATGACCCTTAGTTTCCATGGTATAAACTATCAGTTAGAGCAACTAACAGTTTTGAAACTACCATGGTGGTTTCAGGAACCAATAGTTATATAAAAAAATTAGAGGTTCTATAACTACCACCTATATAAAATTAATGTTTCAACAAAAAATATAGAACTCATCCCTTGAATCTCTATTTTTATATCTAGATTATGGATCATAAATATTTTAGATTGTAGTAAGTCTCAGAAGTAGGTGCATAATATTGGTTTATAGATAATATATCATGAACCATTTGGATGTTTTTAGATCTTACCTACTCTAAAAACTCTATAAATTATCATATAAAAAGTATTTGTTAACATGGTTTCCAAAATATTATTGTCTGTAAGTAGATGGTGATGTTTTAACTATTGAATATGTATAGTTTTATAGAAAAATCTTATTGGGAGTTAAAAAAACATGATTAGATCATGGAATATCTTTAGTAATCCAACATCAATTACTACCTATTGATACAATGAATCTGTAATAATTGACATTTCACATAAACTTGTAACTATGCATGTAGGGATTCCTAAGGACTACATCAAATACATCAATTAGTGTTACATCAAAAAATAGATCCTATTTGATAGGATGTATAAAATATGAGACATGGAATTTTATGGTGAAATTTATACCTTTATTGTTTCAATAATTGAACCATCTCAATTTTTAATGCTAAAGATGAGGCTGGTTGGAAAATGTAGTCATTTAATGGTTTTTTTCAAGATAAGGCTCTTCATGCTACTGACATCAATCAAAATATGTGTGGCTATAATTTCACTCACATATAAAAATTGAATATGAATTCCACTTTAGTATCTTGTGATATTTTTTCTTCTTATACAATGGATAATAAAACATTTGTATCTATGTCAATGATTTTGTTTGATTGTTTGAATCCATAATACTATGTTTCTTTACACATAAGAATAATATTGTAAGCATGTCACCATATGTTAGAGTGGATACTAATTTTATGTTTATCACACAATTTACCTACCTTATATTGTGGTTACATTTTTATAAACAAGTTAGTTTTTTTTATGTAGACAATGTGTCTCACTTGCACTTTAGCTTGAAATATTCCTCAATGGTTTCCACATAGTGAAAATATTATCCTATTATTTTGACCTTATTCAGATTTAGTTTGGATTGAGTAGATGGTTTTATTCTACCATGAAACTTGAGGACTCTATGTTACTCTAACTTGAATGATCCAAGTCTTGCATATAGGTCATGAAAGGCATCGATGTAGGATTTGATTGACTAGTCATGTAATTTATGTATTTTTTTCCACTAAATTTAGTGATCATCATAGACAATATTCATCCTTGAAGGATTTTAGGAAATATACCAAGTTTTTTATAGATTCTTCCTTTGTCTAGTCTTCCCTCAAAGCAAATGGGATTGGTGCCACTTCTTAATGGGTGAATAAAATTTTCTAAGTACAATCATGATTTTATCTTCTTCAAAAAATTCATTCATAGATAAATATGATGTTAATTTATCTAGCCAAGTATCTACTACACATGCTTTATTTTTTCCCTCAAACATAAGAACACCTAGATCTAATTAAAACTTAGGGGGAACTCAAAAATCAAAAACTTTACTTGATTTTTGACCAATGAATCTAACCATTCAATTACTTCAACTAATTGGTTGAACATAAATGTATTTTTATCTTGAATTAATTTTGTAATGGTGTTATTGATCATCTCATGGATTATATCTTTTGAGTTGCTATCATTCACCATTTAAAATTGATTGAAAAAACACAAAAGGTGGGCTAATATATCTCATGGTTTGATAGAACATGGATGAATAAGATGAACAACTCTGATACCATTAATATAAGGTCTATGAGGTTACCTAGTCAAAAACACACTAAATGAGGATTTAAATATGCCATATAGATATGTGGATGTTATATGAGATGATAACATAAGAATATAGATATATAGATAGAGATAAAGAGACATAATATAAATGGAATAGTATATGTTTTACTTTGTTATGTTTATGAGGACACATACATCTGGTCATAGGTACTTGACAATGGTAATTATTTGAATATCATAAACCACATGACTTGTACCTAAATACATGAATATTACTGACCATTCCTCTAATCCATTTTTCTATATGCAAGCTTGACCATTTTTTTCATCACTATTACACAAAAATCTCAAATTAAAATTCTCAAACTACTTAATGTCACCCTTAGATCATCTCCAAATTAGGATAGTTATCTCTTATCTTTTTAGATAGGTACACACTAGGTGAAAAGAAGCACTACCACACTCCACCTAGAGTGGTTTTGGTAGTAGGTTAGGACTATAAAATCATAGAGTATCTATATTTAGATCATGTGTGTAACACACAATTTTGTAACATGTATAGCCTTTTTATCCTATCCCAAACATATTTTGTAATTTTGATGCTTGTAGAAGGTGAAAGGTTTTGTATTGTCTTGTAGTGAAAGGAAGAATGCAAACAAGATTATAAATACCATGTTGATGAATTATAAAGGAGTTATAATTATGATATATATTAATATATATTATGATATGTTTACCTCATGATTCTTATTTCCTTGTGTGTTGTGTTATGCTTAATACATTCCCTCTTACATTTATACTGTGTTTGTAGCTATGTCTATTAATATGAAATAATACTTACTTTTGGATTATTTATAGTTTTAATAAACTGTAATATCTAAGTGTAAGCATGAATAATTCTCATATAACATGTTTGTGTATGATATTTTTATGTCTATTTTCATCTATATCACACAAGTCATCTCCCATTAGCAGGTTTTGATGGACTTTCCAGGAACCTCTACTAACAATGGTGTAGTGAGTGTGGAACTCTTTCTTAGAAACATGTTGAGATGGATACTAGGAAAAAAAGATGTATAGATATGGTTAGATGAAATAATCCATAATTTAAATATATATATATATATATATATAATAATTTATATGAGGAAAAAATTTATTAGAGAGCACATATATAGAGAAAAATATAATATTTTCTAGTGTAAGTTACCAAGACTACTAGTTGTGTGGTTGTCTAGATTGGAATATTACTATTTTTAGTTGAGAATGATATAAATTAAAATTTGTATGGAAGATAAATTTTAAATATTATGAACATTATATATTGATTGGATCTGTGTTATAGATCATGGATGCAAACTACCATCGATGATTATATTACATAATTTGTTGTTCAAGGATATCCAACTTTTGAAGCTACATAGGAATTATTTATGAGAGGCATATGAGGGAAGTTTATTTAGTGAATACCTATTATTATTAAGATGTTTTTTGTGTAAAATTACATCGTGCCTACCCCTACTAACATGGAGTAGTCACTAAGGGCATAAGGGGATTGCATGTAATGTAGAAGTGGATGATGAAGAGTTGTGTTTGGAAAGGTTGAATTTGAACCTGAAACTAGAATATGGATGATGCAAAGACAAATAGTGGGAAGAATATTCTATTATTGGAAAGGGAACTGTGATAGTAGAGAAGGTAGAGAAAAATGGATAATCCTAATGTAACTATGAACATGATTAGGAGTAGAGTAGAAGATGAAGATGATACAAAAGAGGAAGTTGGAAATGATGAAGAGAGATAAGAGTCAAAGAGTGATGGAGAAATAGAATGGGATATGGAAAAGAGTGATGAGAAAGATGAAGGTAGAGTAGAGGTATAGTAGGTAGGAGTCAATGGTAAAATTTAGTTACAAGGGAGGATATTATTTAGATGAAAGAGAGCAGTATTTAGAACAAGTAATGATGTATTATAGAGATGTCACAGGTTCAAATTCACAAGAAGAATAAGGTAAAGAGAATGATCATTCATTTTTATCATACACATCACCCATGAATAATTTTTTAATTTAAAGAGGAGAGAAAATAACAAAACTTAAATTAAGAAATTGATTTGAATAATTTAAATAAAAATTTAAAAGGTTAAGTAAAGAGACTAAGAGAATGATAGAGAGGAAGTCATTTGAAAAATTTGGGTTCTTTTTTATAGTTTTAAAACACTAGGGAAGTTTGGATCACAATAGTAAGAATTCATAAGATTGAAACAACAATAATTCATAGTAGTGAAACATCCAATAACATCAATTTCACAACAACCTCCCATAATAAATGTAGTGGTCAGATAGACTAGCTACAAGAATTAAAAATATGACACTAAACACATGAGTTTTTGTCACTCTAAAACCATATGATTGATCTTCTAACCTTGAAAAATACTTTCTCACCTATGGTACAAAGTGGAAATTGAAGGGAGTGACCTCTGAGGATGCAATAAAATGTGAGTTCATTGGATCTCTAATGGGTCGAGCATTAGAATTCATGTATAAATGAGATATTTCCCAACCATATTTAAAATAAGCTAAGGACCTTCTAATATTTGAATTCAAAATGAATAAATATTCAAGTTAGATAATTTAGGATGTTAAGGATATAAGGTAGAGAAGCAAAGAATTAGTTTGTGAGTATGATCATAGATTCTTAGACATCATGAATAAGGTATATTTAAATATGGAAGAAAAAGACAAAGCTACTTAGTTTGTATAAGGATTGTGATCAAGGATAATATTTTTTATTTCTCAATATTAGTTTTCTAGTAAGGTTGATGTTGTAACATCAAAAATTTAGGTGGAGAAGGTTAAATACTATGAAGATACTCCCACTAGTACTAATATAATCAAATAAAAGATAGATACAATCATAAAAAGAACGGATCAAATGTATGATATGAAGAAATCTAAATTGGGATTATGGTGTATATAATGTGGTAGAGAAGGGGATCATAGGAATGATTGCCTAAAAATTAAAATATAATTCTATGATATTTATAGAGTAATAAGGAATGCAACATTTAAATGCCACCTACTACATCAATACACCCAAAAAATGTAGACTCTATAGTTTAATTTTTAGAAGTCCCAAAATCATGATGAAAAGAATTACAGGGCTTTACATGAACTCAAGGATGATATCATTAAAAATGTTTTCTTAGTTTATATGCATCAGATACCTTCATCAAAGCTAAGATTTCCATGCTTAGAGATTGAAATGACTAGTGTACTTTAGTATCAACCAAAAGATTCAGTAGGATAGACACCTTCGTATCTATAATATCAATATCATACATCATGGAATATTGTGATTCCCCAACTCAGTAGGAAATTTGGGTTCCATTTTATCCATATAGATAGTATGGTGGGTATGATGCCCAAAAAAATCAACAAGGGTGGGGTTCCACAAAACATCAAGGGGGATTTGATATACAATAATTACAACAACCATAAAGTTGGGGTTTCTAGTCAAACAAATTTAGATATACAAGAAGATATCAAGGGGGTATCCAGGAGATCATTCAAATAATGATTGGAAAGTTTGTCACAATATATAGTGTTATTTGTGTGGTGAGTATAATCATTTCCAAAAATAATTCCCACTGAATACATAGAGACAGTCGTATTGCATATATTGTAGACTCTCAAACTGATACCATACTAAAGACTATCTATTTCTAGAAAAATAGAGGAAGGAGAAAATATTATGAAATGTGATCATGGTCACTTCAAAATCAAAATAAAATTCTTTTATGCAGGTTGTGATAAGTAAATAACACATAAAATAAGTGTTGACTCCATTAGAAATGCCTCAAGATCATGGAATCAAGAAGGCACCATAGGATATATATCTTCATCCTACTACAAAAAGGAGTTAGACGTATCAATATGCACAAGTTCTTTGAGATATACAATATCAGGCTACATCAAAATGTGACATCACAACTATTGATGCATAAATGTATGGATAGATTATGAAGATTATAAGACAAGAAGGAATTATCACTGCTTTGATATATTTATTGAAACTACTCAGTACTCTATGTAATGAAGACATCTCATAAAAAATTACCAATCTCTTGCATAATCTATTAGAGTTCACTCAATGATGATAACATCATACTGACAAGGTCATCTAGTATGTCAAAACTAAGAATCCCTAGGATGTTGACTCATGTATGGACATTGAACTCATAGGGTATGATATTTATAATGTAGTATTTGATTTTAAAATTATTATCAACATAATTCATCAATCTACTTGGTAGTATATTAGTCATCCAACATTGAGATATAGTCCTATTACTCTTAATCTTGTAGACTATGGGAGAGTTGAGTCAATTGGTTTCTTAAAAGATGTGGAGATTAAATTTATTGAGTTGAGTCTATGAGGATATTTTGAGTTCATCGACATGAAAATAGATGAGACTCATTATCCTACCTTGATTGGTAAGAAATGGGCTTATAATGGCCAAATGACTATCCATACAATAAAAAATCAGTTAGAGGCACATCAAGGGGATAAGATAATTGTTATACCATTGAATAAATTAGAGCATAAGTCCTATGCTATTCCAAAATAACTAGAGTCACCTTATGCATATGGAGATAATAGTTGGTTCAAATTTAGTGTAGATACAAAGTAAAATACTCTAAAAACTATTTAATATAAATTATTTAAGCCAAAACTTTATCATTTGGTTTAAAAGTTAATGTTAACAAGGTCTCCCATTCATTAGTTTAAAATTGACAGACACACCTATCCAACCTTGCAATCTCCAACCAAGTGTGAAGTGGATTTATTAGATAATATAGGTGAAACACCCATGGATTACACAGAGCCTATATGGGAGGGTATTATACCTTGGATGCATCATCTTATATTAGTGATGATTTTGACACATATATGTTGAACTAGATTTAGGGAGATCTTAAGGTTCAACCTATATGAATGGTATTTGATACAAAATCCTAATTGCCACAATATTTTGTGATTGAAGATCTAAATTAGTTTATCTTTAGTTTGAAACACCATGTACCTAATAAATATTAGAGATTCAACACACTTAGTTATTCCTTTAAGGGAACTATTGCGACATGGTGGGTAATTCATAGAAAATCATAGTTACAATGGGACAATGCATGCAAAGTTCATCAAGGGATACACAACCATATATGCATTTTTGGAGATGTTATTATGCATAAATACAAATTTTGAATGAACACATGAATGTTAGACATCATTTATTTCCCTCAAACAAAGGTTAGTGACAACTCCTATCTTAGTTTTTTGAGATTATAATAATCCATTCCATGTACATGTGGATGCTTTAGGTATCATAGTAGGAGATATGATATCAAGCTAGGGGATGGTGGGTTATATCATATTATAAGTTTTGAAAACATGAAACTGTCATCCATAGAGAAAAATTACATGACCATAGAGAGAAGCCCTAGTAATGGTGTATTCTCTACATAAATTTAGGCATTACCTTTTGGCCACAAAGTTTGAGTTATTTCTAGATCATCAAGCTTTTTTATACCTATTGAACAATCCTATGTTGGATGGAAGGATCTCTAGGTGGTTGATGTTGTTTCAAGAATTCCAACTCAGGATAAACGTAAAGCTAAGAAGAGACAATGTGGGACCTAATCATTTGAGTAGGATATGGAATGTAGAAGAACCAAAAGAGAATTAGGATTAATCCCTAGATGCACATTTGTTTAGATCCTCCATGATCCCTAAAAATATAAAGGACATTGTGAAATTTATAGAACAAGTAATGTTTCCTATGCGCTATGTTAAAAGAGATAAGAATAAAATGGTTATGTGAACAATTCCTTATAGCCTCATCATAGATTCTTGTATAATATTGATAAATATGATGTACTATGTATAATATCCTTAGACGATGAATGACATGGCTCCCTCTAGAAGCACATCAAAGAGTTACAAGAGGACACTTCATAGGATAATCCACTATGAGAAAGATATTATAGAGTGGTCTCTGGTTGCTAAATTTGTTTCATGATACTCACAAGGTGAAAAAACACTACAATGTTTATCAAAGAATGGGAAAACCTAATCAATGAGATGAGATGCCCTTGGTTCCAATGCTATCAAAGTGACCTTTTGAATAGTGGGTAATTGATTTTGTAGGGCTAATAACTCCTAAAACTAAACATAATCATGTAAAATATATCATTACTACAAAATATTATTTCATTGAATGGGTGGAAGTTGTTGTGGTACCAAGTTGTAGTGCAACGGATGCCATCATGTTTTTATATGAGAATATCATTACAATTTTTGGATGTCTAATTAAATTGGTAAGTGATAGAGTGACTCATTTCATCAATAATATAATCAAGAGTCTTACTGAAGAGTTCATGATATCGTACCATAAAATCATAGCCTATCATCCATAAGAAAATAGGCAATCTTAGTCTTCAAACAAAATATGGGGTAAGATGCTAATAAAGATATTTAATGTTCAAAGGGATAATTGAGAGGATCACATTCCTATGATTATTTTGGCATACTAAATGAATTATAGACATTCAATAGTCTTCACTCATTTTTGGTTAGTTTATAGTATTGAGGTAATTATGCTTATAGAATTTATTGCTCCTAGTCTATGAATTACAATGATTATGAGATTGCGAGATTAAGACTCTGTTAAAATCTAGATTAATATGTTTAACCAAGATGGAGGAAAATAGATAAAAATATTAGTTGATGTAAGAAGTAAGTAAATAAAGATATAAATATTGGCATGATTGTAAATTGTGCACCAAATAATTTCATCGAAAATAGATGGTATTGCTTTATGATAGCAAATTCAGGGATTTTGTTGGAAATTTACATATTAGGTGGAAGAGACTATATATTAATCATGAATCATTATAAAAAGTAAATATTTTACTAAGGTGTCTATAGGGAACCATTCTTCTTAGGCATATAAATGGTTATAGGCTCATGCCATACCACTAATAATCTCTTTTGATCTCACAACAAGAAATGAGAGGGTGTTGAGTATCACTAGGTAGTTTAAGGTTTAATTTTATGTTGTCAGTTATTTGTTTTGTTTGTAGGTTATTTTTATTAGTGTGTAATATTTATTGTAGTAGAGTGGAAGTAACTAGTTTAAAGTTATAGATGAAAAGATACCCAAGCAGGAGAACACATCACACATTGTTATCAAGAGCATGTTGGTAATTAAGTTTGGGAATGGCACATAGAAAAAAAATTACAAGAAAAGGATAGGTAATAGTCATTCAAAGATGTTAATAATGACACACTTTAACCTTAGCCCATTTTATGAAAGAAGATTACATGTCAAATTTTGTTGATAGATAACAAAGTAGACTCAATATCGGAAGCAGTGACAAGTCACATCAATCATTATTGCAACAAAAAAATTTATTGAAAAACAAAGTAGCCATGTCATGACATTCAAATGATCATTTTTATTCAATTTTTAGATGAAATGATGTGTGATAAGCACTATAATAGGTTGGATGAAGAAGGAAAGCTATATATATGGGAATACTCAACATTTTTCCATTACACACTTTTACAAATTAGAAATCTTTGCATTTTAGTTAGTTTTAGTCATTCCAATATGGAGTGTGTGTGGTTAATTCCTTATATTATCACAACCAACCCCTAGTTTTAAAACAAACTATTATAGACTAATCACAACTTATCATTCACTTTTTAGACTTGCAGAAGGATGTTATGGGTATTGGTCTTGCTCTGCATCAAGATAAGTATAATGATCCTGATCCCTTTGAATTTATAGATACAATAGAAGCAAATATTTTTTCCTTAGACCAATTAAATTTTTCCTAGGAGAGATCCCTAACATTTCAACATCCTCTATAAGGATTTGATACATAAATGCTAATAAATTCCCATATATTTAGATAGCTTGATGAATTTGTCATGCTTCTACTGATTAGATATAATGAGGGTACTATTCACCTATCATAGGATGTCATAATTCAGATTAACATAACTATGATGGCAAGAGAGATAGGACTTCCAACATGTGGCCAATCTCTCTTAACATACAAATCAAAGGCACCCCTAATTCATAAGAATACTAAGGCCAACCATGTTAGGGCATCTAGGGGGATTGTGATGACTTCAATCACATACATTCTAGTGTGAATATTAGTCAAATGTATTACCAAGATATTTTCATAGATAATAGAGAGCATAAAATAAGAAGTCAAGGGATTCATTGACATTTCTTATTGCATGATTCATGTACATGAATACTTATTGGCTAGAATTATTGGCTTCTGAGATTCTTACCAACATCAATACGGTATTTGAAGGTCCAACCTAAACATTATAGTATCAATTCCTAATATTAATTTTATGTTTTACACAATGAAAATATCTTAGAGGCATTATCAATATAGATGTCAATTTTTATCTTTCACAATAGTTCAAAGACCTAATTTGGACTAAAGAAGGTCAATACCATGCACAACTAGGAAAAGTAAATACTTGGTGGTTATGTTTGAAACAACTCATAGTTTCTCACCCAATAGTTCCAAATAACATCATGAAATATCTCGGGCAATATGCACAAGTAACACTAGTTCCCAGTGCCACTCATATTTGCATATTTGAGCTTACAAAGGCCCCCATAACACTTATGCCATTATTTATTTCAATGGAAGAAATATAGTTTGAGGTACAATGATAGAAATATTTCACACTCATAGAGGTCTAGCCTCTATGATTGAAACCTCATAGAGTGGCCATAGTAGTACAATAATAACCCTTAGATCAATAACAAGCACAAACTCAAGCTCCATCAAAAGTAGTTGTTAGTTCATCATAGGCTAAAAAAGAAAAAAGCAAGGCAATTGAGTACACAACCTCAACACCATCACTAAAGAAGAGAACATGTAGCACTAGATCCTAGTTGGATGATCTGAGGGTACCTAAGATTACTGCACAATATGATTTCCCAAAAATGGGAGTGTATGAACCATAGGCAAACCTATCTCTAATTGATGATATGGACAAAGATGTATATGATGAGGAGCTAGAAATGTTGGGGATCAACCAACAATAGATTACACTTGTGAAAGCAATAAACACGGAAATAAATCAGATAGACAAGTAACTAGAATGATAAACAACAAGAACAAGAGATACAAGAAACCACCCTAAAAACTTGTATTAGCAAACTCTTTACAAAAGGAATACAATTGAAGAAACTTCTTTCTTCCACACCTCTCCTAGATGTATAGATCTCTCACTAGATCTCTATTCCTCAAGAGCTCTCTCTCTCAATAACAATCAACTCCAACAAGCCTGGATTGATTCAATTCTGTATTGTTCTTCAACATACCAATTCTACAATTAGTACAATAATTCACACAAATCTAAGAAGATCTAATTCTACATATAGAATTAGGAAACTTGAGCATGCACTTACAACAAGCAGTTAAGCCACTTGAACAAGGGCTCTAAAAATAATACTGCTAATAATAGAGACGTGAGCTTAAGACTACAACTTAAACTCATCATGCAAACACTCGCTTCTGTCCTTGGAAATAGCATTCTGGACGCACAGGTAGCCGACATCGGTTCCTGCTGCTTGCCTGTGACCACCGTCGGCCGACCCACTACCGACGCCGGTGCCTCTGCGACTGCACCTGACCGACGTCGGTCGCTCCTGACCGACGCCGGTGTCTGTGTAGACCTGAAACTGTCATAGTGTGCTCCTTGGTGAAGCTTTTAGCTCCATACCCTAACAATCTCCCACTTGGAGATAAACAGCTTCACCAGTACCTGTACAGCAACATCTTCTAGCTCCTCCATCTTCAACTCAATCATAAAGACCAACAGAATTTGAATGAAGATTCAACTTCTCCTTTGTAACCAGCTTGGTTAACATATCAGCAGGATTCCTATCCATATGGATCTTCTCCAGCTTCAACTCACCATCTTCCAATACCTACCGTATGAAGTGGTACCTTAGCTGTATGTGCTTGGTTCTTGAATGAAAGGCTGAATTCTTAGCCAAATGGATTGCACTCTGACTGTCACTATACAATCTGCAACTCCCATGCTCCCTTCCAAGCTCTTCCATGAACTGTTTCATCCATATCATCTCCTTGCTAGCTTCTATGGCTGCAATATACTCTGCTTCTGTAGTTGACAAGGCAACAACCTTCTGCAACTTTGATATCCAGCTAACCGCTGTTCCACCTATAGTGAAAACATAACCTGTGGTGCTCCTCCTACCATCCAAATCACCTGCCATATCTGAATCTACATAACCATGTAGAGAAGTATCTGAACCTCCATAGCACAAGTGTCTACTGCTGGTTCCTCTCAGATATCTAAGGATCCACTGAACTACTTTCCAGTGT
Source organism: Torreya grandis (assembly GCA_037957365.1). Taxonomy (NCBI): domain Eukaryota; kingdom Viridiplantae; phylum Streptophyta; class Pinopsida; order Cupressales; family Taxaceae; genus Torreya; species Torreya grandis. The sequence continues at coordinate 1,837,802 of JARHVA010003162.1, read as the reverse complement.
TCCTTCCCTGGATTGGCCATATACTTACTTACTACTCCCACTGCTTGGGCAATATCCAGTCTAATACACACCATTGCATACATCAAACTTCCTACTGTGGAAAAATATGGAACCTTACTCATGTACTCTACCTCATCATATGAATTAGGACATTGTTCTTTACTCAACTTAAAATGTCCAGCCAAAGATGTGCTTATCGGTTTAGCATCCTGCATATTGAACCGTTTCAACACCTTGTCCACATAATCTTTTTGAGACAATATCAACCTATGATTTTTCCTATCTCTCTTAATGCTCATGCCAAGGATTTTCTTTGCTACTCCCAAATCCTTCATAGAAAATGTTTGAGCTAATTTCACTTTAAGCTCAAAGATATCTTGCATGTGAGATCCTGCAACCATCATATCATCTACATACAACAATAGAATAATATATCTACCATTATCAAATCTCTTGAAATACACACAATGGTCAGATTGACACCTACTATAGCCATGCTCAGTCATAAACCTATCAAATTTTAAATACCATTGCCTAGGAGCTTGCTTGAGGCCATACAAGCTTTTCTTCAATCTGCACACAAACTTCTCCTTACCTTTGACCTCAAATCCTTCTGGCTGTTCCATATATATTTCCTCATCCAAATCTCCATGAAGAAACATTGTCTTAACATCTAGCTGCTCAAGATGCAAATCCTCAAAAGCAACCAAAGACAATACAACCCTTATAGAAGTCATCTTAACAACAGGAGAAAAAATCTCACCAAATTCAATCCCTGGCTTTTGTGCAAATCCTTTTACCACCAATCTGGCCTTATATCTCATCTATCCATTCTCACCTTCTTTCAACCTATAGGTCCATCTGTTCTTGAGTGTTCTCTTACCAGCTGGCAATTCAACCAAATCCCATGTTTGGTTCTCTCTTAAGGACTCCAACTCCTCAACCATGCCACGCTCCCACTGACTCTTGGACTCCACCTGTATTACTTCTTCAAAACTCTCTAGTTCTCCACCATCAGTTAGCAATAGATAAAATAAAGAAGGAGAATATCTAATTAGAGGCTTACTCACCCTTTCTGACCTCTTGATGGGTGTCTGAGACTCGTTCACAACACGCTGTCCACCCAAATTCTCTGATAGTGACCAAACTCGATCACCTCCAGACCTATTACTGGCTGACGCCGGTTCTGTCTGACCGACCTCGGTGTCTGTCCTGCCGACGTCGGTCTTTGTACGGCCGATGTTGGTTTCTGTACTGCTGACGCCGATTCCTAACCTGCCGACGTCGGTCTCTATGTTTTCTTGCAAGTGATTATTTCTTTTTCCTGCGAGCTCATATTGGACCTTCACCTCGTCCAATTCACCGTTGCTCTGCTCAGATTGATTCAGCTTCCTTAGCTAATCACAATACATCACTCTTTCATTGAAAACAACATCACGGATCCTAATTACTTTGTTAGTTTCTAGATTCCACAATCTGTAACCAAAATCATCTGAGCCATAGCCAATAAACATGCACCTCATAGACTTAGCATCAAGATTCTTTCTATTTTCTTTATCTATGTGCACAAAGGCTTCACAACCAAAAACTTTGAGATATGAGAGATCAAACTTTTTACCTATCCATGCCTCTTCTGGAATACCACCATCCAGAGCTGTAGAGGGTCCTCTGTTAATCAGGTATACTGCAGTGTCAACAGCTTGTGCCCAAAACTGTAAGGGCAAACCATCATGCAATCTCATACATCTTGCACGCTCCATTATTGTCCTGTTCATCCTTTCAGCAATTCCATTCTGCTGAGGTGTCCTTAGAACCATCTTTTGCCTGTGGATTCCATGCATATAACAATAATCTCTGAACTTATAACTGCAGAACTCACCGCCATTATCAGATCTCAGGCACTTCAATCTTTTACCTGTTTCATTCTCAACCATAGCTTTCCAAATCTTAAAAGTCTCAAATACATCAGATTTTCTTCTAATACAATAGATCCATACCTTCCTTGTAGCATCATCTATGAAAGATACATAGTACTGTGATCCTCCAATGGAAGCAACCTGAGCCGGTCCCCACACATCTGTGTGAACAAGCTGCAACTTATGCCTCTTCTTAGTAGACCCAGTCTTGAGAAAACTAACCCTTTTCTGTTTTCCAAATACACAGTGCTCACAAAACTCTAGATCTATGCCTTTTAAATCTAAAAGCATACCTTTAGACTTAAGAATTGACATCCCCTTCTCACTCATGTGGCCAAGTCTTGAGTGCCACAATTTAGCATCCACATCTGAAGTAGATAATATAGAAGGAGATTTGTTAGTAACACAATTACACAAATAGAGAGTACCTTCTCTCTTACCTCTGGCCATAACAAGTGCACCCTTGGTCACCTTCCAAGATTCTGCTGTGAGAGTTACTGTACAACCCTCATCCCCTAACTTTCCTGCAGAAATCAAATTTCTCTTCAAGCTAGGAACATGCATCACATCTCTTAACACCTATGTGTTGCTATTCTACATCTTCAGCTGCACTTTACCTTTGCCAATTATTTTACAAGGCTCATCATCCCCTAGATACACTATTCCAAAATCTCCATGGATATAGTCACTAAAATATTCCCTGTTAGGGGTAGCATGAAAAGATGCACCAAAATCTAACACCCAAGATTCTATATTATTATGCAAAGAGAAAATTAAAGCATCTTGTGCAATACCTGCAACCTTGGCTTCTTCCTTTCCTTCGTGCTGATTGTCCTCCTTAGGCTTTGACCAACAATCTCTGCTTATGTGCCCCATCTTTCCATAATTCCAGCATTGTGGCCTTCTGCCATTTCTAGATTTAGATATGCCTTTCCCCTTAGATTTGGATCTTGATCTGCCTTTCTTGCTCTTCTCTTTCTGCCTCCCCCTGCTCTCAAAACTTAAAGCATTCCCAGATGTCTCTTCTGTGCTTTTCCTACGAATTTCCTCATTCAAGATAACACTAACAACATCCTCTACTTTCAAAATATTTGATGCAGATGCAGTATTACTTACTGCCATTACTAAGCCATGCCAGCTTTCAGGCAAAGAACATAATATTAAAAGACCTTTTATTTCATCATCAAACACTATATTGACTGAACTTAATTGATTCACAATTCCATTGAAATCATTCAAATGAGTAGAAACAGATCCACCTTCATTCATATGCAAATTAAATAACTGCTTCATAAGATATACCTTATTAGAAGCTGAGGGTTTTTCATACAAATTTGCTAACGTAGTCATCAACTCTACCGTAGACTTTGCCTGTGATAAATTAGATATCACAGTGGATGCTAGACTCAGTCTTATAGACCCTAGAGCCTTTCTGTCAAGAACTTCCCATTCTTCCTCCTCCATGTCTTTGGGCTTCTTTGCAACCCCACCTAACGGTAAGTAGAGATCTTTCTGATACAGATAATCCTCTATCTGCATTCTCCAATGTTGGTAATTTTTGCCATTAAAATTTTCCATTCTCAGTTTACTTTCATCTGCCATTGCTTCTCCCACTCAAACAAAAATCCCTGCAGAAACCCCTGTGAGAACCTGTAATCAATACACACTACACAGATCTGAACCACCTGTTAGTGAACCTGAGCTCTGATACCACTTGTTGGTATCAACTCTTGAACCTGCAACCAATGCTCTGATACCACTTGTTGGGGATCAACCAACAATAGATTACACTTGTGAAAGCAATAAACGTGGAAATAAATTAGATAGACAAGTAACTAGAATGATAAACAGCAAGAACAAGAGATACAAGAAACCACCCTGAAAACTTGTATTAACAAACTCTTTACAAAAGGAATACAATTGAAGAAACTTCTTTCTTCCACACCTCTCCTAGATGTATAGATCTCTCACTAGATCTCTATTCCTCAAGAGCTCTCTCTCTCAAGAACAATCAACTCCAACAAACCTGGATTGATTAAATTTTGTACTGTTCTTCAACATACCAATTCTACAATTAGTACAATAATTCACACAAAGCTAAGAAGATCTAATTCTACATATAGAATTAGGAAACTTGAGCATGCACTTACAACAAGCAGTTAAGCCACTTGAACAAGGGCTCTAAAAATAATATTGCTAATAATAGAGACGCGAGTTTAAGACTACAACTTAAACTCATCATGGAAACACTCGCTTCTATCCTCGGAAATAGCATTTTGGATGCACAAGTAACCGACGTCGGTTCCTGCTGCTTGCCTGTGACCGCCGTCGGCTGACCCACTACCGACGCCGGTGCCTCTGCGACTGCACCTGACTGACGTCGGTCACTCCTGACCGACACCGGTGTCTGTGTAGACCCGAAACTGTCATAGTGTGCTCCTTGGTGAAGCTTTTAGCTCCATACCCTAACAAGAAAAATATTTTTTTCTTTTGGAAATTAATACACACAGGTTAAGTGAAAAATCAAGTGTGACAAGATCAATGGGTAGACATACCCCCTCTTTAACCTATAGTTGTAGATACTATCACTCATGAGATTGAGTGTTAATGACAAACTACTAGACTTTTTGAAGCAAATATATGTATAGGGTCTACATTTATACAACAAACCTTAATACAACTAGAGATTATAGTGGAAGTATTGGTACAAAATAAGTGACCAAATATTGAAAGAAGAGTGTCTTACATAATATTAGAGCACATGGAACCCTTATCTGATGTATGACCTACACAATAGAATTTAGTATCTTATCCACTTGAAACCATTAATGTTTTTAAGAAATTAAAAAAGGGACATACAGCTCTGACCAGATAAAAGTATATTATACAAAAGAAAGTTATCATGCAATTGTCACTATCATCTTCTTTGTAAGAAGAAGATGAGATCATAGATAAAGAGCAAGTATAGTGAGAGATCTCAATTGAAGATGAATATGTCACAACATAGGAAAATGATATAGAGTATAAATAAAAGGAGGAAGAACAAAAAATGGTTTTGAATCATGCTCACATTAAGATATGAAGGCTAAGGATAGAATTGAGGCAAAAAACACAAGAAGAGGAGTATAAAATCTATAAGTATGAAGAAGAGAAGAATAAGTTCAAGGTAGTAGAGGCTCAACATTAATGATTTGAAGAAGCAGAGGCTCAACGGAAAAAATAAGGTAGAAGCTAATGCAAAAAAAATTAGAGGAAGAGACAAAGAAAGCCAAGAAATTGCAATAAGATGTAAAGGTGTAAAATAAAAAGGAACAATATGATTAATAAGCATATAAGGAAAAAAAAATGAGTTAAGGATGAAACTAGAGTAAAATGTCAATAGAAAGTACACAAACAAGAGGCTCTATAGAAGCAAGAGAAGGAGACAAAACCAAAGGCTACAAAATAAGTTGTAAATAAAACTACACTTAAGGTAGTAGACGAGGAAAAAATAAAAGATGTAAGTGAAAATTTAACACACACCCAAGATAGGACATCAAAACAAGTAGGTCATATCTTCGGTATTTGTCTTTGGGATGTCCCAGTCTTGTCTATGAGATGAACAACATTTTCATTACCAATGGCACCAACTCAATGAACATATACAATACATATACCACATTATCTATTGCTCTAACTTTACATCAAGTTTCCTTGGATGTTTTGAATTTGCCTTTGTCTAATAAAATTGAGGGAACAATTGCAATTCAAGAGTTTATTGCACAAAAGGTTATCTCATTGTAATTGGATGCTTTACAATTCTGGGAGTAAAATTCAACACTTGATCTCATTTTAGCAATGTGAAAAATATAATTGAGGATGCATGCCCTACTTTAATCAGTCAAGTTCTTGGAAATGAAGTTATGTATGAGGAGAAGTAGATCACACTTCTTACTCAAATAACTAAGAACTAAAAGTCTTTATAGAAGCCATTTTAGCTATGAGCATAAGGGGAAAATATAAAATCTCATATTGAAATAATGATTGAGCTCTTTTAGGAGTATGAACAAGTTTTAAACACTATATATATGCTATATTGGAAGAAGCATTTGAATAATGTGTGGGGTGAGGAAAATTTAGAATTTATTATGTTTGACAAAGCCATGGAAAAAATGGAGGACCAATTAGCCATAGAGAAGGAACTCAACCTTGCACTCAAATAAACAATAGACTCATGAGATCTTGGTATGGGGTGATTATAGGGTTGGAAAAATGAAATGTTGTAAAACACATTTTAGGGGTCCAAACTCAATGACAACTAAACTAACTCAAAGAGGTGTGATATTATTTTTAGTTGAAATTTTTGAATGCAAGAGCTTCCCTTCTAACAATTGAAGATGACGATATAAATCAACTCATAGATTGTCAAATATCACTAAGAATAATGATGATTAGGGTCAGTGATACCTTACTAGATTGGAAATTGTATGAAAATCACTTGTCCTCCTTTGACAGTTCTATGGTTTTGATTATTGATATATCACATTCTATTCTACTAGGTCAACTACAAGAAGAAATTTGTCAATGAAAAGTAGCATAGGATTCAATCCCAATACAACAAGCACTTCCAATAACAGATCCCATAACTATGACTTTGTAAACAACACCTTTAATAGTAGTTGCAACCTCTTTTGATCCCTCATATTTACAAGTTCAAGTTGAAACACATGTATCTTAAACTAATTTACCTTCTTTGACATAACTCATACTACTTTCTTCCACTTAGGTATTGTGACATGGTGAAATTTTGAAAATTTTGATGCAATTTTTTGTAGATAAACTATACATGAGAAGGGGATATAGGTTGGTTAAAAACCCATAAAGGGAATCCACTTAGCTATCCAAGTCTATTGAAAACCTACAAGCATGGTATATTGGTACCTTGTTTAGTTAAAACCCTGAAAGGGTAGCTAAGTAGTGTTCAAAAGGTAAAAAATAATAAATAATGCCTTGAGAAATAACTATAACTCATGTTTAATCCAACCTAATTCTCAACATCTCATTTATATGTAGATGGAAAAATCAATCCTACAATATTATCTTTGAATGAGATAACCTTTTAATTCTGGGAAAGTGTTGGTAGTAGCTTAGGACTGTAAAATTACTGAGTATCTATAGTCAACATGTGTGTGTAACACATGGTTTTATAACATGTATAGGATTTTTGTCCTATTCCAAAACCTTTTTGTAATTTTGACGCTTGTGGAAGGTGAAATGTCTTATTTTGTCTTGTAATAAAAGGAAGAATGTGAAGTGACATATCATGCGAAAAAGGTAATAAATATGTGTTGATTCATTGTAAAGGAGTTTTACTTGTGAATAAGATCAATAGATATTATGATATGATTACCTCATGATTATTAGTTCCTTATTTGTTGCATTTTGGTTAATATATTCCCTCTTGCATTTATACTTTGTTTATATCTGTGTTTGCTAATATGAAAGAATACTTATTTTTGGATTGTTTACAGTTGTGAAAACCTATAATAACTAAGTGTAAGCATGCTTAATTATCATATAACATGTTTTTGTATGTTCTCATTTTATTTTTTTCTATCTATATCACATGAGCTATCTCCCATTAACAATTTATGATGGAATTTATAGTGACCTATGCTAATAGTGGTTGTATCCCACTCCAAATAATGCCTAATTTCAAATTTTTAAATGAATATTTTGGGTCTTCCCATGTATGTCACAAGGTTGGATAAAGGAAATTATAGAAAAAAATAACTATAAATACACATAAAATGTCAATCATTATTCCTAATTTTGAATGATCTTTTTAGAACTTTCACACTATTGCATATTGAGAAAATGTAGCATATTCCTTCCAAATTCAAGATCATTCACAAGTAAAAACTACGAACCAAGTCTAGAGCATCTCCAATAAGTCAAGAGTTTTCATTTTAAATTATCAACTCCATTTTTATAGCTACACACATACTCAAATAGCACAATTGCACAATCACTCTAGGTAATGAGTGATTGATTTCCCTTCTTGGAGTATTGGATATGTAAGCAATAGTCAAAAGCCAAGAGTGGTAATCTCAACCCATTACACTCCCATATTTTTTATAGGTCTCCAAGATTTCAAAATTTCATTAGGTTTTAAAATATAAAATAATGAAAATAATCAATTCTATATGACACAACCTCAATCAAAATATTTTATCTTACTCAGTAGACTCAGACATAGGAAATCTAACAATTAAATTTTTGTCACATTTAACCTTTACAAGTTCATGGTCAATAGATTATAATGACCTACAATTTTTTGTATGTAATTTGATCCTTTATAAAAATAATGTCTAATCCCTTTTTTGATATGTCATTATAAAAATATATTTTTCTTTGTCTATCACCAATAATAGTCACTTGTGCCAATTCTGTAGTCGATGAACTCAAGTGACCTATGCTATTGTCCATCTAGGTTAGACCTATGTAAGAGTATTTTTATATTCTATTAATTATATTTATCAAGCAAGGTCATATGTTTTTTTATTTCCACTTGTAAATATCTAAAAGAGTCAATAGAGTTTCTGATTTCAGCTAAGTACATTTCTTCTTAGTGTTTTGCAAAAATAACAATTTTTCATATTTAACAATTTATAAAATTAGAATTATTGAATATTTTACATAATTATCATATCTATCTATTTTTACACATATTAATCATAAAAATTTATTTATAAAAAAAAAAAAAAAAAAAAACTATAGTAAAACATGTTGGTAAACTCGTACATTTTTTAGCATTGCATCTATGATTTTTGTCCTAAGGTTTTAGATTAAATTTTTATTTCAATTCACAAAAATATTTATTTCTGAATTTATTTTAAAAATTCAATATCATTTTCAAAATATTTTTTCTCTTATTTTCCTAAAAACTATGTTCTGACAATTTTAAAACTCATAATAACTATTGTTTTAGGTAAACCGGTCTTCAATTTTACTTGAGTTATGGTGTGAGGGTTACTACCCCAATACTAAAGCTATTAGACAACAATATAATATATTTTAGCTTCCATGTATCTCATATAATATAAAAAATACGTAGATTTTTTTTCATCCATAGGAATCCTTTGATTGTTTATTCTTCTAGTTCAATGGTAAGCGATTTGCTTTGGGAAGCTACTCCTAACCTACCCTAAAGAGGAGATAGTGTAGTTATAGGATGGTGGAATCCTCCATAGTTCATTCCATTTATTTTGTTTTAAATATTTTATGAGTGGGATGAGTATATATTAGAGCCTAAAAATCAAACCATAATTTAATAGTTATACATGTACTATTTGTGGCAAATTTCAAATTTTTACATTCAAATTATGGTGATATGGATTGCTTGCTTACATATTTTGAAGTTTAGAATTACATTGTATCTTAATTTATGAGGTGTTATTTGGATGAAATATATATGTTCATTAATCAAAATCAAACATCATAAATAGCTTAAAAATCTACAATTCTAAGCCTTAATCAAACTTACATTATTGAAATAATGTTCCTCGAATACAAGTACCATTAAACTAAAAATTTGTAAAAACAAACATAACTTAGTAAAAATTATAATTATATATTCAAAATTTTATAACACCACACATGCTATTGATGGGCTTATCATGACTATTTGAGAGTAATAAACCTAATACATAATAAGTGGATGAAGTTAATAACAAATAATTCATTGAATATCTTAATGACAACCCACATAAGATTAAGGCATTCCTATTCATTAAAAGAGATGAGAAAAATAAGATCAACTCAAGCTTCCATTTCTAATTCAAATGTTTTAGTTAATATTATTTCTTTTATGCATATATCAACACCTATAATTACATAGGTTCCAACATCCTTAGGTATGGGTGCATTACAAGGATTCCAAAAGATTCATATAATATTTCTACAAGGGCATCATACACACTTCCCTTGTTTATTTTGCATTGTCTACCACCAACCTCACCTAATGCACACTCTCTTGAGAAAACTATCATAGCTTTACATGCTAAAGTGTTATAATTAAATAAAGGTTTCTCTAGACCTAGTCATCTAATGGACTATGATGCTTTCTACACTATACTTTGGAACTTGAAATAGCCTCTTACCCATTACCAATAGGTTTTATATCTCTGAAGCTACTAATTTATGAAGGTAAATGTGATCCATATCAACACTTTAGATCATTCCATATAGAATGCTTCGACTATGTTTACAATGACAAATTAATAACCAAGTTCTTTTCAAGAATCCTCAAATACTATTCCTTATGATGGTTCTATGATCTTCCAATTCAATTAGATAGAGCATTCAACCCTTTAACAGATCAATTTTAAGCATTATTTTATATCAAAAATGGTGAAAAGATACCTTATGAGAAAATTACAAAACTCAAGCAAAGGCCAATGATCTGATCAATGAATATGTTATTTTTTTTTAAAAAAAAAATACTAGCTAAGATGAAAACTTCTATAGCAGACAATGAATTACAATATATTCACAAATTTTACTAGGACCACTCCATGAGTCCATCATGTTTGAAAAATTCTAACATTTTGAAGAGTTATGCCATACAGTTAAAGAAATAGAATTCAAGCTAATATCATTGAACAAGATAAAAAAATGCACCAAGTTATCCATATACTTCAAATATCAAGTTTCAAAGCAAACCAAACTACAAGGTAAAATCTAAAGAAAGTATAAATGAATAGAAAGTAATAGTCAATGTAGTTTCAAAACCATCAAACAAAATTCAATTGACATATTTACAAAGGAGGAAATTTACAATACTACCATAAACTCCTCATTTTATATTACCAAAATTACTTGATATCAATCTCATATCTATAACTCCACCATTTAAACTTGATTTGACCAAGCCTCAAATGAAGGGATTTAACAATAATTCATATTGTGACTAAAAATGTTATATTGGGAATTCTACAAAAAAATGTTTCAATTTAAGTCATAAGATAAAGATATTATCAGTTTTAGTATTATTGAGATAGGTACACCCAAAAATTAATCTAGACCACATTAAAATTCTAATGCAAAGCATAAACTATTTCATAATTCCTTCCCAAATCATTGTACCACAAAGCATATAGATAATTCAAAAGTACATCATGTGTACAATATGCATCCTCCTCATTTGATATATGTGATGAGGCAAAGAAATGTCACTCATCTCACATATTTTTATCATATAAACCCATTCTATTTTTTTTACTATCATAACTTTACCCATTCATTTATCTATATTTCCATCCATGTTGCATATGTTATTGTGATGATATAAGATATTGAATTCTAGATAAAAATATAGTTTAATGGTTTTTATGTGCATTTACTAATAAGATTGTTTAAATAACCTCCAACTATAAAGGGAAAAGGATATATGCATGTTATGATGAATTGAAGCCATTAGTTGGTTTGACCTTGGAGGCACATGGAACTTATAGTAACTAATTGAACCAAACTAGGCACCACCCATAGATTTGATTGTAGCTTGCTATATCACTCATAAAAAATAGATAATCACCCATAGTAAATAGATAGTCATCATATACACATAATATTTTCAAACTTTTATTGGTTACTGACACTTTGTATCTTTCAAGAACCCATTGAATCTCACTCTTTGAGTGCACACCTTAAGGAGTGCACCAGGAAAGGGGTGGGTAGACCATTGGTGCTTCATAATATTTTTGTCCCTCTTGCCACATGTTATCTACACACTTGTCTCCTAAAAACCATTTACCCTAATCTTGATCTTATTAGTTGAACCTATTCCATAATTTTTACACACTTTATCCTCCTTTTCCTTACTTAAATCTCATTTTGTCACTCGACTAAATAGGGTCAACTAGGTCAACCCTATATAGTTTCCAGTTATTCTCACTTAGGACCTATTTTGACCTTTGGCCAACCTAACTTAAGGCCTACTAAATTATTATTCAAAATTATATAGGTTTGACTAGGTCGACCCTATCGATTGACATTTTTGGAAGGATTTAGGGTAAGATCCACCTATATATACAAGTTCATTTCCCACCATTTGATAAGAAATAATTGAATAAGAAGTAAGTGTGAATGAACATCTACATACTAACCATTCTACTTGAGAAGTAAATCTTAGGGTTCTATACTTTCTTTGGAGATATGGATCTTGTCTTGTGGAGAAGTCTTTTGGATGTATTGATAGGTTGTGTAGCCTAGAGCTGATTTGTTTTTGTTATACTTAAATACCACAAAAATTTCTTGTGAAGCACCTAGGCCAAAGTAGAGATTGAGGCTCGGTGGGTTCATTTTCAAGGTAAATATTCCTAAATTTATTTCACCTTTATAAAAGTAGATATATAATGTAGTTATGCTTATCTTCCATACATTATAATTCTACTATATTGACGTGAGTATATGTCTTCTATGCATGTTTAGTTTATGTTTTATTTTTAACCCCCATTTTATGCCACAAGATTTAGTGAGAACTAGATTAGATTTAATTTTTTGCTATTATCATAGGCAAAATATTAAAACCTATGACCCCCTTAGGGTTATTGCATGATTATGTTAGACTAGAGGCTTTAGAACCCTCTTTAGCATAGTGTATTGTGATAAGTGATCCCCTAATCGGTTCTAGAAAATCCTCATATTAGTTATGCCCCCATTGAACAAATGTTTTCCCAATAAAAAGTATAGGTATGCTCTATTTTATCCAAGATAAGATTAAATTATAAACATGATGCACTTCTAATTGCATACATTCTAGTGAACCCAATGTGAACTAACCCTTGTAGGATTCATTTACTTATTTCATTATTTTATCATTATTTTAATAATATATTTTCCATACTGGGTCAACTGCATTGACCCAATTCTAATTTTTGTGTGCAATTATCTTAGTTGACCCAATATAGTTTTCCAAGTTTTTAGACATCAAGTTCAATATACTAGGTCAACCTAGTTGACCTTGTACATTTTTAGGCATCTCTTTCACCATACTAGGTTGACCCTGTTGATCTTGTATAGTTCAGGCACTCAACAATAGGCTCCTACAAAGCTAGATTAACCTAGTCAACCCTGTTAGTAAGATTTTCAAATATTTCTCAAGGTTATTTGAAAGCAATCTCACTTCTTTGCATTTTAAAAATCACCAAGGTTCCTTTCTATCCTTCCTCTATATCCTTATAGTCTTTCCTTTCATTGTTTTTAGTCTTTAAAACTACCCTTGTACAATCAACTGGATCGACCCTATCAACCCAGTTCTATATTTTGTGTGCTATCTGTGGATAACTAGATCGAATCTATTGACCCTGTTCATTTTTAGACCCTTGTTTTTGTAGTATAGAGGTAACACTGTTGACCTTATTTTGTATTTTGTGCATATAATGTTGACTTTATAGAAACTGTACCTTGTTTCAAAGTTGGAACTAACCCTTATATGCTAGTAATTAACTCACACTTTCATTTTTTATTGCTTACATACTTAGAATATAACACATAGTCTAATTAGGTGATTTTAAATTTACTGTTTAGTTTCATTATTTTATATTATATGCAAAGATGACCAAATCATAAAATATTAATAATAATTTTAACAATTATCTACATAAGGCCTACCTACTTAGATTTCATCACCAAGGGGGAAGCCGACTTAGTTTTATAGCCAAGTATAAACATGTGATTAATGGTATATTCTAGCTAAGAACCTGACACCCTTATTGTTTCGGTGTGTGAAGTGATGGGGTAGGCCCCAATACAAAGCTTTTACCATTTCTAATCTAGATCCCTTTCAGCCCAAACATCCTGAAACTATCCTTAAACTAATTTTTATTTCTTTACTTATAGCCAACTTCCCATCACATTTAAAATCAAGTTCTAATAATTTAACAAACATTTAGGTTGACCAAATAGTTAGCTTTTACTTTTCAAATTGATTGCTTACTATTTGGTCAATTATATTTTGTATTGCAAAAACATGCATTAACCAATGTTGGTGTAAGGATTTGTGTTTTTTGCTTCAATTGGATCAAACTCATTGATCCAATTTATTGTTTGTTTCCTTTTAGTTCTTAATTTTCAAAGTACTTGAAAAGTTATTTTTAGTACATGGTCGTTTTCATTGACACAGTCTATTTTAGGCTTTCTAATTTTCCCTGTCTAATATACTAGGTCAACCCAGTCAACCCTATATATTTTTTTAGCCTCTGTATATTGTACTAGATTGACCCAATCAACCTTGTACTATTTGTAAACCTTTTTTTCTATGCTAAGTCAACCTAGTCAACCCTATAGTATTTTTTCCACTCCTTATTTCCTTGATTTTACATTTCTCTTACCTAATTTCAATCATTTTCTTTCATCATGAATTTTAAGAAATAGGTTCCTCTCCTAGATGAGAGTAATGTTCACATATCCACTTGCACAATTAACTATGGGACACTTCCTATTACCTCTTCATAGTGAAATCCTCTTTTCTCCCTAGAAGACCAACCCAAGTTAGCGTATACCCCTGAAATGATCTTCTTTATCTTTGAATTTCCTCAACATCAAGGAAAATATCCCTTTACTATTTACCACCTTATGATTAGTGGTCAATTCGAATATCCTCATTAACCTACTCCCACATTCTCAAATGGATTTGGAGGTACCACTTTCTTTTATTCTCAATCTCTTCCCTTGATTATGACCCCTTCTCATACCATGACCTCTTCTTCTCTAACTTCTTCTGCCTTCATGCTTAGTATCTCGATTAACATGGTAGGTTCTACATTTAGTGGACCTCTTATGAGATATACTATCATTAATCCTTCCACAAGTGCATTTTTTTCTACCTAAGGTAAGCATGTTTCTATTGCTTCCTCTTCTCATCCATTTACTAGTCCATCTTTTGCTTCACAAGAAAAAAATTCCACTAGTGCCTTTCATTCTCATGGTTCCTATAAAGCCCCTATCAACACCAATAGTGGTACCCAAGACATTCATAGCAATTATAATGCTTCAAATAATTCTAATAATTCCAATAAAACCCACTAACTCTTGTTACAAACACATAATAAAATTAATACCTTTAAATCTCATAACATAAATCAAATGATGAGAATGAAAAATCACCTTTTGAATCTTCAAACTCATCCTCAACCAATTACTTGGGGCACGTATAACCAAAATGTTCCCCCTTCTCCTCTTCAATATCCCTAAGGCAATCTCATTCCTAAACCTCCTTTGGTAAAAAAAACCATTAAGAATCTTCAAAATGAGCCTCTTATCACTCAAATTGTTAATATTGATATAGGAGGTATCACCCCTACAACTTATTATAATGGATCAACTAATCCTACCCTTCATCTTAAAACATTTGGAAATCTTTATAAGGATTGGGTTAAATTGAACACATTTGATGCTACCAAGATCTTAACCAAAACCCCCATGGGTGATGCTCTAGATTGGTAAAATCAACTAAGAACTCATTCCATTACTAGTTTGGAGGATTTAGTGAATGCTTTAGTTCAAGAATTCAAAACTAGTAATCTTCCTAAAAACACTTTGACCCACTTCATAAATTGTAAATAGATTGAAAATGAAATTTCTCAATTTTTTTAAAAATATGGAAAACTTTATCAAATAAGTGTGGACATAACATGACTGATGATAACCTTTTTCATCCCTTCACTAATTCTCTTTTTCCCAAGCTACAATATTGGGTTTGCACTCTCTTTCCACATACTTTGAAAGAGGCTATTGACCAAACTAAATGTCAAAATTTATTTATGCATCAATTTGAGCCACCCTAACCTTCGATGGTTCCTTGTCTCTTAATTAAGAATAAAAATTATAATGCTACCAATGATGGTGTCACAAACTCTTGTGACACCATTCATTCTATTTTAGTTGTCGTTCCTAACCAATATTCAGAACTAGCTCCCCCTTCTCAATGATATACCAATCCTCATTTATCTTCACCAAATAACATTAATGTTCACAAACCTCTATCCTCAACTAAATTACTTAAGCATCTACCTAATCCTCTTCCATGAGAACTTGACCCTACTCATCATATGAAATCCTAGTATGATCCTAACAAGTTTTGTTGGTTTCACGCTAGTTAGGGTCATTCTCATGAGACCTATAGGTAGCTCCATAATTTAGTTATGGATTTTATTCTTGGTCCTAATTTTTATCATAATTTTATCATCCAAAAACATCAACAAGCCTATGATATTGATTTTAAGGCTCATGAATCACGTACTAAATCTCAAGCCTTAAATCAAGTTAATACTCATTTGCATATCTACAAAGAACCTCTTCCTAATCAAGATACTCAAGAAAAGCCCAACCCTTCCACCAATAATGTAGAAAGTCTTTTTGATCCCACTTATGGAGAGAATGTGGTTAACATGACTAATATGAGTAGGGTGGTTTATTTTATTGACACTTAACCTATTTACACTCCATTATCTCTAACATATCATGTTATCTAGGATTCTTCTCCAACTCATTTAAATGAGTTGGGTCAAGATGACCTTATAAATTTTGATGATATGATTCCTAATTTTCCCTTGGATAACCCTTCCCATTTTATTTCTACCATTCCTCCATCTTCTAACACTAACGATAATCAAGATTCTACTAACACTTCTTCTACCATTTCTCAAATTCAACTTGAACTAACTATTTCATCTTCACAACACAATTTATAGAATTTTTAAAAACCTTCTCCTTCTTATCAACAAAAATTCTACTACACTTCAAATCCTCCTTTTGAGGACTTTCTTAATGATTATGCACCTATATATAACATTATTCTTACGGATTATTATGAGTAAGATACCATTATGGAGCTCACTAATCTCCCATCCCAAATTTGATTCCTTGAGCTTATGAAGACTTCTTCATGTTATATAAATTGTCTTATGTAACTATTATTCAAAATGAACAACTCTCATCATCCCCTAGTAGGATGTGAAGTAGCCTTATCTGGATCCAAAGATAGCATATTACAATAATGTGAAGAGATGTCTATCAATGTTGATGAAACAATGGACACTTCTCTTTCCTTAAAATTTCATATAGCCTATATAATTCCTAATGAGATTATACTTCATGTGGATGACCCTCCTTTTTTTATTAGTGTTTAAATAGGTAATATCCAAGTCAAGCATGCATTTATTGATGAGGGTTCCAAAACCTTTGTTTCATCTTTTGATTTCATTAAGAGCTTTAAATATTCAAAATACAATCTCAAGTCCACACATAACACATTCCAAGGATATGATAGAAGGAAAATGCCTTTTTTAGGTTGTGTATGGCTTCCCATTACTATCCCACCTATCATTGTTCATGTGAAGGTGATGATATTTAATTTTCCTCTCTCTTATAACTTCTTGCTTGGTCAGCCATGGACTCATCGTATGAGATCAGTTGCTTCTTTCACCTGCTAATGCATTAAATTCCCTCATAATGGAGCCATTTATAGGATTTAGGGTGATACTAACCCTTAGAATTTTGAACAATTCTAAGACCGTGGTGTCTTCAATATTCCTACTCTTGAACCTTTGCTCAGTGTTCTATTTTGTGAGTATCAACACTTCAATTTCCCCATCAATTCAAATTGAGGTTACAAAAAGCATCCCAAAATCATTAGGAACATTCCTCCTAACCTCTTAGATTCTGATGATGATGATCCTGATGAGATCAACATAAAGATTAAAACTATTGATCTCTCACCTCATCTCATCTCATAGTTTCCTACCTCTTTGTAATCTCATTCTCGTAAACCTCCTTACAATAACATTCATATTGTCTTAACCAAGACCCAACATTATATTCAATACACTTCTTCAGATGATAAGATCATCCCTACTTATGTCATTAACCTTCACACACTAGATTACAATGATGGTTATTCTTTAGATGATCCATTATTAGGTGGTCTTGTTCAGGCCTATAACACCCAGATTGTCCATTATTGTTCTTCTTTATTTGAGTCTTTTCATGCATCTTCCTATCTTCCCTTGTTTCCTAATTTTAGTATTTTTCCTCTTTATCATAGGGTAGAGAGGGTGCAAACACCTCCATTTTCTAAGGATCCTCATAGGAGTATGCTCATGGATCATGATATGACCGAGCCTTACCTCTTTGATAAGTACCCTAACCATCATATCTAGTTTACCCCTGAGAAGAGTACGACCCTTCTTAGGAATTTTTTAGATCCCACCCATCTCATAGTAGAATTTTATTTAGAATCCATTCCTATTCCTACTATATTTGAGCCTATTCTTACTTCTACTATTGTTGATCCTATCCTTGCTTTCGATCCCATTGCTCCTTCCATTGAGCCTAGTTCCATTCCTTCCCCATCACCACCCTCCCTAGGTGATGGTTTGCTTCCTTTGGCTAAGATGACCCTGTTGTCCACCAAATGGGCCAATGAGTCTTATTTGACTCCTTCCACTCCTATTACACCTCATCTCATAAGTTCTTTTACTAAGATCACTCAAAAGCATATATATTGCTTTTATGGCATAGATAATCATTCATCCACTTATTGTCGTAAGTTATGACAAT
Organism: Torreya grandis; assembly: GCA_037957365.1. Lineage (NCBI taxonomy): Eukaryota > Viridiplantae > Streptophyta > Pinopsida > Cupressales > Taxaceae > Torreya > Torreya grandis. The sequence continues at coordinate 1,819,287 of JARHVA010003162.1, read as the reverse complement.
ATCTTGATACTTCACATCCTTCTTCCCCTCAATCCTTAGATGAAACCATGCCTCCCCCAAAGGTTCTACCTAATTATAAACCTAAGTATGGTGAGGTGTATTGTCTATGGGACTAATGTGGCACCCATCACATTGATCCTTTTCACATCCTTCAACACCTTAAGGATCACCTTATATCTATTCCTAAACCTTATACCATTTCTCCCATAGGTTTTTCCCACAAGAAGGCTCCTCCTTCTTCTCCCATGGTTCCACCTCCTATGGTTCCATCCCCTCTTGTGGTCCCTTCATCACCTTTTGTGCCTTCACTTATGACTCATTCACTCAAGGATCTTCCCTCACCTATGGATACTTCTCTATCGATGATTCTTGCATCTCTCATAGAGCCCGCTCCCATGCATTATCCTAATCATCCCTTGCCTTATTTCCCTCTTTAGCATGGTCCATCTAGAATTAATATTTTTTCTATGGAGGAGATTAGACGAGTTATTTTTTTAGTTTTTATTAAAGATAGACGAGACTTAAGCAGTAGTTTACATCCAGCTTCATATAAATCTATCTAATTTTTTGGATAATATGTGTGATCATATTTATTAGTATTTATGAGCACATGCATGGTGATTTTACATTTATATTTGGATTGGACATGTACTCAAAAATTATATTTATCTATCTATTATATCATTTGATGCTATGTCAAATTATTATTTCTCTTACATGGTGATTTTACTTTTACATTCTATATTTCTCATACTATCATTTATGTTTTAGATGTCTTTCTTTATCATTGCCCACTTAAAAATTCTCTTCTTGTGTCTTTATGATTTTTTTCTTTCTTATCTCTATTTTTTCATGATTAATCATCATTGGAACTTGGTTATACAAACTTGGTTCCCTTTATTCCTTTCCTATTACCATGTGATTAATTAGAAATAATTCATATCATTATACTTTCCTTATACCGGTCCACTTTGGATCTCCTTATTCCCTTTCTTCCCTATTTTTGCAAACTAAGCATATACATGGTTGAGACTTGAGATCACATGCTGGTTCATTTTTAAGCCTAAGTGTCATAGTTAGTCTTGTTGTTAATTACTTAGCTTCATTTAGCCTAAGCTTACAACTAATTCTTTTGTATCACTCTATCTCTCATGATTGGTCATTCAAAGTCCATATGGAGGAAGAATAATAAAATCCATTAAAACTATGCAAAATCCAAATTATTTAAACAAAATACAATGATACAAAATGCAAAAATATTCTTAAAAGTCAAATCACACTAAAAGATGTGATTCAAATCATATCTCCTTTTTATAGTCAAAGATCAAACTCCATAGTTAGTCTCATAGTAGAGCCAAGGTCCTTTGGGGTTTGGTAGACTAGTAGATTAGAAAAGGAGAATAAAAAAATCATTTTAGTGATACCTAATTTCTCATGTAAGTACCCAATATTCATAGTAGATTGATGGATCTATAAGGGGTTCTGAAGAATGGGGAACATGTTGTGAGATGGTAGGTCTATTTTACTTTTTATGTACCAATATACCTTCATGAGTTGATCTTAGTAGCATGCTTATTTGCCTACAATGCTTATTTTCTATAGAAAACAAGTTTCCTTTGTGCATTGATGTTCACTAGTCACGTAGTGTCTTCTCATGTCCTTAAAATGCCTCTTATCTCTTAAGGTCTTCTCATAAGATACCTAGGATATGATTTTTACACTCCCTTTTTTCACACCCTACATTCCTCACATTTCGTCTTGAGAAATATTATTTCATTCACTGATCACTCCCCTTAGGAATTTCATTTGTGAGTTGCTTTGTAAGAACATAGATAAGATAGGGCCATCCTCACAAATTACCACATTCTACATTCATATTACCCACATCCTCAGTGGTGTTCCCTTTGTGAGTTGTAGTGTAAGACCATGGATATGACTTATCCCTCCTCACAAAATTTTCCAATAAATCAAGTCAAAATCAAAATTACATGTGTCAAATATATGATAAGATGTGATTGATTATGAATTTACACGTCATTTGACATGCCTCCCAGCTTGATTTAGTATGTTTTATTCTTGCTTCATTTCTCTTTCGCTCTTATTTTCCTATTTTTTGAGTGCATGTAAAAATACAACCATTTCTTGAATTTTTCATACTTCTCAGCTTGAATTAGTGTGTTAAATTTAAGACCAATTTTCACCAATTTTATTTTTTTCTTATACTTCCCAATATGATATAGTATGATTGAAGGGCTTAATTGATTTTGTTTTCATACCATTTGTCCTTTTTCATGTCTTTCATTTTATTACAATATTTTCATACTTCTCAATGTGATTTAGTGTGATTTTAGTTGTTTTAATTTGGTGCCATTTTTTGTTTGGTTTAAAAACAAAGTCATTTTTACCATCTTATTTACCACCCCTTTGGTTCTTTATACTTAGTTATTTTCTTATTATTACACATTTACCAACTTGAATTAGTGTGTAGTACATTTTTTATTGATTATATTTTGTCAAACCTTTTTTACTTGTTTCTTTGAACCATGCATGTGTTCTACATAATGCTAGAAAAGAAACCACGCCTCATATATTTCCTATAGCATATAAAAAATAGCTAAATACACATGCTAAAAATAAATATATCTAAAACATAAAAAACCACACCCATAATAATAACACATACAACCAATATCTAGAATGTAAAAATGATCCATCTATATATATCTCATGAGTTTTGATTTAGAAATATAATCATATACAATGTTCCAACTCTATGGCTAGGCCCCATCTTACTTATCTCATGGCCTAGCCACACTACTTGTAGATGCATCAATATGACCCATTTAAATATAATGTTATAACAAGGTTGTCTAAGATATTAGTCCCAACACCTATCCCTATATATGAGATACCTAAGTAGGCACATGTGCCAACTAAGCCAATGTCACCAGATGTGTCTCTCTCCTAATCCTATATCACTCTATCTTAGGGGTGTGCCTGAATCATTATTATCACTATAGCTAGAAGTGCAACCCTCTCCTTAGCCAAGACTTTCCATGGATATGTCTCACCTACACCCAACTCTATTAGTGGTTTTACCCTCTCTTTGTATGCTTGTATATATCTTGTTGCCTCTCTACCTAGTCTAAATTATCTTGCATGAGCTAGGGAAAATGGTACCCTAGGGTCCTCTAGTATAGAAGGGTCATACAATGTCACATCATCATCTAGGACATCATGGAGTGCTCCCCTCACAACGTACCCCCATATAAATTCCTCATATTTTTCTACACCTAAAAAAACAAACTAGATAGATATTAGATCACTGTTATATCTCAAAATACATCCATCTCTAGTATATTTCAAAATAAACTTAAGTAATAAATTAACCATATTTTATTTCCCATCTTGTATTGGCCACTATGGTCTCACCATCCACATGACCTTTGACAATAGTCTCCCCATATGTGTAGCCTCCTCTAAGAACCTCCTCTATTGGTCACTTTCTAAACACAAATCCTATAGTCATAGCTTGATTCCATCTCAACCTATGTATGAGTGGCTATCTATAGTCCAAATATACCTTGGCTTACTTATTGGGTCATCTGAGATATCCATGGTCTCTTCTATCTCTACTATCTCCTACTACCTATGTTGATATCATGTCCTTGATGGTCATTTCTCATCCTGCTATAGAGTTGGTGGTAGTACCTCTGGTGCTCCTACCTCCACATCTATCTCCTACTCCACTACTTGTCATGCTCAACCAATCTATGGTCTGTCATGACATGACCCAAGCATCAATCTCACTACTGATGGCCCTAGCCCTCCCTTCCCCTATGGCTCTCTAAAATGTCAAGCCCAAACCATAGGCACCACTATCAACACTATTAGGTGAGGTAAGCCCATCTATCCTAACACTCATGTCATCGAATGTGGCTCAATATACTAGGTATAATGTCTTATAACCTTTGTTCATGCTAAAGCTAGTGTAACTATGTCCCAACTTGGCTATGTAGTCATAATATCCCCATAAGGCTTCCATACTATGTATGCCCATTCATTATCTATAATGTTAGTACGTGGGGCATGGCTTGCACTACTTGGTCATGTCTCCATCTTAGTACCTGAGGTGACCTATCATTGACCACATGTGGCAACCCAGTTGGATGATACATGGGAAACCTCTCATAGATCCATGCCATCAATAATATAATCAATTTAATAGACTTCTTACCTCTAACTAGCATCTTATATATGTCATGTATGAGCTGGACCCAAATAATAGACCCTAGATCATATACTACTCTCTCCTATAGTATCATCTAACTCAAGGCTATCATGAATAATGGTACCTTACCATCGAACTTGTGGCATAACACTCATGTTATCACAATTCCTATCATATCCTTCTAGATATCTAGACCCTATGAGGTATATACGTCAAACATACTCACTCTCCAGCCTAAGTCTATCATCTCTAAGCTTGTATCCCATATGGTTAAGGCTCTCCTCTCCTCATCACTATCTGGTATCCTAGTCGTAATAGGTGTCCTTGCTATCAATAATATTAGGATAACATGTACATCCTCTAGGGTGATATGTACCTCTATCGTATCCCACTCCACCTCCCACTTGAAGGTGTTATTCAATCATTCCTATTATCCCAGGAACATGACTAACAAATTCAAGCTCAAGGGTATCTTACACATCTCTATTATGCCACCTAGGCCTTCAAAGATTAGTCTCACCCTATCTCCTATTGTCAAATGATCTAGTAGATCTGGTAGACATGCTGCATCTACCAATCACTAGAATCTAGGCCATCCTAACAATCAAGAAACAACAAAAGATGTGTTAGATCCTCCATGTCATGTATAGTCAAAATACATTCTTTTTATAAATTTTTAATCAAAACAAGCCTAAAACATTTTAATTTATTCATTTTAACTTATTTTTAGCCTACTCATCCCTTTTTTCCCTTAGTTTCTAATTCTGGGTCATTCTAGCACTCTTTTAGCCACTTGCATGCCTTTCTATATTATTCTAGTTCTTTGGTCAACCTAATTTGACCAAAATTTCCCTATTTTTGACCTAGTTGACTTAAAAATCTAAGTCAATCCCCTTATTTCCCACCTAGTATTGCATTGTCATTCTAGACTTTTTAGATCAGTTGACAAACTATACTAGATCAATAGTCTATATAATGTATAGGGTTGGCACATACTTACTAGGTCGATAGTGTGGATTTTGCTTATTTTCATCCTATTGGGTCGACTGGGTCAACACAGTAGTCTTTCAATACTGACCCCTTACATTTTATAGAAAAAAGTACCTTTTGGTAGTTCTTTTTCCAAACCCTTAAAAACCATTTCCCTAATTGGTTTTTCTACCCTTAACACCTGCTTTGGTTTCATTTCAACATCTAAATATGCTTAAAATTAAAAATTTCTAAAAAATACACTTAAAACACTAAAATATCCTAAAACTGGCTTAAGATTCTTAGTTGTTTACCTATCCTACACCCACTGTTACCTCTCAAGGTCCCTCTTGCCTAACCTATCATCTCCTCACCATCCTAGCTTGTTTGGTCTCTCAGAGCTCTTTTTCTCTCCTTCACAAGTCAAAAATAACCAATGACTTTCATTTTACTCTATTTAAAATCACTTTTTAAAATTTAAATCTTTCAACTATTTTTTGATATATTCTTTGTTTTGCCTCTATCTTTGTTTTACTTATCCATTTTTTAAACCATAAATTATTCTGGAATCATGATGATGTAGAGAATATTTTCCACTATCATATGTATATATTTCAAAAAAAAAAAAAAATTGGCTATTTTTTGCACTAACTTCTATAGGTTTGCCTAGTATTTTTCACATTCGATGCCTTCATTTCTCTTACAGTCTAATTATTTATCTACAACACTAAGGTAAGTAAAGTTAGGTGTTTTTCAATTTTTTCCTTTCATTTATCTTATTTTTCTACTTATTGCACTTTACTTAACATCAAAATTATGTGTTATCATGTTCTATTTACCGAAGCACCATCTCATGTTACACTCATGTGACATGTGATGAGGTTTGAGTGGGAAATACACACACACACACACACACACACACACACACACACATATAATTTTCAAAATTTTATCGATTACTGATACTTTGTATCTTGCAGTAACCCATCAATTTTTAATCTCTTTTGTTATAAATATTGTCATTGATGTCAAAGGTCTAGCATTATTGGTGATAAAGGCCCCATTGCATCTAATGTATGTTAATATTTATTTAGTATTAATGAATATATTTTTGGTTGCATATAAGTCAAAATAGGGCCCATTGAGAAGTCAAAGAGTCATGGGGTAAAAGATGAAAGAGTAATGGGATGCATTTTCTCATGAAGAGTCACCTTGAGGAATTCCAAGAGTCACCATGTGAAGACAAAAGAGGTATGGTGCATTTTTCCATGAAGGGACACTTTGAGGAATATGAAAATTCACCAAGATAAAGATAAAAGAGGAAAGGATGCTTTTGCTTATGAAGGGTCACCAGATAAATTTTCAAATGCAAGGATACAAAGGGTCATGCAAGTTTGGCACCATTTTTCATGAATATTTAAGGATCACAAAGGGTGAATGCCAAAGGTCATTTGGAAAGCTATAAATAAAGGCTAAAGAAGCCATTTGTAATATGAAAGAGAGTGCATGATTTGTATTTGTCTTTGAAGAGAGAAAAGGAGGAGATATTGTAGAGTTCTATCATTTGTTGAGTAGGCAATTTTGAGAGATAGTTTTTTTTTAATGTAAAAAAAGGGTTAGTGCTCCTGTGGGTTAGTGTTCATGAATCTTTGTAAGGGGTTGGTGCTCTTGTGGGTTGGTTCTCACAAAAATTTGTTGTGTTGGTGCTCGACAAAGGGGTTGGTTCTCCTGTAAGTTGGTGCTCATTCATATACTTGAGATTGTTCTCCGTGGTTTTTCCCACATTGGGTTTCCATCTAAAAATATGGTGTGTGTGTGTCTCTCTCTCTCTTGTGTGGTAAAAATTATTATTTTAGTTTTATTGCATATCTTGAATTTATTATTGAGTGGTTAAATATAAGAAATCAGATTAAGTAAAAGATATATAATATACTGATTCACCCCCCTCTCAGTATATTTCATGCTTAACAATTGGTATCAGAGCAGGTTCCTTTTGAAAAAGTTTTACAGCTTGAAGGAAGATCAAGAAAGCATGATGGTTAGATCACATGAAGGATTTTATACAAATAAGTCACCTTTTTTTGATGGGATGAATTATGTTTTTTGGAGCATAAAGATGAAGACTTATTTTATGGCCCTTGGATTCAACATATGGTAAGTAGTGGTGGAGGAATATGAAGAACCATAGACACTTGTAACTACTCCAGCAGAAAAGAAGGCAAGTGAAAATAATCATAAATATTTAAATGGTATTTTATGTGGTTTGTGTGAATCAATTTTTTTTAAAGTTATGCAATGTAAATTTGCTCATGAAACTTGGGTAAAACTTGAGAATATTTACAAAGATGATGGAAAGGTTCAACAATCTAAGCTTCAAACTTTCAAAAGATAGTTTGATAGTTTGAAGATGGAAGAAGAAGAAAATATAGTAAGTTATCTCTTGTAGGTTGATCAAATAGTCAATCAGATTCAAGGTCTTAGAGAAAATTTAGAAGAATTGATTGTGGTTCAAAAGGCTTTAAGATCTATACCATTGAGATATGATGCAAAAGTTTTAGCAATTAAAGAGATGAAGAATTTAGCCAAGCTAAAGATGGATGAGATTCATGATATTCTTATGGCATATGAGATGCAGACTGATCAAGATAAACCTCCAAAGAGATAATCAACTTTCAAGACATAAAAGTAAGAGAAAGCTAAAATTTAAGAATCAAGTGATAATTCTATAGATGATGAAGATGACAATGGAGCTCTATTCATTTGCAAGCCAAAAAAGGGCACAAGTAAATATCAAGGAAAATTACCTTTTAAATGTTTTAATTATGGAAAGATTGGACATTTTATAGCTAAATTCCCAAATAAGGGTAATGATGAAAATGAAGAAGGAAAGAATATATACAAGAAGAATTTCAAAGTTAAATTCAATAAGAGATTTGAGAATAAGAGTTTACATTCTAAATATCCTAGCTTAGCCAAAGGTAATGGATTCAATGACTTAAAATAAGAAGAGATTCTATTCATGGCCAAACATGAAGATGATTCTATAAGCAAAAGTATATATGATTAAGATGAAGAACAAGATGAAGCTGAAGTGAATCTAGAAGGAGAACTCATTTGTGCCTTAGAAGAGTTAAAAGTTAATGAAAAGAAAAATCAAAGATTAAAGCTCCAAATCAAGAAAAATGAAAAGGAGTCAAAGGAAATAATTGAAGATCTACAAGCACAGTTTGAAGAATCCAATAAAAATGAATAAGTTCTAACAACATAGTTGAAAATAGTAAGTAAAGAATGTGAAAGGTATGTTATTGAAATTGCTTCTTTAAAAGCAGATCTTGAGAAAACAAATAAAGCATTCAGTGATAGAGTAACCAATGATTCAAAATTTGAGAATAACACTAAAATGTTGAATAAGATATTAAAAAATCAAAGATTAATGTCAGATAAGATAGGTATTAGATTTGAAAAAGAGAAAGAGGAGGTCAATACTCTCATAGACAAGGAAAAAAGAAAGATCTATGTTAAAGCTCTTACAAAATAAGAAATAAAAAGGAAGTTAAAAATACAAAGGACATCTCAAATAAAGAAGGTTGGAGGGAACAAAGCTACAAAAAGTAATCAGGTCAAAGATACACAAACAAGTCCTATTTTTATGGTTACTATTTTTATTGTAATGGATATGGTCATAAAAAATTAGAATGTCAAAAAAGAGATAATAGTTTTAGAAATAAGGAGAAGGAAAGTCATGTAGAGTCAAGCAGAAGCCACAACTCTTTTGATCCTCTATGAGGCTTTAATGAAGAGGCCATAATATATTACAAGTGCAACAGCTTTGGACACATAGCTCAGTATTGTAGAAGTGTGTTCGATTCTATCAAGAAGGATCAGATTTTCAGGGCTCCATTCATCAAGAAGAAAGTTTAGATAGGTTCATAGATAAAGAAAAAAACTAAAACATTTATATTGGTACAGACATATTTGCATGCAAAAAATGAAGAAAATCCATGATTCATTGACAGTGGATGTTCGAGGCACATGATAGGAGATAAGATCAAGTTCATAACCTTGAGAATATCAATGGTGGCATAGTGAAATTTAGAGACAATACTACTGGCATAATTGTTGGAAAAGGTACACTAAGTTTGGATAATGGTAGAAATAAAATTGAAAATATTTTGTATGTAGAAGGTCTTAAGAATAATCTTTTGAGTGTAAGTCAAATGTGTGATCAGGGACACACACTAAAGCTTTATGTAGAAGGTTGTGAAATTAGAAAAAAATATTCAGATGTGTTGGTTGAAGATGCACAAAGAATAGGTAATAACTTGTATATGCTATCAGACATCAAAGGTCAAAGATGTTGTTTGAGTCAGATTAAAGAAAGTTGGATATGGCACAAGAGAATGGGGCACATAAATTTTGACAATCTTTTCAACATCAAAAATAAGCAAGTAGTCAAAAATTTTCCAAAAATTACAAAGCCAATAGACATGCTTTGTGAACTTTGTCAGCATGGGAAGCAGGCTAGAAGGCGGTTCAAAACAAAAGAGTACTCAACCACTTATATGCTAGAGCTTGTTCACACTAATCTATGTGGACCTATGAGAACTCAAAGTACTCAAGGTGATAAATATTTCATGTTACTTACTGATGATTTTTCACGTATGACTAGATAATGTTTTTAAAGAAAAATTTAAAAGCTTTCAAAAATTTCAAAGCATTAGTTGAGAATGAAACTAGTTTGAAGATTAAATGTCTAAGATCAGATCAAGGAGAAGAATTCATGTCAGATCAATTTATTGAGTTTTGTGAAGACCATAGAATAAGGAGACATTGTTCAGCAACCAGAACTCCACAACAAAATGGAGTAGTTGAATATAAAAATAGAACAGTTCAAGAGATGGTGAGGACAATGCTAAATGAATCCAAGATAGTAGATAAATATTATAGAGAGACAGTTGATATAGTAGTGCATATTTAGAATAGAGCATTATTGAGAGTCAATAGTGACAAGACTCTTTATGAGCTATGGAAATACAAACCAATAATAGTTGATTATTTTAGAGTTTTTGACAACAAATGCTTCATAAAGAGAACCGATGAAAAACTTGGTATGTTTGAATCTAGAGTAGATGAAGGTATATTTCTTGGTTATTATTGAAAAATTAAAGCTTATAAATTTTATAATAAAATAGCCAATAAAATTTTTGAATGTTCAAGTGTCAAGATAGAAGAAGATGGAACATAAAGAATCAGTGATCCAGTAGACATTCTTGAAATCATTAAAGAGGAAGGTTTTGAAGAATCAGATGAAGATGAAAGGGAGAAAAAGGGCACCAAAACTCCATCCAAATATGTTCAGAGAAATCATAATGAAAGTGACATTATCACAGACATAAATGAAGGAATTCACACTAGAATAATGATGGTAAGTGAATCTAAGCAAGTTAATTTCTCTTTGTTATCCAAAATTCAGCCTATAACTTTTTCAGAAGCTAGACATGATAAGCATTGGGTTAAGGCTATGGATGAAGAATTAAGTCAAACAGAAAAGAATGATACTTAGGAATTATTTCCTAGACTAAAAGATCACAATGTGATAGGAACAAAATGGGTTTATTGGAATAAGTTGAATGAAAAGGGAGAAGTGACTAAAAATAAAGCAAGATTAGTATGTAAAGGATATGCTCAGATTGAGAGAATATATTTTGAAGAAACTTTTGCACCAGTGGTAGATTAGTATGTAAAGGATATGCTCAGATTGAGGGAATATATTTTGAAGAAACTTTTGCACCAGTGGCAAGGTTAGAGGCTATTATAAATTTTATTACATATGCAGTATTTAAAAATTTCAAAGTGTTTCAGATGGATGTCAAATCTGCCTTTCTAAATAGAAATCTAAAAGAAGAGGTCTACATTGAGCATCCTAAGGGATTTATTCTCTCAAATATTATTATCCATGTATGCAGATTGAAGAAAGCATTGTATGGATTAAAATAAGATCCTAGAGCTAGGTATGTAAGGTTTGATAAGTACCTATAAGATCAAGGTTTCAAAAGAGGATTTGCTGATGGTAATCTCTACATCAAAACAGAAGGTGAGCATCAATTGATTATTGTGGTATATGTTTATGATATAATTTTTGGAGGAAATATTGAAAAGATGACAATTTTTTTTTGATAATATGCAAAAAGAATTTGAGGTGTCTATGCTTGGAGAATTGTCATTTTTCTTAGGATTGCAAATATTTAGTTAGATAAAAGAATTTTCATATCTCAAAGTAAATATGCTAAGGAAATGTTGAATAAATTTGGTTTTAAAGATTGTGCATCAGTTGGCACACCAATGTGTATAAGAAATAAGGTGAGCAAGGATGAAGATTCACTTATTACAAATCAATCTTTGTATAGATCTATGATTGGTAGTATTTTATATTTGATAGCATCAAGGCTAGACATCATGCATACAGTAGGTATGGTTGCAAGATATCAATCATCTCCAAAAGGTAGTCATGTTTCATTGGTAAAGAGAATATTAAAATATATCAAGGGGACATTAGATTATGGATTAAGGTATCCCACAGGTAGAAATTTCACTTTAGTTGCTTATAAAGATTCAAATTGGGTAGGGTGATTGGATGACAGAAAGAGTACAAGTGGAGGATATTTCTTCCTTGGTGATATCTTCGTATCATAGCTAACAAGAAGTAAAATTCAATATCACTTTCTATAGTTGAACCAGAATATATTGAAGCAGTATTGTGTTATACTCAAGTGCTTTGGATGAAGAAAACTTTGGAAGATATCAAGGTAAATTATGATGAACCTATTTCTATTTTTTGTGATAACACAAGTGTTGTAAATATTTTGAAGAATTTAGTGATGTATTCAAGAACAAAACATATTTCCATTAGATATCACTTCTTAAGAGAGTAGGTTGCAGATCAATAGGCTAAGATGGAGTATATCAATACTACAGAGCAGATTGCAAATATTTTCAAAAAGGCACTACCAAAAGGCACATTTGAGTATTTGCGAGATAAGTTAGGAGTAATTTTTTTTACTTCCTACCATTGAGGTTCAACATTAGTTGAGGGGGAGCTAAGTGTTAGCTCTAGGTAGGCCCTTTACCATTGATGTCAAAGAGGGATAAGAATAGGTATAGGTATAAGTATAGAAATAGGTATAGGGAATAGATATAGGTTGCTACAATAAAGGGGAGTTATTGTATGTTTTTTAGATGATAGTATGTGTAGATTTCAAGATGTGGTAGTTTCAGTTTGAGGTTACCATCAATGACAAAGGGGGAGATTGTTATAAATATTGTCATTGATGTCAAAGGTCTAGAATTATTGGTAATAAAGGCCCCATTGCATCTAATGTGTGTTAATATTTATTTAATATTAATGAATGTATTTTTGGTTTCGTATAAGTCAAAAGTGGGCCCATGGAGAAGTCAAAGAGTCATGGGATAAAAGATGAAAGAGGAATGAGATGAATTTTCTCATGAAGAGTCACCTTGAGGAATTCTAAGAGTCACCATGTGAAGACAAAAGAGGTATGGTGCATTTTTCAATGAAGGGAAACTTTAAGGAATATCAAAAGTCACCAAGATAAAGACAAAAGAGGAAAGGACACTTTTTATTATGAAGGGTCACCATATGAATTTTCAAATGCAAGGATATGAAGGGTCATGCAAGTTTGGCACCATTTTCCATGAAGATTGAAGAGTTAGAAAGGATGAATGCCAAAGGTCATTTGGAAATTTATAAATAAAGGATTGAGAAGCCATTTTTAATATGCAAGAGAGTTTATGGTTTGTATTTGTTTTTGAAGAGAGAAAAGTAGGAGATATTATAGAGTTCCATCATTTATTGAGTAAGCAACATTGAGAGATAGTTGTGTTTTATACACAAGAGGGGTTGGTGCTCCTATGGGTTGGTGCTCATCAATCTTTGTAAGGGGTTTCTTCTCCTATGGTTTGGTGCTCACAAATAGTTGTTGTGTTGGTGCTCAGCAAATCGTTTGGTGCTCTTGCAAGTTGGTGCTTGCAAAGTTTATATTTTGAATTGGTGCTCATTCATATACTTGAGATTATTCTCTATGGTTTTTCCCATTTTGGGTTTCCATGTAAACATCTTCTCTCTCTCTCTCTCTCTCTCTCTCTCTCTCTCTCTCTCTCTCTCTCTCTCTCTCTCTCTCTCTCTCTCTCTCTCTCTCTCTCATGTGGTGCAAATTATTATTTACTTTCTATTGCATATCTTGAATGTATGATTGAGTGGTTAAAGGAAAAGAAATCATATTAAGTAAAAAATATATAATATACTAATTCACCCCCTTTCTCAGTATATTTCATGCTTAACATCTTTGAGTGCACACCTTAAGGGGTACATTAGGAAAGGGGTGGGTAGACCATTGGGGCTTCATAAGATTTTTGTCCCTTTTTCCACATATTATCAACACACTAGTCTCCTACAAACCATTTACCCTAAACTTGATCTTCTTAGTTGAACCCATTCAAAAAAAATTACATAATTTATCCTCCTTTTCCTTACCTAAATCCCATTATGTCAGTCAGTTGTTTAGGGTTGACTAGGTTGAACTTTTAAATTTTTTAGTTATTTTCACTTAGGAGCTATTTTGACCTTTGGGCAACCTAGCTCAAGACCTAATGAATTATTATCTAGAATTGTATAGGGTCAACTAGGTCAACCCTATCAACTAATATTTTGGAAGGATTTAGGGTAAGATCTTCCTATATATGCAAGTTCATTTCCCACCATTTGATAAGAAATAAATAAATAAGAAGTGTGAATGAAAATATACTTATTAACCATTCTAATTGATAAATAAATCATAGGGTTTCATAATTTCTTTGGAGATACGGATCTTATCTTTTGGAAAAGTATTTTGGATGCATTGATAAGTTGTGTAGACTAGAGCTGATTTGTCTTTGTTATCCTTACATACACAATAATTTCTTGCAAAGGACCTTGGCCAAGGGAGATATTGAGGCTCGGTGGGTTCACTTTCAAGGTAAGTATTCCTTACTTTATTTCTCCTTTGTACAAGTAGATATAAAATGTAATTGTTATTCTCTTTTATGCATTGGAATTACATATACATTAATGTGAGTATATGTCTTCTATACATGTTTAATTTTTGTTTTGTTTGTAACCCACACTTTGTGCCACAAGCTTTGGTGAGCAATATGTTAGATTTACTTTCTTGTTATTATCATAGGTGAAATATTAAAACCTAGGACCCCCTTAGGGTTATTACGTGATTATGTTAGACTAGAGGCTTTGGAACTCTCCTTAGCATAGTGTATTATAATAAGTGATCCCCTAATCAGGTCTATCGGATTCCCATATTGATCATGATCCCACTTAACAAATGTATTCCCAATCAGAAGTGTAGGTATAATCTATCTTCTCTGAACCAATATTGATTTATAGATATGATGCACTTTTGATTACATACAATCACCTATAGCATCAAATTTTGGTTAATTTTTTGGGCTATGATGATTTTCAATAGATATAAGTGGATCCTCTCCATGGTTAGAAGAATGGTATGGTACCTAGATTGTATGGAAATGAATGGGTTGGTTGTAAGATTTACTAAACCATATTCTTTCTTCCTATAGAAACTATTTTCCATTGGAAGTTAGTTATTGATTTAGAGTTGAAGATTTATTCCACTATTTAAGGAGTGGATTTGATTTTGTGAATCTAGGGATGAATACAAACTCCAACTAAAATATTCAATCTTCTTCATCTCATTTATTTTATGGTTACAACATAATATTCTATTGTTTATATTGTTAAACCAAATAATTTTATTATTGGTATTATTGTGACCAACTATATTTTAGAGAAAACCATGAGATTTATGGTTCTAATTATTTTATTATTATAAATTAATAATAAAAAACCTACCTCCCATACATAAGGAGCAAAGATATAGATGATGGTATAGTCTTGTAAGCTTTTCAACATAGAGATAGTTTTGATAGTTGGAAAGTAAGAGAATATTATTATATTTCTCTAAGTTTTCCATAGAAAAAAATTATGAGATAAAATTTGTGTTGAAGTAACTTAGCTATAGTGGATGAGCTAAGTCAGACTCTAATATAAATGAGGTAGTGCCCATTTGAAATAATCTAGTAGTTTATTTTCTTTTCTACTAGTATTATTTTTATTTATGTATTTTTAATTTCTTGTTGATTATGTTATGTGTATGATTTTGTATGTATAGAAACATCTTCCATTTCTATATATTTGATTCATTTGGTGTGGGAAGCTTCCAAAATAGTCTTGATTTACTTCACATACTTTTATGGTATTGTAATTTTCCTTTTATATAAGTGTGATTTCAATTCCTATTATTTCATTTCCATAATTGTGTTTCAATTATGCAACTATTATGACCCCAGCCTTTAAGAGAGATTAGTGTTGCACATATAGTGCTAACATCTTACCAAAGTAAATAGACCCTAGGTTAATAATTTAGTGAACAAGAATTATCAATAAACTAAATGTCTTCCCCATTGGAGTACCTCTATCAGATCATATACCCCACCACACCAAGTTTAATTGGTGGTTTGATTATGATCATCAATATGGGCATCCATTATATAAAATTATTGGTATATTTATAGGCACATAAACACACCATAATATGATCACATTTGATGAAATTGAAATCAATGGTCATGATTTATACATACATGCACTCTTTATTTTAACTTGCATCAACAAACATCATGTGCATGTTGTCATGATCGAAAATGGGTCAAGTGAAAATGCATGCACAATGACACTCTTTCATATTATTGAATACACAAATCAACATTTAGAAGATACATAACTAATAGCCAAATAATTTTATGGAAATATACATAATACTTTTGGGAATATAGTGCTACATATTAAAGTTGGTCCATCAATAATGGCTACTCAATTTCTAGTCTCACCAAGAATGTGGGTTTTTAATATGTTATTAGGATGCCTTTGGATATAGAATCTCTCCATAGTACCATAAATATTATATTGATGTCTAAAGTGCATACATTACAATAAATTAGTTTAATTTTAGGGTATTTTATATGAGTAACATCTATAGATAATGGTAACTCCTCCCCTACCACCATGAAATTTGGTGGGGCACATGTTGACTAATTTTTGACTCACCAAGAATGTGGGTTTTTAATATGTTATTAGGATGCCTTTGGATATAAAATCTCTGCATAGTACCACAAATATTATATTGATGTCTAAAGTACATAAATTATAATAAATTAGTTTAATTTTAGGGTATTTTATATGATTAACGTCTATAGATAATGGTAACTCCTCCCCTACCACCATGAAATTTGGTGTGGCACATGTTGACTAATTTTTGACTCCAAGTCAAAAATAATCAACCCATTTAGGTCAAAACTTTTTATAGGGTTAGTAATGATTGTATATGAAGTTTTTATGATATTTTTATGGTTTTTAAATGGTCCTAAATGAAATTTTTTGGTAACATTAGTCATTGTCTGGCCTTGTCCAAGGTTTGGTCTCATGTGCACTTATCTAGTCTTAGGGGTCACTCATTAAGTCTTGGTGTTTTCAGGTATGGTTACAGGTTTTACATGGATTATAGTCATTTTAAAGTATTATTAATGTGTATTTAATGTTATATTATAATGTATTAACCTTTTATTATGTTCTTATGTGCTAAAATGTCATTTTGGTCACATTTTGGCCTATTTTTGATGGATTATACATACCATACCAAAGGAAAATGTTTAAATAAGTATAAAAATGTATCTAATGTTAGATAAGATTCATATATGGTCATAGACTGACAAAATTTTAGGTTTGATGCCTAAAATGAGTAAAATACTCCTTTCCAAGTACTTATGAGCACTTCTACAAATTTAAGAGATCAACTGGTAGGTAAAAATGGTTTAATGGAGTCTATTTTACTTCAAAAAGTCATATTATATATTTGGATGAAGTTTTAGGTCCAACATATGCATTAGACATGCTCTCCTCTCTATCGTTTCCTTCACAAGCTTAGAAAGGCAAAAATCAAATGCATGGTATGACTAGGAGAGAAATTTTGGAGAAAAACATTGGAAATTATTAGGGGTCCTAATTATCTTTAATCTATTATAATTTTTTTATATACTCATGTACCCTCCTTTATGAACAATCACTAAGAGTGACAGTAGATCAATATGCCTTATCTATTCAAACAAGGTCTAGTTTTGCTCATGTTCCTTAATTCAAGAAATCGATGGAGAATAATGGTTTTTTATAGTATTTTCATATGATAAAATTACCCCTTTCATGGTAATTTCATTAATAAATTAAACCTTGGTTTGTGTCTTCAATAAGATGAAAAGTGTCTCAAGTGTGTGAGCATATCATCCTACTACAAGTCTATTTTGGTTTATCTGAAATGTTTGTCACCTTCAAGAGTTCTAAGTGCCTCATATTTCATGGAGTATCCCTCAATTTAATAGTATTCATGTACTTTCCCTTGGAATGTGATCCTTGTATGCATTATTCAAGTGTTTTTCTCTTTAGATAAATGGTCTGTGTAGTAGTAGTCTTCTACAAGTTTGAGTGCCAATTTCGGTTGAATTGTCAATGAAGATCAATGATAAATTATGAGGGAGATAATTTTGATATTTTTGAAATACCAAGTAAATTATAATGAAACTCAAACATATTCTCCAAAAGTACTTGGATAAGTTTGTCTATCCACAGGTTACAGACTTATAGGTAAACATTCATGGACTATAGGCCTTATGTTGAAAAGGTTCAAAGCTATGGATAGAGCTAGTATATCTCTTCAAACACACAAATGGTTTGACTAATTCCATTGTATCATTAAGAAACATGGATGGGTATTCAATATTCTAGCTTCCATGCAAAGCATTGAACTTTCTTTATGTAGGTTTATACGGACCAAATAAACAAGTTAAAGATGTCATAATGCTTGGTCAAGAGATCTATAATTTTATGGAGAGAGTGATATATATTTATAAAAACCAATGTGAATTTTATATAATCCCATTTTATCATTAGAGGGCATGATCAAACCATAGACTCTCACTTTCAATGCATAAGCCTTGCATATGACCTGACTATACAAGCACAAACCATACATACAAATGGACCAATTTGAGGTACCATAATGGTTAAAAAGAGGTACATAGACCATTGAGATATATCACATGAATAAGAGGAAATTTTTTGATATAATGTGTAAGTGTTATGGCTTAATAATATGTCTTAACAAGTTCATACAAGCAAGAAAAGAGACCTACATGTTATAGACCTGTATGTCCCCTTTTTTGACAAAAAACATTAGTTTGAGACAAGAGGATAGATGTGAAAACATGACTTAGTGTTTTAAAGAGAGAATATACAAACCATTTAAATCACCTAAATCATTTGGAAGTCAAGAGAGTGTCAAAAAGACTGAGTTCCTAAGCCTAATATTCCTACATAGGTCTAAGTATAAGGATGAGAAAACAAAATTTTGTCAACACTATGAAGGAACCAATTAACCTTGTGAGAAAGTGATAAATAATTATCAATGGGATTTTAATGTTTAAAAATGTCAATGATGGAGTTCAGAAAGTGAAGTTCAAGAATCAAATTTCAAAATCTTCCCTTGTAGTCACCTACATCCATCTTTTGGATGAGTTTGAAATATATGAATGACCTTTTGAAGGTTCAATCATTAAAAGGGGTAGTAGAGTTTCAAGGAAAGGTTATAATTTTATAATACAAATTAATATTCCTTTAGTGTTCAATGAATTAAACTAGAACCTTGGATCTCAAAATGCATTCAATTACCCTCATGATCACCTACAGGTTGTCATAAGCAAGACAAACCATTTGTAAAGCTTAAGAAGAGAAGGTAATATAAAATTAGTGAGAGGAGTTGATTGAGATCATAATTAGGTAATGATATCATTTGAGGTCAAAGATCTCAATGGACTTAAAGAAAATTTTAGAGAAAAGTGACTAAACCAACTCACTCCAAAACTCTATGCATAGTCACTATATACACAGGTCTCCCTACTTGGATGAATGAGGGTTGATTTCTGAGAGTGGAAAAAGAGGTAAGATGAAAGGTAAATAATTTGAGATGGTTGTGTTAACTATCTAGATATCACCCAATAGAGTTCAAATTTTTTCAAGTCTAAACCATACCTGGACTAACATGGGAATGATTTAAGGTTGTGGGATTCCTTTATCTGGACCAAAATTCTAGGGGTTTTAATGAGGCTAGTTCCTCATATGTGATATTTTTGACCCTTTTATCTAATACTTAAACAATTTTGGGTGAAAAGAGTCAAGATATTTCATAAAATAAAAACTATTCTAATATGTGGTAATGCACCATAAATTTTTCATATCCACTCTTAAGCTTATACTCTTTAACACACTAATGGATTATTAAAGAAGATAATGTAATTATTACTATATTTTTTATGAAATAATATTTCATATAAAGGTCAGTTTGATGCACTAAGACTAGGGAGCAATGAAAATAAGGTCTGGTTGAAGACACCTACATTCAACAGTACACTATATCCTTGAGAGATCAATGCTAAGACACATTATATGACCTACAATTTTTTTTATAGAACTTAAGTTGATCTTGGACCTGAAAAGGGAAGATAACAACCACTTTTACATATCAAACAAACATGATACACTACACATAGATTAGTTAAAAAATATAAAATTCTCTATTTATTACTCCAAGAGGTGTAGAATATAATTCTAGCAGAGTCTAGTTGTACTAGCCTGAGGGATCCTTAACAATATCTCAAAGGATATATTTATAGAAAGGAGAAAGAGAGAAGTATTTTTGGTGATGAAAATGGAAAACAATGTGTTCAAACATTTGAACCATCGTTACAACTATTTCTACAAATTATGCTCTTTCAGACCTTTTGATTGATCCAGCCATTTCAAGTGGTTGCACAATTACATTATTCCATCATCGATGCTCCCTAATGGTTTTAATGGTGGGATCAAGTTACTCTAAGCTAATTTATAGCATTAATGTAGTTATAACAATTAGATTAATCTGTTAGAGCTTTATCCTAGTGTCAACTACTCCTAACTAGTTTGTTATGGCATGTAAAAGTGGAGGGAAGGGTCCCTTTCATGCAGCTGGCTCTGGTGATGAAACCATTGGAGTCTATGTTTATACCTTCATGGAAACTTTTGGAAAGCTATATCTTATTCAAACTAGATCATGCTCAAACTCATCCCCATGTTCATAGGTCTATTATAGACAAAAAACTAATCCCAGACTATTGGTTTTCCTATAGTCATTATATTGATGCAGACCTATAGATCGCATAGCCCCTTTTTTGGATCCAAATAGATCCACATAGACCCATTACATCTTTTTAGGAATCAAGAGATCACCATATGCACATGTCCTTTTAAGAATGGTGAACATAGTCATAGGACAAACCCTGCAAACTTAAAATGTCTAACCAAAGGTCCATTTAATAGATTTAATGGTAGCCCTTTATGTTCTTTATCACTTGACTATATGGATATGCATGCTCCTTGGTGAGCTTAATCAAGATCAAATTGTGGAATGATGACCCTACAATACTTATTTACCTTAGTAAAAAATGGTCCTTTGAATTGACTTTATCTATCAAAAATTGACTCAAACCAATCAAAATGATCCTAGCTATCTTTATTCCTATTGGCCTCATAGATTCCCACTATCAGATCTTATCTTTTTGACCTTCTTCATGATATTTGATCTCTTTGGTATGAACAAACATAGTCCATTGATTATCTACCATGACGAATTTAATCATGCCACTTGTCAAGAATGTATTGATCTCAGGATCCTATTGTTAGTTCGTTAGCTTCTATGCTTATGCCACATGGTAGCCTCTTGAGCTTTTTGACTTTCTGACTCATCTCATATTGTTAGATCAAGATGTATGAATGAATGCTAGACATTGATCTATTTATACCTACCTTTTTGTCTGTCAAGCTCATGCCATTAGATATTTTCTCAACAAACCCACACCATTAAATCTTGTCCAACTTGTATTTATTTAAATGGATTTAACCTAGGGACCTTTTGACTTGTTTGACCCCATCGTAAACCATTAAATATCATGTATTAGTATGTGAGCTCATACAAACTATTAGATCTTGATCAAATTTAAACCTTTAAAGGACCTTTTGAATCTAAATTGTTACTTTACGGAGCTTGAAATTAATGTTAGTATGAACATCTTATACTACAAGCCCAAATTTGAATGCTCATAAATTGATATATAAATCTTTTATGGACATGAATTTTGTAGAACATGTCCCTGGTATGAAGAACAATATGGAACTAGAATATCTTAGCTCGTAAGGATTTCTGAGGTGCATTTATAAAATACACAAGTGAGCTAGTCCATTCAATTCTAGAAGATGTCTTGGTGATGGTATAGTCTATTAGGCTTTCCCCATTGATCTTTGAATTGATCCTTCAAGGTTATAATGAATTCTAAGGCTTGTCAATTTGTTCCATGTCCTTGAGAGCTTATGAACACTATGAGATCTTACTTGGATCCCTCCATTTGCATTATTAGACCCATTTCTAAGCCAATGAAAATTATACTTTATTAAGACCATGTTAGGTTTGTTCCTACAATTTTAGGCAAAGCTTGATGTGTGGGCCAAAATGGCTAACACTTGTAGCAACTCAGCTAGCTTGACTAGCTTGCTGATCATGGGACCTAGACTTTGATTAAGCTTATTCAAGATGACTAAAAAAATGAAATGTTACTTACAAAAAGACTCTGTTGGATTTTTGGAAACACTTTTTGGAGAAATGGGGAACCTAAAACAATAAGAAAGAAATAAAATGGACAAAAAATAACTCAACAACAAACAAAGCAATGTGGAAAATCACTTGGAGGAAAAATAGATCTATCTACCTATATACAAAGGTCATGAGATCAAACTAATATTATAACTTAAGATATCTCCCATTGACAGGTATGGGAAGACTCTCTCCATTTGATTTAGCAAGCTCAAAGGTATTTTTTTCCTTTCAATGTGTGATGACATAAGGTCCACTCCAAAGGCTATCAAACTTAGAGTGTTTTCCTAGTTTTTCACAGTCCTCATCCCATTTGAGGACTATGTCACATTGCTAGAATGTCCTTGATGAAGCTATTTTGTCAAAAAATTTCTTGAATTTATATTGATTAGAACACATGGTATGCATGGCATCATCTCTTATCTCCTCCAATTCTCTCAGTTCATTCATCCTAACCTTCATTGCATCACTTTCTAGAAGCTCTAGCTGGTGTGTAATCTCCAAATCTAGGAGTTCTAATGAGATAGGAATCCTTACTTCTCTTCCATAAACTAAGAGATGAGGTGACATATTACTCAAATTAGATACTCAAAAATGAGTGACTAGACTCTCATTAACTCATATAACTCAAAAAGGTGGCATCATCTCTAATCTCTTCCAATTCTCTTAGTTCATCAATCCTAACTTAATTGCATCATTTTCTAGAAGTTCTAGCTGATGTGCAAGTTCCAAAACTAGGAGATCCAATGAGATAGGAAACCTTTCTTCTCTTCCATAAACTAAGAGATAAGGATAATGACCAATGGACATCTTAGGGGCGATCCCATCAGCCCAAAAAATAGTCTTCATCTTTGTATGCCAAGATCTCATATTATCTTTCAGTGTTCCTTTAATGATATGAATTAGGGTGTTGTTAGTGGACTCAACTAGTCCATTACCCTATGGATAGTAATTTTATAAATATTTTAGATAAATACCTTGATCAATATCCAATTCACACAACTTTACACTATTTAATGCCAAAGCATTGTATGATATTATAGTAAAAGGTACTCCAAAATGGGTGACTAGACTTTCATATAACTAAAACACAAAGTTTTCATTTGCCTCCTTCAAAGGCACTTCTTCCACCTACCTGGTGAAACAATATATAGCTATCAATATCCAAGTATTACCAACACTATGTTGATGATGTATCATGCCAATGAAATCTAAACCCCATTGCATGAAAG
Organism: Torreya grandis; assembly: GCA_037957365.1. NCBI lineage: Eukaryota > Viridiplantae > Streptophyta > Pinopsida > Cupressales > Taxaceae > Torreya > Torreya grandis. The sequence goes on along the minus strand of JARHVA010003162.1, from coordinate 1,795,984 downwards.
GTTGCTCAACCTAGATAGGCTTCATTTGCATAGCAATGAGTCTCTACTTACTTGTAAACATTACACACTTTTCACACTTATTAACCCATGCATGTGCATCCTTAAATAAATTAGGCCAAAATTAACTATATCTAATCATTTTTGTAGCCATGGTCTTGGCTGCAAAATGGCTTCCAAAAAGAATATCATGAAATTGTTCAAAAAGCTTGTCAAATTGGTTAGCTTCAACACACCTTAAAAACATACATCCAATGTCATTTTTGAATAAAACTCTATCAATAAGAATGTATGGTACTTATTTTATCCTAAAATTTCTTCTCCTTGATTCATCTAATCCCATTAGACATTTTCCTATTTGAAAGAATCTAACAATGTCTTATGTCTAGTTGGGTGGAAAAGTAGTTTCAGCTTCTTGTTGGGTGTGTTGAAGTATCAAAACCATTTATTTTTATCATTTAAAATCTTATAAAATATATTCACACAATAATTTACCTCATAATATATTTGTGACCCTCACTTCAATATCATATTCCATGCACTTAATGACTCATCTATCTCTCTTTTACTTAAATCTTTGTTGAGGATGAAATCCTTCACACTAGGATAAGCTACCATTAATATAATCTTGTTATTTGAAATAAAATGTCTGAAATTTTTCAAACCTCTTATAATATCAATCACATGATTTCTAAAAAAAAATACCTCTCCTCATATTATTCCAAATCTTGACTGAAAAAAGCAATGGATGCTCTAAACCTTCACTATTATGTCCCATAAACATGGCTGAAATTGTACTAAATGTAGAAAAAACATACATAAAGTCCTTACTAAAATATGGATTAAGAAAAGTAGGATCTTGGATGATTTATTGTTTTATGTATTCAAATATTATCTTCCCATCCATACTCCAAGTGAATTCTTTATGTTTCTTCAGCATTTGAATGAGTGGCCTTACCAATTCTGCAAATCCAAGAATAAATATTCTAATGAAATTGATCTTGCCTAAGAAGCTTTGCAATCCTTTATTATGTTTTATAAATTATATAGAAAATATTTCTTCTATTCTTTTTGTATCAATATAAAGACCATATTTGGACACTACATTCCCATGCAGTCCCCCCTCATGCACTGAAAAGTTACACTTCTTTGGATTCAATGAAACTCCAAATTGTTTGCATCTATAAAAAACAACTCTCAAGTGGGTTAGATTATCATTAGGATCATTTAAAAATATATTAATTCCATCAAGATAAATTAATACCATTTCACTCAAAAGACCTTGAAATTCAACATCCATTGCCCTTTGAAAAGTGGCTCTACTATTAGAGAGCCTAAAAGGCATCTTTTGATAGGCATAAGTACCCCATTTGGTTGTGAAAGCTATCTTATATTGGTTTTTCTATTTCACCAATATCTAGTTATAACCTAAGTTCCCATATAGTAAGGAGAACCTTTGTGACCCTAATACCCTCTACAAGATTAGATCCATGGAAGGAAGAGGATAGTGGTCTTTCAGTGACACTTTGTTCAAATCTCTAAAATCCACACATATTCTTATCTCTCCATTTTATTTCTCTCTAGTACAATGTTTAATACCCATGTTGAGTGCTTGATAGGAAATATTATACTTGACTCAATCAACTTGGTAAGCTCCTTTCTCATGAGAATTTCAATCTCGGGGTTGATGGGCCTTTGCTTCTATCTTATTGGTTTTTCATCTTGCTCAATCTCAATATTATGATGTGCTAATTTAGGGTCAAACCTTTTCCAATTATGGTATTCCCAAGAAAATGAATCCATGTACTCATTACATAATGAAATGAAAGATACTCTCACAGAATCAGTGTTCACTTTACCCCACTTGAGTTGCTTACCTTTAGCTATGTGAATTTGTTCATAATGTTCTTTCTTGGAAGAGATGCTTACCTTATCCTTTATAAATTGATCATATTCATGAAAATTCTCTCCAAAGTTACTAAACCTTTAGGAATATTTTTTGATCTCAATTACACAATCTGATCTTCATATTGGTGTTGTAGTTTATTTTAATTCTTTGAGAAAAAATCTGCCTCTTTTTATAGGAAGCAGGCTATCTATTTGTCACTATCAAAGACTTGCCAACTTATCTCATTGTTTAGAACTTAAGGCATACATAAAACATTGATTTGGGTCTAATATTTATTTTACTTATTCTGGTCCAATATATCATATTGTGTTCCTATGAAAACAAGTCTATCTTCATGTTGATTAGCTCCTCTATGAATAGAGTGGGTATCAAATGCTAGGAATTCTTCCATGAGGTCCCAAACTCTGTGTTTGTAGGCATTGAGGAGGGGGTTATTTTTTGTACTTAAACCTATGAATTATTGTACTACCAACTCACTATTATCTTTCACTGTTAAATCTTAATACCTCTCTTTCTAGCCCACTGAAGGCCATGAATGAGAGCTTCATACTCTGTAGTATTTGATGTACAATTGAACTAAAATCTAACTAAATAATAATACCTTTGATTTTGAGGGGAAACTAACATTTCACCATCTCCACTCCCATTTTTTTATATAGATCCATCAAATTATATAGTCCATACTCCCTCTTACTCCTGCTTTGAGTTGGTGAGAGTAGGTAATGAGTATCCTTTTTCATGCATGCAGTAGACACCAAGAGCAGCTTCTTGAATACATTTTTATGGGTCATAACCATAGTTATTATCATCCCAATCATCCAAGAGTAGATCTAGTATGCCTTCAAGTGGCTTATAAGGTTCTTGATCAATAGTATCCTCATCTTCTAAAATACTATAATTCATATTAGACATAATTGGCATATATGGTTCAAGGTGAAATATAGAAATAGACTCAAATATTATAGTGACTTTAGTTATATGTTTGGTTATAAAAAACATGTATGACCAATATGAATAAAGTTAGCCTCTTATTTTAGTAGTAAAATCCTTGGATAGGCATAGTGCAAAGTATGGGGGTAAATCCACAACAACTATATACTAAGATATTTGAGGATGCCCACGGTTTTAGTAAGAGAACCATCTAATTGTAGCATTACATTTTCATGAGGTTCATACATAAGCATTATTTTTCAATTATGGATTTATGCATGATATAAGTACTAGTTTCACTATCAATCATATAATTATGGAGAAGATAATCTCCTATGATAACTAAAAGATAGAATGGAGGAGGCTTAGTCACCTTAGGAATTTGAGGCTCAACAAATAGATTAGAGTTGGTTAGAACAATATTTACTCTTTACTTTTCATGTGTACCATTAGAGATATTGAGCTTTTCAAGTTCTTCTTTCACGTACTCCTTTTGTCTTGGGATTAGTAGTGTATCCCACATTGAAATTGATACTAAAGTTTTATTCATATGATCCACAATACTGTGTGGAGAAGTGATTATATTTTACTATAATTTAGGAGTAAGAGGGGATCCCAGATGTTGTGTGAACTAAGGAATGTAAGGCCCTTTCACAATCTTCCCCTTTAGATCTTAAACCTACTAAGTTGATGTCTTTTGAGGTAGCTCATGAATGGTAGTCCTTTGTGGTGGCTAAGAAGGAAGAAGGGTTTCTTTATCAGGACTTGAATCATCACCAATTACCCTTTTCTTGGATCTAGTATGGGCTAAAATTGAATTATCAATGTTAGGCATATTTTGACTTTAATTTGTAGCTATGTGCTCAAAAGAATCCTCACTCTCTTGAAATTTCACAAATTTAGTTTCAATAGGGGATTTAAAATTCTTTCCCCCTTGTTGATTTGGCACTTCTTCTTGAGTGAATGAAGGAATATCTCCATGTGATAGAGAGGCTTCCTTATTTGGTTGGTTTTTATATGGAGGAAGAGCTTAACTTTATTGCATATAAGACTGATGTGAGCTTTCACCAGTTAGATCTATTACCATGTTATTTTCTTGATCTAATGAATGTTCCATTATCATTCTTAAGCATAGTTGTTCTGAGTTGGCACAACAACTCTAGAATTTATTGGAGAATTAGGATTTTATTACCTTTATTGAGGATTTTTCCCTTATCCTCAATGATTAATTTGATAGGTTGGCCTATTAAACTAATAATTCTGATTAATATTTTGATATGGCCTATATGGTGGAGCTTATTTCCTCTCCATTGAAACCAAGTTATTTTTCTAAGCTTTGAGAAGACTCTCTATTTTCCCCAATCTATCAGTTTGATCACCTTCTATTGGATAAAAAAATGTTGAATCTAGAACTAGATAAATAGTTGGACTAGGAGGATGGATCTCTAGAAAGATAGTTATTGGTGGCCTTGGAGACAACTTGCCTACTTGTATAAGGAAATTTTCAACCTTAATTTATATTTCAAAAGCTTCAAGTAGAGTGTTCCCTTCTATGGATTAGATCATCATATCTACATTTGAATTGAGAGCCTTCAAATAGTATAGAAAAACATAGTTGGGTGTAGGATTGATTACTGCAGGAATTCTATCCCAAGTCTTCTAGAACTTGTAGTTGAAATCCACTATGAATTTATGATTGAATCTCTTGATTATTGTAAGTTGATACACAAGTGAAATATGATCATTCTTATCCTCAAAGTTCTTGAATAAGACCTCTCCAAACTCATCCTAGCTATTGATTGATGTAAGATCCAATCCTATGTACCACTGAAGTGTTTTCCCTCTAAAAGAAGTTGTTAACAACCTCATTGCTACATTTTATTGAGTTACATGATGCTTGAACAAAGGTTATAAATATCTATAGTATTTTTTATAGGAGTAACTAAATCTTCCCCTTAAAATAAGGAAAAAGCTTCAGAGGTGAGACTAGTGTGATCTAGGAATTTGACTCAAGAGAGGATGGTTAGTATGGTTTTAGTTCAAAAATGAAAACAAAATGAAAGGAACACACTAATATCATAACATCTCTAGGCCTAAACACTAAGGAGAACTTAGTTAACAAAAACAAATGACAAACACAACTAAAAACTAAGGAATAAAACACAAGAATTCCTTAACATTCCTTGGATGTTCCAAATGCCTTTGTAGTAGTGGTTTGCTCAGCTTGTGCTCATGAATTTCTTGGCAATGGAAGATTGGCTACCTCCATCTCTCCTTGGCACATTTACCTTGTGGCTTGGCTTGGCTTGGAATTAATTTGGCATGAGAACACTAATTGCTTAAAAAATTTATAACCATTTGTGCATTATAACTTTACATTATCAAGTCTTTTAAGATATTTGATCATAATAACTTTGCACCAAAATAGATTAGAAATGATGTGGCAAGGCCTCTTATTTATAGGTTTTTGAGTTTGATCAGAATTAACCTAAACCATCCATCTTAATAATGAGATTTGTGGTTGAGGATTAATTCAATTTTTAGAATTAAGTTTGTAATTATCCTCATCATGACATTAGAAGAAGGGGCAATTAAGAGGAATGGAGGACATCATGGAAGGCATTGATGAGGCATGGGAGGCATAAATCCTAATATTTATGGCATTTATGGCCTATGGATGTCTTCTCAAGAAATGAGGTCACTTGATGATGTAGATATTCAATATTAATTTCCAAAACAAGTATTCAACAAGTTTCCATGGAATTATTAATTATTCCTTGATTTGGGTTAATTAGCTCGTAAGCATGTTTAAGCACTTTGTACACGAATTACTCAAATTGATCATAATGTTTTTTTATTGGTCTAAAATTTTATTAGATTAGAATTGGAAGGTGATGTTAGATGCATTGGAACTATATTCTCATTTAGGATGTTGTCAATACTAAATAATAAAGGCACATGTCTTGTGTAAAATTTTTGATAGGGAAGAGCAATCTAGAACACCTAGGTGCAAATTTGGCATTTTGACTCAAAATGAACTGATCAAAATTAGATAGTCCATAAATTGCATTATCCCATTTAGGGATAAGCTAGCCAAAATCGACACTTAAAAATGTTAGTTTTACATCATTTAGTATTTTTAGGCTAAATTGTGCATTTTAGGTGGAAATTGGCCAAAACCTTGGTTGGAGGTCATCGATTACCAAAATTAGGTGTCTACAGTTTGCCCCTATTTGGGAAGGCAATGCAAGATATAAGCATAGTAATATTTTCTCAAATAATTAAAAGGTCATGTGTGCCTAAAACTATAATGATAATAAACTAACTGTATGATGCCCCCTTGAGGGAATGATTGGCACAAGTAGGTCAGCAAATGGTCCCTCAAAAAGAAAGAAGTGAAATGAGGGAACCAAATAAAGGAAAGATGATGGGGTGAAAACACAATGATATTGAATAAATAGTCAAAATCATTGAGAATGCAAGTGGGTTGGTGTACATTGGTTTTCCCAAAGGCAATTATAAACATTGTACCTCGATAGTGGCAATGTGGTATGATAACACAATGATTTGCCTAAAGGTAGTTATAATCATTAAAAAGATGGAGCTACCCTAGTTAGGATAGACAAACAAGATAATAACATGTCCCTATATGGGTAGAAAAAGTAAAGTGGTGACAATAGAATGATTTTCCCAAAGGTTGTTATAATCATTAAGAAATATAGGTGGGACAGTGTACAATGATTTTCCCATAGGCGGTTATAATCATTGGACACTGATTATGACAAAAAGGATAAACTTGGTCAATGGTGATGATAACTTAACACAGAGAGTAATGATGAATTGGAACAACCTGATAGTAGGGAGATGTTCATCTGAACTAATAAAGGTTGAAATTCTTTAGTGGTTAATTACTCTATTTGGGATATGATTAGGATTAAATCAAGATGTCAATGTTGAAGAGATGTCACCATTGTTGAATAGCCTTCTTGAAGCTAAGTTTTGTTGTAGCATGTGGTAGTAGGCATCATAATATAACACCATGAGGACTTGGCTGAAATATGCATGAGGACTAACTCCTGTAATCTAGTACTCAATAGAAAATAATGCAACAATGATAGAAACCATGATGACAATGTAAACATCTGAATAGGGATGGATTCAAGTGTAAGTGTGGACAAAGAGTCACCCAATGAACACACATAAAATGAATCAAGGAAACAATGAAGAAAGCAAACAAATAGATAAACAAATAAACAAAATACGTATAAAATAAACAAACAAACAATGTAATAGAAACCCTATGAACATTGCCCCTAAAAAATAGGTGATAACTTAATAAAAGAACAAAATGGGGGAATAGAAGAAAAGGAAGGGGGTGGTTGAGCTGTCTCCATATGCACTAGGCAAGTGGACACTACCTACATAGTTTCATGGATATAATATCTAATAAAAAAGTTTAGGCCAAATGTAGTTATCCCAAGGAATGGGAAAAATGTGATAATTGAGGGAAACAAACATAATGGATGTGATAGAAGAATATGAATGGTCTTTCAAAATAGAAAGTTCATGAGATAAAAAGGCCAAAAAGGATGGGGAAACTGAATGACAAGTGATTTTGTTGTAACTTAGTAAGGGTTTCCAGAATCCTTAAGGCAAAGAAGTGGTTAATGTTTTTGTTCTTTTCTAACAATTTTTCAAATATTTTTGGAATTGTTTTGGAGTGTCTCAAGTCAATCAAGAATGATGAGACACTACATCGTTCAAACTCATAAAATAATGAGAGCATTTAAACTAAGGTTACTCACAAAATGGTAAGAGCATGGCTTAGGTTGTTCACAAAATGGTGAGAGAATGGCTTAGGTTGCTCATAAAATAGTGAGAGCATGGCTTAGGTTACTCATAAAAAGGTGAGAGCATGGCTTAGGATGACTGGGCTGACCTCAACAAGTATCAAACACTACCTACATAGTCCCAAAGTAAGACCTCAAGTCACTATAGTTCCAGCCTTATAGTAGAGGAATTCGACTAGTGTAGTAATCAATTCAAATAAAATAAGCATAGTTGGTAAAAAGGCATAGTACGATATAGGAAGTGGAAAGTTGGTACATCAAGGCTTAATGTGTCTCTTACTTTTCCCATAAATAGTTATAACTAGGACACAATGGCATAGATCAAAGGTACTAAATTCCCCAAAGGCATTATAATTAGTAGCAATATTGGTCATAATAAAGGAATAACAAATGAAGGATGAAACTACCAAAACTTCTATCATAGTATCCTAAAATATGATCTCAATTTGAAGTTCTTGAACCAACTGATGAAACTGATTAGATACCTTGATGCTAAAAATACGTAATGAATGGAAAAAAACCAAGGTCAAATGGGTTAGGCTTTAGAACACACTAGACTGATAAAATAGAAGTGGAAAGTGAATATGGAAAATAAGGATGGATAAAGATGGTATTTTTACAAATAATAATAGTGATAAAATGTTAGAAATAAAAATGTCCTTATAGACAATACACCTTAGAGCTCAAGCATAGTATCGCTTGAGGTGAATAATATTCATCGACTCCAAAAGTTTATCTCTGTCTGATGTGGCAAGTCCATATGCTCCTGATCCATAATCTACAGTAATGATGAAAGGCCCTATCCAATTGGGTTTGAATTTCAATTTATGTTTTTTCTCAGTCATGGTATTCTTTTAGTTTTCTTTAAGAAAAAGATCACCAAGTTTAAATTTTCTATACTTAACATGCTGATTATAGTGGCCTTTGAGATAGTTATGATATGCTTGAAGATTTTTGAGCACAATTATGCATTTCTCATCAAGTAGGTCTAGCTCTTATAGATGAGCTACTCAATAGTCATGATCATTTAGGACATGCTTGAAAGAGATGTGTAGTGAATGAAATTCAACCTCAATGGGAAGGATGGCTTTAGTACCATAAACAAGTGAGTATGGAGTGGCTCTTATGGGGGTACAATTATTAGTATGGTATGCCCAAAGGTTAGGTAATATCTACAAGTTCCAATCATGACTTCCATCATTGACAATCCTTTTGAGAATATTGATAATGGTTTTGTTGGATGCCTCAGCTTGGCCATTAAATTGAGGGTAATATGTTATAGAAAAATGTTGTGTGATGTTATATTTAGTACATAGTTGGTCTACATCCTTGTTCTTGAATAATACTCCATTATTAGATATAATGTTAGAGGGGATACCATAGTGGAAACTGAGATGGTTGAAGATGAATTTGGAAATTTGCTTTCCAATCACATAAGTGAGGGGTATATCTTGAACCCACTTAGTGAAATATTTAGTGGTAGTAAGGATATGTTTATGGTCATTAGATGAAGTGGGGTTAATCTTCCCAATGAGGTTAAGTCCCCATGTAGAAAATGACCATGGTGTCAACATCAGTTTTAGAGTTTTTTCTGGGGCATAAATTAGATTAGCATGCCATTGACATTTGTCACACTGTTTTACATATGCAGTGGCATTTGCGTCCATTGTGGGCCAATAATAACTAGTACATAAGATATTTTTAGATAGGACTACCCTACTAGAATGAGCTCCACATACTCATTTATGAACTTCTATTAATATTAGCATAGATTCTACCAAAGTTAAAAAACAAAGAAGAGTTCCATAAAAACTATGATGGTAAAAGGTATATCCAAGTAGAGTATAATGAGTAGAATGATGAATGAAGGATTTGGTTTGTTTTCAAGATAGGTTAGGTGGTAGAACTTGGTCTTGAAGTTAATTGTAAAGGTCTGAGTACTAGATAGAATTAGGACCAACAATATCACAAATCATGGAAATGATTGAAGGTTCATGAGATGGTGCTGACAAATTCTTGATGAGGAACTCATACTCTTTAGCTTTATTTATTTTTCAAATTAGAGAGCCAATAGTATCCATGGCATTTTAGTTCTATTACTAGCCCTTGGTATGTGCTCTGTTAGGATCCCCTACTCTACTCTAAGAGTACAATTGATTACCTTTGTATAAGCAACTAAACACAAAATTAAACCAAAAGTAATAAGTAACTAAAATTCTGAAATAGCAAAGAATAGATGATACGAGAAACAATACAATCTGTATTAACACTCTTCCAAGAGGAAATACAATGAAGAAATCTCACTCTTCCCACACCTCTTAGGTGTACAATAATTATCCCTCAAGAGTTCTCTCTCTCAATAAATTACAACCAACTCAAACACAGAGTTGTTACCTCTAGTGACAATTCAAGCCAATGGTTGTTGTTGCCTACTCTAATTGTGACAATCAACCCAATTATTGTTGCCTCTGATACTTGACCACAGACCTTCTTGATCTTGCACCATGCAGATCTAATTGGTCTTGATTATCATGTAGATCTTCCTAATCTTGCACACTTGCAGACCTTTTAGATCTTACACTTGAGGATCTAATCCTTCTTAGTCCTGATTACAATACAGCTCCATGGGTCTCTTAAATAGATCCCAAACCAAAAAATAATTAGAAACGCAGACTCAAGACTAAAATTAGTCTTTACATGTAAAATGACTATTCATCTAAAATTAGAACAATTCTGGAAACACACAGGTGACCGACGTCAGTTCCTGTCTGACCGATGCCAGTTGACTACTAACTGATGTCGATTACTGTGTAATTGAATATGACCGATGTCGGTTGGCCTGACCGATGTTAGTTACTCTGTAACTTAGCAACCTCCTCATTTGTATACTAGTGAAGCTTTTAGCTCCACAACTTAACAATCTCCCACTTGGAGATAAATAGCTACACCTGTACCTATACCTGTACATCCTCTAATTTATTTTTGGCTTGTATCTCCATCTTCAAGTTTAATCTTGAAGATCAACCACCAATAGTGAACACATATCTTATGGTGCTTCTCCTACCATCCAAGTTACCTACCATATCCGAATCTACATATCCATGTAGAGAAGTGTTTGATCATGCATAGCATAAATAACTACTGTTGGTCCCTCTTAAATATCTGAGAATCCACTAAACTACTTTCTAGTGCTCCTTTCCTAGATTGGCCATAAACTTGTTGACAACTTGCACTACTTGGGTAATATCAGGTCTAGTACATACCATGTACTCAACCTCATCATGTGATTTAGGACACTATTTATAGCTCAACTTGAACTATCCAACCATAGGTGTGCTAACCAGTTTTGCATCCTGCAAATTGAATCTCTCCATCACCTTATTCACATAATCCTCTGGAGACAAAATCAACCTGTGATTTTCCCTATCTCTAGAAATACTCATGCCAAGGATTTTCTTTGCTACTCTTAAATCCTTCCTGGCACATGTCTGAGCTACTTTTACCTTTAGCTCAGTAATTCCCTGCATGTGTGACCCTAAAACAAGCATATACACTACATACAGTAACAAGATAATTTAGCTATCATTATCCAACCTAGTAAAATAAACACAATGGTCACATTGACATTGACTAAAGCCATGCTTTGTCATAAACCTGTCAAACCTAAAATACCATTGTCTTAGAGCTTGCTCAAGACCATATAACCTGGCCTTCTATCTCACCTATCCATTCTCTCCTTTCTTTAACCTGTGAATCCATTCATCTTTCAGTGCTTTCTTTCTGGCTGGCAACTCAACCAAATCCCACGTTTGGTTCTTTTCCAAGGAATCAATTTCCTCATTCATGCCATGGTCCCAGTGTTTCCTAGATTCTACCTGCATTGCCTCTTCAAAACTTCCTTGTTTTCCACCATCAGTGAGCAACAAGTAGTATAAAGAAGAGGAATAATGAATTTGAGGCTTACTTACCCTTTCAGACCTCCTCATGGGCATTTGAGACTCCTTGACAGTTTGCTATTCACCCAAATTTCATTCTAACAGTGATCAATCCTAGTCATCTCTCAGTCTACACCTGACCGATGTTGATTCCATGTGATTGACCTAATTGACATCGGTTTTTACATGACTGACATCTGTTTCCACCTGCCTGACATCACCGACTTTGGTCTCCATCGGATCGACATTGGTTCCTACCTGAACTTTCCTGACATCACTGACTTCAGTCTTCACCTGACCAATGTCAATTCCTACCTCATCGACATTGATTCTCACTTGATCAATGTTGGTATCTATGTTTTCTTGTGAGTGATGATTTTTACTCATGAGTTCATTTTGGATCATAACCTTGTCCAAATCAACATTGCCCTGATCAAAATTATTCAGCCTCTTGAGTTGATCATTGTCCATCACCTTCTCCTTGAAAACCAAGGCTTTCCATTTCTTAAATGTGTCAAAAAACATCATATTTCCACTTTATGCAATAAACCCATACCTTTCTTGTAGCATCATCAATGAAAGAAACATAACATAGTGATCCTCCAATAGAAGCTCCCTGAGCTGGTCCCAACACGTCTGCATGAACAAGCTCCAACCTGTGCTTCTTCTTTGTTGACCCAGTTGTGAGAAACCTCACTTTCACATGTTTTCCAAACATACAATGCTCACAAAAATCTTAGTCTATCAAATCTGAAAGCTTACCTTTTGACTTAAGAACATGCATTCCCTTCTCACTCATGTGACCAAGCCTACAGAGCCACATCTTTGCATATACATCTGAAATAGATAAAACAAAAGGAGAATCAGTAATACAAGTAGATAGATAAAGTGTACCTACTTTCTTACCTCTATCTAATACAAGTGCACCCTTGGAAACCTTCCAAGATTCCACTGTGAGAGTTACTATGCAACCCTCATCACCCAACTTTCCTGCAGAAATCAGATTTCTCTTTAGGATTGGTACATGCATGACATCCTTCAACACCCATGTGTTTCCAGTCTACAACTTCAGCTACACTTCCCCTTTGCCAACCATTTGAAAAGGCTCACCATCCCCTAAATAAACTTTTCCAAAGTCTATATGGACATAATCATGAAAAAGTTCTCTATTTGGGGTTGCATGGAAAGAAGCACCAGAATCTAAAACCTATGATTCTACCTGACAATCCAAAGAAAATCTGAGAGCATCATGTGCAACAATACCTACATCTTTTTCTTCTTCATTACCTTCATGCTGATCTTCTTTCAACCAACAATCTTTCTTTGCATGTCCTTTCTTTCCACAATTCTAGCATGTTATACTGCCATACCTGTATTTAGATCTACTGCCTATCTTTGACCTTAATTTCCCTTGCTTGCCCTTCTCTCTTTGCTATCCCCTGATTTCAACACTTAAAGAATTATCTGATGTCTCCCCTATGCTTTTTATGCAAATTTATTCATTCAAGATTACACTAACAACATCAACTTTCAAGATATTTGAAGCAGATGCAGTATTACTAACTGCCATTACCAAGCTATGCCAGCTTTCAGGTAAAGAGCATAAGATTAAGAGAGCCTTAACTTCATCATCAAAAACTATTTTGACTAAAGTTAACTAGTTTACCAAACCATGGAAATCATTAAGATGACTATATACAGATCCACCTTCCAGTATTTGCAAATTAAATAATTGCTTCATAAGAAATACCTTATTTGAAATTGAGGGTTTTACATATAAATTTTCCAAAGATTCCATTAACTCTACCATTTTCTTTGCATGAGATAAGTTGGAAAACATAGAAGCTGCCAGGGTCAGCCTTATAGCTCCAAGAGCCTTTCTATCAAGAACCTTCCATTCTTCATCTTGCATACATGTGGGCTTACATGAAACCCCACCCAACAGTAAGTATAGATCTTTCTAATATAGATAATCCTCTATCTACATCCTCCATAATTGATAATTCTTGCCATTTAATTTCTCCATTCTTAGCTTACCTTCTTCTACCATTGCTTTACTCCCACTCAAATAGAAACCCCTGTGAGTGACCGGTAATCAATAAACACTTAACATGTTCTGATACCAAGGTGTTAGTGAACCAAGCTCTGATACCAACTGTTAAGATCCCCTACTCTACTCTGAGAGTACAATTTATTACCTTTGTATAAGCAACTAAACACAGAATTAAACTAGAAGTAATAAGTAACTAGAATTTAGAAACAACAAAGAATAGATGATACAAGAAACAATACAATTTATATTAACACTCTTCCAGAAGGAAATACAATGAAAAAATCTCACTCTTCCCACACCTCTTAGGTGTACAATAATTCTCCCTCAAGATTTCTCTCTCTCAATCAATTACAACCAACTCAAACACAGAGTTGTTCCCTCCAGTGACAATCAACCCAATGGTTGTTGTTGCCTACTCTGATTGTGACAATCAACCCAATTGTTGTTGCCTCCAATACTTGACCATAGACCTTCTTGATCTTGCACCCTATATATCTAATTGGTCTTGATTACCATGTAGATCTTCCGAATCTTGCACACTTGCAGACCTTCTAGATCTTACACTTGAGGATCGAATCCTTCTTAGTCCTGATTAAAATACAGCCCCATGGGTCTCTTAAATAGATCCCAAACCAAAAAATAATTACAAACACAAAATCAAGACTAAAATTATTCTTTACATGCAAACTGATTGTTCATCTAAAATTAGAACAGTTCTGGAAACACATGGGTGACCGACGTCGGTTCCTGTCTGACCAATGCCAGTCGACTACTAACCGATGTCGATTATTGTGTAATTGAATATGACAGATGTCAGTTGGCCCGACCGACGTCGATTACTCTGTAACTCAGCAACCTCCTCATTTGCATACCAGTGAAGCTTTTAGCTCTACAACTTAACATGCTCAAACTAAATGTTGGCAATTTGTTGTTTAAGAGTGTAGACCATGGCTTTGTATAAAACCAACTTGTCACATTTGATCTGAAAATGATTTGTGACCTAATTGATGATTAACTAAGAATCACCATAAACTTTTAGATGAGATATATTCCAATACATTACTTGTCAAGGACATACAATAAGTGATTCATACTTAGCCATGTTGCTTGTACAAGGAAAGCTAATTCTGAATGATTTAGGGATAGATCTTCCTATGGTATAATAAAGAATAGCCTACTCCCGATATATGTACAATAAATGAAACATCAAAATATAGACTCAAAGGTTTCCCTTCAAAGGGTGTGTCAATGACAGTCATGATGGATTCATCAAGAAATTAAAATGTGAGTGGTTGTGTCTATGACAGGTGCTTCAACAAAGTTGATCTGTAAGAACTTGTCCCTTAATTACCTGATAATTAACATACTCTATGTCAAACTCACTGAGAAGCATGATCTATTTAGACATTATACCTTGTAAATATATTTTAGATAGTAGTTCCTTGATTGGATCTACTTTTGAAATGACCATGGTCTTATTATTCAACATTTAATGACATAGTTTCTAAGTTGTGAAAACCATGGCTAGACAAGCGTTTTCAATAGGTGCATAGTTATGTTCATATGTAACTAGGGTTCAACTTAGGTAGTATACAACATGCTCTTTTTTAATGTCATCATGTTGATCCAAGAGTGCCCCCAGAGCATGGTTAGTAGTTGATAGGCATAGAAAAAATGGGTTTTTTGGCATAGGAGGTAATAAAATAGGCAGATTAGCAAGATAGTCTTAGAGTTGTTGAAAAGTTGTTTAGCAGTGATCATCCCAATGAAATGTAACTCCCTTTTTTAGAAGGTGTTTAAATGGATGGTATTTGTCTGTTAACTAAGAGATGAAGTGTCAAATTGACTGGATCTTACCCTACAAACTATAGAGTTTCTTTAAATTGGTTGGTGGCAGCATTTCAGTTATGGCATGGACTTTAGTTGGATTAACTTCAATACCTCTACAAGACATAATGAAGCCAAGTAATTTTCATAAATTTACATCAAACACACATTTATTTATATTGAGTTTGACTTTGTACTCTCATAGTCTTTCAAATATCTTACATAGCACTATTGGATGGTTGGCTTGGGTTTTGGATTTTCCTAATATGTCATTGACATAGTCTTCAACAATATCATACATCATATCATGTAATATGATAGTCATGGCCCTTTGATATGTATATCCATCATTTTTAAGGCCAAATTTCATAACTTGATAAAAAAATGTTCCCCATGGAGTGGTGAACACTATTTTATGTTGGTCTTCTAGTGCTATTCTGATATAGTTATATTCTAAAAAGCCATATATGAGTGAAAGCATTTCATAACCTGTTGTGGAGTTGATGATCATGTTGATATTAGGAAAGGGAAAATCATCTTTAGAACAAGCTTTGTTGATGTCTCAAAAATTAGTACAAATTATGATCCCTTCAAGATTTTTACTAATAGGTACCACATTATAAATCCATTCTAAGTAGTCAATAGATTGGATACATCCTACTTCTAAACATTTTTACAACTCTTTCTTTACCAATATAGCAATGCGACGATGAATCTTATGTAATTTTTGTTTTACTAGTTTGGTATCAAGATTAACCACAAGGTGATGTAGAACCAAGGTGGGGTCTAAACCTAGCATGCCAAAATAGGCCCATGTAAAGATATCAACAAATTATCTCAATAAAGTTGTAAAGACATCATGTTCTTCCTTGGTGAGGGATGTGCCTAATTTTATCCATTTCATATCTAATGGAGTCCTAATATTTACCTCTATTATATCTTTGAATAGAAGGGTCAAACCATCTTTTATGATGGTAGGAAATGACTTGAACTATTGAATTATGTCAAGGTCCTCCGTTAAGACTTGCTCTTCAACTTATCCTAGGCATGATGAATCTAAGTCCCCTAATAGGAGATCTGGCCATGTAACAAAAATAGTAAAAAATTATTAAATAATTTGATCAGATACTTGTTTCTCAAAGTTGAACTCAGATCCACATGCAAGTTTATCATTGGTGGTCTCCTAGTCTAAATTTGAAGAAGAATGAACAACCCTATATAATGGCACCTGAAATAGGTTTTCACCACTAGAATGACCTTTATTTTTACTTTTTTCCTAGTCAAAAAGTGCCTCAAAGAGGTTTTCACTTTAGGACCTCAATGTTTTACTTTTTCTTTTTGCTAAGGGTGTAAACTCACTCTCCAAAATAGGTTGTATGATTTAATGTGATTGATAATCTTGATTTGTAATCTTCCAATGGAATGTTTCCTCTAAGGCCTAAGAAATCATAGAATGCTTCATCATTCTAAAACTCATCAATCGATAGATTGGATTATTATTGGTCCCAATCTATTAGTTGGGGATAATATAATGGCAAAGGGCTGCAATGAATGACAAGAGTAAGGGTATAAATGGCATTGTCATCAAATAGGTTAGTTTTAACTAGGTTATCAAAGTTGAGGCTATGATCATACTCACTTCACTATCGGTATTATCATCACTAGTTACTAGTGATAAAATTTGAATAAGATATTTGGGGTCACCCCCAAGTGGTTTAAATCCAAGTCCATAAGGTCTTTCATACTTAGTCATAAAAATTGGCTCAATGGTCCCTTGCTGATTTGGTCTGAGGCCTCTTTCTTCATAATTGTGATGCTCCATGATCCTATTGGGAATAGGATACATTGCATTTTTATAATAATCAGCTTGGTTATCATTTTATAACCATGATTCATCCCTTTCAAGAGGCTCAGGTTCTAGGCTAGATGTTAGTACAAATGTGACAGGTCCCTTATCTTTATTCTTTTGTCGCTAATGCATATATGGGGTGACTTTAGGTCACCTAAAGGTTTTTGGATTTTGAGGAAGATTGGAAATATGAAATGTATCATGGGTCACATACTCTCCTTGTCCATTATCCAAAATGGTGAAATAATTGGAAGCTTCAGGAGGTAGTGTGTGGGAAAGGGAATCCAAGATATTAGGATCTATGCAATTATCTAGTGAAGGATCAATAAGTATAGCATTTTCTTTATCCTACTTAAAAATTGGATTCATGTCATACTGATAATTATGGCTTTGAAACTCAGCCTCAAGATGATTGTAGTGTTCATATGGGTGTAAATCTTCTAGAATATTTACTTCCATCACTGAGTGGGAAAACTTGATACATTGGTGCAGCGTTGATGGGACTACATGAATCTCATGTAACCAAGGCCTACTTAAAAGCATATTGTATGATAACTCAAGATAAAGCACATGGTAAAGTATATCATGGGTCAAAGGCCCAATGATAACTGGAAAACTAATGGTGCCTTGTGATTCTCTTTCCTGATTATCAGTCTTTAATGGTTATTGTTTCTGGATGAAGATCTATCATTATGTACCCAAGAATCTTGATGAGCTTTAAAGACACTATGTTAAGGCTGGATCCATTGTCTATAAGGACATGTTTCAATTTATGCCATATTATATAAAATTCTATGTATAATGGATTATTATGGAGTAGGCCAAAGGAAGAAATATCACATTGGTTGAATGTAACATGTTGGGTTGGAGCTAGGTGTCCAACCAAAGCTTGAAATTTATTAGGAGATAAGTCACTAGCGATAGTGGATTGGGTCAAAAAATCATTCAAGATGTTCTTGTGGATTATTGATGTTCATAACAAATCTAAAATAATAATTTGTGTTGGTATCTTCTATAATTATTCCACAATATCAAAATTGTTATCTTGGTCAGTAGTGAATGGTTTATTCTAAAGTTTAATGGTTGGTTAGATGATAGGTAAAGTGGTGGATGGTTGTGGGCCTAGGATAGTAATCTTTGACATATGAGTTATGATTGAGTAATCAAGATTAAATACTAGACCATTATTACTAATCGATGTTGGAAATGGTGTGGGACCAGATAGGACAAGTCTCAGTTGTTGGTGCACTTACATGTGGTCACATGGGAAGAATGAGTTGTCAATATAAGGTCCAAAAGGGGAAGTCTTTGTTTTTTAGTTTATTTGTATGCACTCCCAGGTCAAAGAAGGATTATCCATGTAATTTGGTTGAATATTATTATTTAGCAATGGTCTAGGTTGATTAGTACTTGGTCTAAGATTAATGGAGATGGTATTAATGTTACCCCCTATAGTATGACCTATAACCCTGTTGTAGTCATGTGCAACTGCATGGTGGATTTGTTGGTTATTACCATTTTGACCTTGGTTTTGTCTATTTTTCTATTGTTTTGCATTCTACTACTAATTTTTTTGACTCTGTTGGTTTGGCCTTTGATTTTGATATTGTTGATTTTGTTGCTGCACTGGCCATTATTGTTATTGCTAATTATTTTGCTATTGTTGAATGTTATGTGAGGGAAAGGGGTTTTGATAAATCCCAAGAGTTTTATTAGAAGTGTAAGCAACATTATCCAATGTTATCTCCCTATTATCCAACATATTCTCAATTAAATGCTTTATTTGGACACATCTTCATAGATTATACCCATTGACCTGATGATAGTCACATAATTCATTTTCATGGTACCAATTAGGATAAGGAATGCCTTGCAGACAATGATTTGGTATAGGCTAACTAATTAGATTTATAGTATAAAGCTTGTGAAATATGGATTCAATAGGTTATCCTAGGTCATTAAAGACATGATGTGCAGGGACAATTCTCTTAGGAGGAGGGGTTTACAATGGTAAAGGTTGTTGTATTTGTTGTGCAAGTTTTGGTTGTTGTGCTTGTGGCATTGGTTAGAGAGTTTGCTAGGTAGGAGTAAGCTAAAAATTTGGTGAAGATGGGATTTGTACCATTTGGATATGATAGGATTTAGTTACTCTATTTCACACAACATTCTTATTACAATTGAATTGCTTTAGTCTTTTTTGGTTATTGGCATTTGTCAATTACGATGCTTTTGCCTAAATAGGAGGTTGATGTTGGCCATTTTCCTAATTATTACATTTATTTTGATTAGTTTAATTAATCTTGATGATTCTTTTATTAATGAGTACTTTCTCAATCAACAAACCTTTATCAATGATATCTTTGAATGTATGTGCACATTATAGTTCTAGATGGTAAGCTATCTCACTATGCAAATTTTTAGTAAACACAGTGTCTAATTATTTATCTGGTAAACTATGGGTGAAACAAATGTCAAGGGCTCTCCACTGCTATAAATAACTTACAAAAACAAAAATCTCACCATCTTTTTTCTTTGCTTATGTTAAGTCCACTAATTAAATCTTATGTTCGAGATTATAGGAAAAGTGCTACACAAACTTATCAGAAAGATCATCAAATTCTGTTACTAAATTCTTAGAAAAATTTAAAAACCACTCCAAGGCTTTTCCTACTAGGCTCTTTAGAAACAACAACAAAAGATATATGTCACTATATTCCACTGGTTGACATGTGACAAAGAATTCAGTCCAATGAGCCTTAGGGTCGCCTTTCTCTTTGTATTTGTCAAATTCTGGTGGTTCATATCCAGGAGGAAATGGTATCTACAAATACTCCATGTTGAATGAATAAGAACACACATCATACAATTTGAAATTTTTAGTCTATTTACCTACTTGAATGGTAGAAATTGCATCCTTCATTTGTTGCAATTCTTGGGATATGAAACTGGAAAGAACATTGGTTTGAGGGAGAATGTTGGTTTGGGTAAATGGTTGGGAGGTCACAAGTGGGAAGCTTTGACCAGGGTATGATGGAGATACATATTGGGGTATATTGGTTTGGTTGGAGAATGAACCAAGAATATGCATATGTGGATTAAGATGTACTTGAAATTGCACATTTGGTTACATGATATTTTAGTTTGGGTTGGCAATAAAGGTTTGACTTGGAGGATTTTATGGTTGGGATGGTAGGATATAACTATACTATGCCTACTATGGTTGAAAAGGGATATGCTTCCAATAGATAAAACCTTGTTGTGGAATGGGAACTTATGGACCAAAACCTTGTCTCTAAATTTGTGACACATTTTGAACCAATGGTTGTCTAGTAGGTACTTGAGAAACATGAGGACCTCCTTATTACACGAATCCCTACAAGGAAGTGATAGTAAGTCATAGATTTTGCATCTATCATTGACCAATATATTCATGTTGTTTACTAGTCATTTCTTGGGTTTGAATTGGCATATTAGTTTATGACTGAAAAGGTATGTTTGTCATTACTTTGTGAGGTGGAACATTAGTTTCCCCTAATTAAGGTGGAAATTTATTTGTCCTTTATTGCATTGATACACTAGATTATGTTTGTTATTGTGGATTATTATTTGTTACTTATTGAGGAGGAGTAGGATTCATCACATTCTATCATTGAGGTGTGACATTAGTTATTGTTTGATTAC
The DNA here is from genome assembly GCA_037957365.1 of Torreya grandis. Lineage (NCBI taxonomy): Eukaryota > Viridiplantae > Streptophyta > Pinopsida > Cupressales > Taxaceae > Torreya > Torreya grandis. The sequence goes on along the minus strand of JARHVA010003162.1, from coordinate 1,774,953 downwards.
CTAATCCCATAGGTTGTACACTTGAGGAAGCAGCCGATTGAGGTTAGGGTGTAGAAACTCCTATTCCTTGGTGTGATGATCTACTCATGAGAGTAACTATAGGCACATGTTGTTGGCTAATTATTTGCATGTTAGTATCAATTTGATCAGGATTTGATGTTGTTTGCACATTTTCCACTATGTTTGGCTCATTTTTCTATGTAGAGGCCAAAGACACTTCTTCAATAATGGTTATATGCATCAAGTTTTCTATTAAATTGGTTTGTAAAAATGGGTCAAAAATTAGATTCTCTTGTCTAGTTAACTCTATCAACACTCCTATTGAAGGTACTAGGTCAATAAGAAGCTTATTCACCATGTCCATCTGATTGAAATTATGTGCTAGATTCAGGTAGGTTTGGTATTCTATCTAAATTTTGTTAAAGTGATCTTCCATGATGTTTTTGCCTTGCTTGGATATATTAGGGTCTTGATAAGTTGTTTGAATTAGAGCCATAAGATTACTAAAAGAAGCCTATTGATCGTAAATGATATTATGGGGCACTCTTACTAGATTTAGTAAATTTTCATGGGGGAAGTCTGCTAGAAACTTAGCCCCTATCTTTATGGCTCTAACCAAAATCTCATCTTTGTTTTGTAAAAAATGTCACTCAAACAAAAATGGATCATACATGGAAGTTGTATTAATAGAATATGACTGTTGAAGAATTGGCTCATCCATTGTGGGTATTATAGCTAGGTATTACATGATTTATTCCTAGTCTTATTTTGAATAAGGTGGTATGTTAAATATATAGTTAGCCAATGGATCTTGGATTTGTACCCCTAATTGAGTATTATAAGTGGGATAAGAATCTATCTCATAAGAAATATTATCCACATAGGGGTCTTGTACCATTTCTTTCTGTACAACCACATTACTAATCCTTGGATTATACATGAGTCCATTACGAGTGTAGGAACACATGTTGGGATCCATATTCAATGTTTTGTAATAAAAGGTCAAAGAGTTCTACAAACTCTAAAAAGGAGAAAAAAATGATTTTTCAACTTGGTCTAGATTTGACAAAAGGATCAAAAGGTTTATGCAAATATTTGTGAGGAAACAAGCTAGCGTAAAGTATCTAACATTTTATCATTCACACAAAGATAAGAAAGTAAATGGACCAAAAATAAAAATGCCAAACTATAAGGTTGAAGTGTTTCAAATTAGTCTAATCTAGGAATTTAAAAATTGCTAGGTCTTTTGGCCAAATGAGGTGTCAAAATCTAGGCAAAAACAAGGCATGTGCTAGGACTTTTGGCTAGATAACGTCAAAATATAGACTTTAAAATAGATGAAAGTTTTAATCTAACAGATTTGAAATACTTCTAACAAACACTAGGCATTTGATTTTTTGGACATGAACTTGATCAATGAGGTATAAGGTATGAAATAAAATGCACTTTAGGAATATTTTGTTTTCTCACAAAAAATGGTATAAAACTTGGTTCTTTTGACAAATAAGCTAGACAAAAGTAAATGGTATAACTGTGCTTTAGACAAAAGATCACAAAAGCATATTTGGATTAGTCTAAAAATATAGGAACAAATTTGGAGCTCTATGTGAGAGGGTCTATGAAACAATATTTGAAATGTTTTGGGTAGTGTAACAATGTTATACTACCCAAAAGGTGTGACAAAAAAGTTTGTGTCAAAAACTCTCTAAGGTAAAGATAATTTCTCACAATTTTGACAGTTTAACACTACTTTTTTTGACTCAAAATGTTGTGGTGTATAGACTCAAAGTGCAAGTGTTTAGTACAAAATAGCTTAAGTCTATTAAGTGATGACAATGATTATGAGTCTTAAACGACCGTCAACCCAAATTGGAAATTAAACCTAAGTTCCCTCAAGTTTAGTGAAAATGGAAAACCCAATTAACACGTCAACCCTATGAAATTGTAAAGGTACAATTCTAAATTTATATTATAAGTGAAGAACCTAAACAACTTTGGTAAAGGTCTAGACTCAATTGGGTATCATAACTGTGCCAAAGTGGATGATATGACTCTCAAGATTTTGATGAACTTTGAACAACACAAATTGATGATTTCACATGGGTAACATAATGCCTCTTTGTTCAAATAAAAATTTGAACTATGTGTTTGGTTTGGATTATTTGTTTACACCAAGTTTTGACTTCAAACAAGACTTTAAAGTAGGACAAGACAAACTAATTAATCACCCTTAGATCTTAAACTGACAAGGTTTCTTGGTATTGTTGAAATCTGTCAATATACATCATTTAAAAGGATTTTCATTTTTAATCCAAATGTAAATGCACATTACATATTAAGGTTTTTACACCCCCCTTCTCTCACATTATAGTACTATGATATGGACCTTGAGGTGTAACTTGCATCAAAAATACTTTTTTGATAAGTGGGGATTTGTCTAAGATATAAAAAGCTTCTGAATGATCTAGGGGAATCAATTTCACAATGAATTTCATGCCAAACAATTGTTGGAAATATTATCATTGATGACAAAGGTCTAGCATTATTGGTGTTAAAGGCCCCATTACATTAATGGTGTTTTTAATATATTCATATCTTGGCTAATATGTGTTAATATTTATTTATTATTAATGAATATATTTTTGGTTGCATATAAGTCAAAAGAGGGCCCATGGAGAAGTCAAAGAGTCACGTCGTAAAAGATGAAAGAGGAATGGGATGCATTTTCTCATGAAGATTCATCTTGAGGAATTCTAAGAGTCACAATGTGAAGATAAAAGAGGTATGACACATTTTTATATGAAAGGACACTTTGAAAAATACTAAAAGACACCAAGATAAAAACAAAATAGGAAATGACACTTTTGCTCATGAAGGATCACCATATGACTTTTCAAATGCAAGGATACGAAGGGTCATGCAAGTTTGGTGCCATTTTCCATGAGGATTGAAGGGTCACAAAGGATGAATGCCAAAGGTCATTTAGAAAGATATAAATAAAGGCTTGATAAGTGATTTGTAATAAATAAGAGAGTGTATGGTTTGTATTTATTTTTGAAGAGAGAAAAGTAGGAGATATTGTAGAGTTCTATCATTTTTTGAGTAAGAAACATTGAGAGATAGTTGTGTTTTATACATAAGAGGGGTTGGTACTCACAAATCTTTGCAAGGGGTTGGTGCTCACAAATAGTTACTATGTTGGTGCTTGTCAAATTTGTATTTTGAGTTGGTGCTTATTCATATACTTGAGATTGTTCTTCATGGTTTTTTTCTCCCTTTGGGTTTCCACATAAAACTCTGGTATCTCTCTCTCTCTTGTGTGGTGCAAATTATTGTTTCAATTTTATTGCATATCTTGAATGTGTGATTAAGGGGTTGGTTCTCCTATAAGTTGGTGCTTGTGAAATTTGTATTTTGATTTGGTGCTTATTTATATACTTAATATTATTCTTCATGGTATTTTTCCCCCTTTGGGTTTCCACATAAAAGTTTGGTATCTCTCTCTCTTGTGTGGTGCAAATTATTGTTTCAGTTTTATTTCATATCTTGAATATGTGATTAAGTGGTTAGAGAAAAAAATTAGATTAAGAAAAAAAATATAATATATAATTCAACCCCCTCATCTCAGTATATTTCATGATTAAAAATTGGTATCAGAGCAAGTTCCTTTTGAAAAAGTTTTATAGCTTGAAGGTAGATTGGGAAAGCATGGTTGCTGGATCACATGAAGGATTTTATAAAAATAAGGCACCTTTGTTTGATGGGATGAATTATGTTTTTTGGAGCATAAGGATGATGAATTATTTGATGGCCCTTGGATTCGACATATGGCAAGTAGTGGTGGAGGAATATGAAGAGCCGCCGACACTTATAACTACTCCAACATAAAATAAGGCAACTAAAAATAATGCTAAAGATTTAAATGCTATTTTATGTGGTTTATGTGAATCAAAATTTATTAAAGTTATGTAATATAAATCTGCTCATGAAAATTGGGTAAAACTTGAGAATATTTACAAAGGTGATGGCAAGGTTCAGCAAGCTAAGCTTTAGACTTTAAGAAGACAGTTTGAGAGTTTAAAGCTGCAAGAGGAAGAAAATATAGCAAGTTATCTTTTGTGAGTTGATCAAATAGTTAATCAGATTCAAGGTTTTTGAGAAAATTTAGAAGAATCAAATATGGTTCAAATTTTTTTGAGATCTCTACCATTGAGATATGATGCAAAAGTCTTGGCAATTAAAGGGATGAATAATTTAGCCAAGCTAAAGATGGATGAGGTTCATGGTATTCTTATAGCATATGAGATGTAGATTGAACAAGATAAATCCTCAAAGAGAGAAGCCAATTTTAAGACATCAAAGAGAGAGAAGGATAAGATTCAAGAATCAAGTGATAGTTTTAGAGATGATGAAGATAACAATAGATCTCTATTAATTCACAAGCTAAAAAAGGGCATAGGTAAATATCAAAGAAAATTACCTTTTAAATGTTTTAATTATGGAAAGATTGGACATTTTGTAGCTAAATGCCAAAATAAGGGTAATGAGGACAATGAAGAAGGAAAGTCTACATACAAGAAGATTTTTAAAGGTAAATTCAAGAAGGTATTTGAGAAGAACATTTTATATTCTAAAGATACTAGCTCAGCCAAAGATAAAGATAACAATAGAGCTCTATTAATTCACAAGCTAAAAAAGGGCATAGGTAAATATCAAGGAAAATTACCTTTTAAATGTTTTAATTATGGAAAGATTGGACATTTTGTAGATAAATGCCAAAATAAGGGTAATGAGGACAATGAAGAAGGAAAGTCTACATACAATAATAATTTTAAATTTAAATTCAAGAAGGTATTTGAGAAGAAGATTTTATATTCTAAAGATACTAGCTCAGCCAAAGATAGTGGAGTTGGCGACTTAGAAGAAGAAGAGATTCTATTCATGGCCATACATGAAGATGCCTCTACAAGAAAAAGTATAGATGATCAAGAAGAATAATAGGATGATGCCAAAGTGAATCTAGGAGGAGAACTCATTTGTGCCTTAGAAGAGTTAAAATATCTTGAAAAGAAGAATCAAAGATTAAAGCTCTAGATTGAGAAAATCAAAAAGGAATCAAAGAAAATAATTGAAGATCTACAAGCACAGTTTGAAGAAGCCAAGAAGAATGAAAAAGATATAATGGCACAATTGAAAATAGTAAGTAAATAATGTGAAAGGTATGTTATTAAAATTGCTTCTTTAAAAGTAGATCTGAAAATAAATAAAGCAATCAATGATAGAGTAGCTAATGATTCAAAATTTGAGAATATCACTAATACGTTGAAGAAGATATTAGAAAATCAAAGATCAATGTTAGATAAGATAGGTATTGAATTTGAAAAAGAGAAAGAGGATGTCACTAATTTTAAAGACAAGGAAAAAGGAAAGAGCTATGTTGAAGCTCTTACAAAAGAATAAATAAAAAGGAAAGAAGTTAAGAATATAGAGAACATCTCAAACAAAGAAGGCTGGAGTTAACAAAGCTACAAAAGGCAATCAAATCAAAGATACACAAATATATCTTATTTTTATGGTTACTATTTTTATTGTAATGGATATGGTCATAAGAAATTAGAACGTCAAAAAAGAGCTAATAGTTTCAGAAATAAGGAGAAGGAAAGTCAAGCAGAGTCAAGCAGAAGCCATAGCTTTTTTTCTCCTCTATCAAGATTTAATGAAGAGGCCATAATATGTTACAAGTATAAAAACTTTGGACACATAGCTTAATAATTTAGAAGTGTGTTCAATTCAGTCAAGAAGGACCAAATTTTTAAGGCTCCATTCATCAAGAAGAAATTTTCAAATAGGTTCATAACAAAAAAAACAACTTGAAAAATTTATGTTGGTACAGACAGCTTTGCATGCAAGAAATGAAGATAAGCCATGGTTCATTGATAGTGGATGTTTAAGGGACATGATAGGATACAAGATCAATTTCATAACCTTGAAGAAGATCAATGGTGGCATGGTGAAATTTGGAGACAACACTACTACCAGAATTATTGGAAAAGGTACACTAAGTTTGGATAATGGTAGAACTAAAACTAAAAATATTTTGTATGTAGTGTTGCTCCCAAAATATATCACTCATTTTTGGGAAAACATATGAACTATTTTGGTCTTGAAGGCCAAAAATTCCCTCTTCCCTTCTAAAAAATTGTTCTAGGCATTCAAATTCTCCATTTTTAAAGCTTTTTTAGCTAACAGACTTCGCTGGAAGAAATCTACAGACTTTGCAAGCTTAAATCTATAGACTCTGTAGGAAAGAAACAAGCTCTCGACACTTAGGCAATTTCAAGGTTGGTTCAACACCAAGGTTCAATGACATCGACAAGCTTATAGAGTTAAGCACTTCAGCAAAAGTTCAAAGTTCAACCACTTCAGCAAGTTCAATAGCTTCAAAAGACTTAGTGAGAAAGAAGAAGGCTTGAACCTTTAAACCATTGAACCTTGAACCAAAATGGTTCAAAGTTTCAACAGGTTCAAAGGTTCAAAGGTTTAATAAGCAGTTGGTTCAAAGTAGTTGGTTCAATTGGTTGGTTCAAGCAATCAAGTGGAACACAAGAAGAAATTGATTGAACTATTGAACCTTTGAACTATTGAACCATAGTTGGTTCAATCAGTCAGTTCAATCGACTGGTGCAAAGGAATGCCCCAAAGTAAAGAGACCAAGTTCCCTTGTGGAGGGAAGTGAAGAAAAGAAGACTTTGAAGAACAAAGGAATGAACCATTGAACCATTGAACCTTGAACCAAATTGGTTCAATGGGTTTAATGAGTTTAATGGATTCGAAGAGATCAAGGGACTTAGAAAAATAGAGAAGTGATGGAACAAAGGATGAACCAGTGAATCGATTGAACCTTGAACCAAAAAATTTCAAAGTTTGAAGGTTCAACGGTTCAAAGGAAGCACCAGACAAAGGGATGGTTCAATCAAAGACCAAGAAAGTGATTGAACTAAGAAATTGATTGAACTAAGAAAGTGATTAAACTGAGGAAGTGATTGAACTAAGGAAGTGATTGAACTAGGAAAGTGATTGAACTAGGGAAGCGATTGAACCATTGACATCCTCATGGATGTCAAATTTAAGATAATAAAATATCTATCAATTTTCAAATATGGTGCAGACCTTGTGAACAAATTCAGTGACTGACCAAAGAGAGCTGAGAGCTCAGATCGCACAGATAAGGGCAAAATATAGCAGAAGTCACCACATGTCTCTTGTAAAACTCGGTGGAAAGTGCCAAGTGTAAAATTTTGTTGTTTCTTCCTTTTGTCTCATTATTAAGGACTATGGTGGGTCCTAGGTGAATTGCTAAGGTAAGCAGAACATGCCAAGTCGCATCATCCATGTGAATCCAAATGAGTCCCACATGTTTCTATAGTGTTTCTAAAAGCTCAGCAGAAGCCACCATGTGTCAACTTCCATAGGACTCTCAAAGGATATCTTAAGCTTCTATAAGGTAAATGGATGCTGCCAAGTTCCCTCATCTATTTCATAGTGGAAAGCACCACCTATCCCTTCATCAAGAATCAAATGCTCGAGAGCTCAAAATACAACAAGGAAAGGGGAAATAATGGAGAAAGATTAAAAAATATCGGCACATGGTATATGTTTCTAGAAGGAGAAGCAACCAACCAAGTGGACATAAAAGAGTGTGAAAATTTAATGGTGCAGCCTATTGTCTTGCATTGAGTAAAGAAAAAATAGCTACGCACACATTAGGAAACACATCAGGCAGCCCATATTTAAGACAGATGCCCGATTCCTGCATAGCCCATGGACAAAATTTAAAATTCATTGAAGGCATTGAATGCATCATAGGCCATCATTTTTATGAAACAAAGCACCCAAGTCTTTCTTGGAGCACTATATATTGGACTCTCTCTTATTATTTTAAGGGGATCTCTCTATTATCAAAAACAAAAATCTGCCCAAATTAAAAGGCATTACTGAGACTTTGAGCTCAGATTGTTGATCATATTTCGTTATTTGAATAAGAAAACAAGTGACTTTTCAAACTTTGTGCTGGAATAGCTTGGTTTTTAAGGAAATTATTCTTATGTCTATTTCCTTAATACATTTTTGTCCATTTAATTAAATAAGCAAAATTAGTGAAAGTAATCAGGAAAGGTGTCCTGAAGCCGGCTGTGGAGAGACTTTGTGTTGCCACAATTATCTTTAGTTTGTCTATTTTTTGTTTCTGTGTAAGGGATCTTGGGATGACTTTGTGCCCTCATTATCCTTCATATTTCACTCTTTGGTAGTTGAGGTGGAGACTTTGTGCTACATTTCATCTTATTGTGTTACTACACCTTGTTACAGTTACTTGTCACTATCTGAAAGGTTCTTGTTGTCTGTTGAACATCACTTCTAAAAGAACATGAGTGCCTTCTATCATTTCATCAGGATTTATCTTTTGATTGGTGAACATCATCTCTGAAAAAAGAGAGATGGATGGTGTTATCCTACCCCTGAGTGTTATTTTTAGCTTATTTATAGTAGATTAGCATATATATATAGCTCCATCATACTTACAGGGAACCTCCTCTTGATGAGAGGAGAGATTCTTCCACTTTTGATGTAGTAAACCTGCACATCTGGCCGACTAATTTCCCTATGTTGTGGTTGAAAATACCTATTTTGCTCATCAATTAACTGATTGACAAAATATTCACCCAACATGTAGAAGGTCTTAAGAATAATATTTTGAGTGTAAGTCAAGTGTGTGATTAGGGACACACACTAAAATTTTATTTAGAAGGTTGTGAAATTAGAAGAAAAGATTCAGATGTGTTAGTTGTAGATGCTCAGAGAATAAGCAATAATTTATATATGTTATCAGACATCAAAATTCAAAGATGTTGTCTAAGTCAGATTGATGAAATTTTTCTATGGCATAGGAGAATGGGGCACATAAATTTTGACAATCTTATCAACATCAACAAGAAGCAAGCAGTCAAAAATATTATAAAGATTACAAAGCCATCTAACATGCTTTGTGAACCTTGTCAACTTAGGAAGCAGGCCAGAAGGTGGTTCAAAATAAAAGAGTACTCAACCACTCAAATGTTAGAACTTGTTCACACTGATCTATGTGGACCTATGAGAATTCAAAGTCCTCAAGGTGAGAAATATTTCATCTTGCTTATTGATGACTTTTCACATATGACTTGGGTGATGTTTTTTAAGAAAAAATCAAAAGCTTTCAGACATTTTAAAGCATTCAACATTAGTTGAGAATGAAACTAGTTTGAAGATTAAGTGTCTAAGATCAGATTGAGAAGGAAAATTCATGTCAGATCAATTTATTAATTTTTATGAAGACCATGGAATAAAGAGACATTATTTAATATCTAGAACTCCATAGTAAAATGGAGTAGTTAAACAAAAAAATAGAATAGTTCAAGAGATGGCGAGGATAATGCCAAATGAATATAATATATTAGATAAATATTGAAGATATGTAGTTGCTAAAATAGTGCATATTTAGAATAGAGCATTATTGAGAGTCAATAGTTACAAGACTGTTTATGAGCTATAGAAATACAAACCAGTAACAGTTAATTATTTTATAGTTTTTGTTAGTAGATGTTTTATAAAGAGAACCAATGAAAAAATTGGTAAGTTTGAATCCAAAGTAGATGAAGGTATATTTATTGGTTATTATTACAAAAGTAAATATTATAAATGTTATAACAAAAGAACCAAGAAAATTATTGAAAGTGCAAGTGTCAAGATAGAATAAGATGGAACATAAAGAATCAGTGATCCAGTAGACATTCTTGAAATCATTGAAGAGAAATATTTTGAATAATCAGATGAAGATGAGAAGGATAAAAAAGACACCAAAATTCCATCCAAATATGTTTAGAGAAATCATAATGAAAGTGACATCATTGGGGACATAAATGAAGGAATTCACACCAGAAGAATGATGGTAAGTGAATTTAAGCAAGTTAATTTATCTTTGTTATCCAAAATTTATCCTAGAACATTTTTAGAAGCTAGACATGATAAGCATTGGGTAAAGGCTATGGATGAAGAATTAAATCAAATAGAAAATAAAATAATGATACTTGGGAATTAGTGTCTAGACCAAAAGATCAAAATGTGATAGGAAAAAAATGGGTTTATAAAAGTAAGCTAAATGAAAATAGAAAATAATAAAAAATAAAGCATGATTAGTATGTAAAGGATATGCTCAAATTGAGGGAAGATATTTTGAAAAAACTTTTACACTAGTGGTAAGGTTAGAGGCTATTAGAATGTTTATTGCATATGATGTGTTTAAAAATTTTCAAAGTGTTTTAGATTGATGTCAAATCTACCTTCTTAAATGGGAATCTAGAAGAGGAGGTCTACATTGAGAAACCTGAGGGATTTATTCTCTCAAATATTAGTAGCCATGTATGCAGATTGAAGAAAGCATTGTATGGATTGAAACAAGCTCCTAGATCCTGGTATGCAAGACTTGATAAGTACTTGTAGGATCAAGGTTTCAAGAAAGGATTTGTTGATAGTAATTTCTACATCAAAACAGAAGGTGAACATCAATTGATTATTGTAGTATATGTTGGTGAAATCATTTTTAGAGGAAATATTGAAAAGATGAATTTTTTTTTGATAATATGCAAAAAGAATTTGAGATGTTTATGCTTGGAGAATTGTCATTTTTCTTAGGATTGTAAATATTTCAATCAGATAAAAGAATTTTCATATCTCAAAGTAAATATGCCAAGGAAATGTTGAAGAAATTTGGTTTTGAGGATTATGCACTAGTTGGCACACCAATGTGTATATGAAATAAAGTGAGCAAGGATGAAGATTCACCTATTACATATCAATCTTTGTATAGATGTATGATTGGTAGTCTTTTATATTTAACGACATCAAGGCTAGACATCATGCATGTAGTAGGTATGGTTCTAAGATATCAGTCAGCTCCAAAAGATAATCAAGTTCAGTTGGTAAAAAGAATATTTAGATATATCAAGGTGATATTGGATTATGGATTGTGGTATCCCACAAGTAGATATTTCACTTCGGTTGCTTATATAGATTCAAATTGGACAGGGTGCTTGGATGATAGAAAGAGTCCAAGTGAAGGAGCTTTCTTCCTTGGTGATAGCTTAGTATCATGGCTAAGTAAGAAGAAAAATTTAGTATCACTTTCTACAACTAAAGAAAAATATATTATAGCGGTATTGTGTTGTACTCAAGTGCTTTGGATGAAGCAAATTTTTAAAGATATCAAGGTAAAGTATGATGAACTTATTTCTATTTTTTATGATAACATATGTTTTATTAATATTTTGAAGAATATAGTGATGCATTTAAGAACAAAACATATTCCCATTATATATCACTTCTTAAGAGAGCAGGTCATAGATCAATAGATTAAAATGGAGTATATTAGTACTATAGAGTAGATTGTAGATATTTGTACAAAGGAACTACCAAAAGACATTTGAGTATCTGCGAGATAAGTTGGGAGTAATTTATTTTACTTCCTACCATTGAGGTTCAAAATTAGTTAAGGGGGAGTTAAGTGTTATCTCTAGGTAAGCTCTTTGTTATTGATGTCAAAGAGGAAGAATAATAGGTACAAGTATAGGTGTAGAAACAAGTACAAGGAATAGGTATATGTTTCTACAGTAAGGGGAAGTTACTGTATGTTTTTTAGATGGTAGTATATGTAGGTTTTAGGATGTAGTAGTTTCCATTTGAGGTTGCCATCAATGACAAAGGGGGAGATTTTTGGAAATATTTTCATTGATGCCAAAGGTCTAGCATTATTGGTGATAAAGGCCCCATTGCATTTAATGGTGTTTTTAATATATTTATATCTTGGCTGATGTGTGTTAATATCTATTTATTATTAATGAATGTATTTTTGGTTGCATACAAGTCAAAAGAGGGCCCATGGAGAAGTCAAAGAGTCATGGGGTAAAAGATGAAAGAGGAATGGGATGCATTTTTTGATGAAGAGTCATCTTGAGAAATTTTAAGAGTCACCATGTGAATACAAAAGATGTATAGTGCATTTTTATATCAAGAGACACTTTGAAGAATACAAAAAGTCACCAAGATAAAGACAAAAGAGGAAAGGACACTTTTGCTTATGAAGGGTCACCATACGACTTTTCAAATGCAAGGATACAAAGGGTCATGCAAGTTTGGTGCCATTTTCCATGAGGATTGAAGGGTCACAAAGGGTGAATGCCAAAGGTCATTTGGAAAGATATAAATAAGGGCTTGAGAAGACATTTGTAATAAGCAAGAGAGTGCATGGTTTGTATTTGTTTTTGAAGAGAGAAAAGTAGGTGATATTGTAGAGTTCTATCATTTGTTGAGGAAGCAATACTAAGAGATAGTTGTGTTTTATACAAAAGAGGGTTTGGTGCTCTTGTGGGTTGGTGCTCATAAATAGTTTTTGTGTTGGTACTCAAAAAAGGGTTTGGTGCTACTACAAGTTGGTTCTTGTTAACTTTGTATTTTGAGTTAGTGTTCATTCATATACTTGAGATTATTCTCCATGGTTTTTTTTCCACTTTAGGTTTCCACGTAAAAATTTGCTCTCTCTCTCTCTCTCTCTCTCTCTCTCTCTCTCTCTCTCTCTCTCTCTCTCTCTCTCTCTCTCTCTCTCTCTCTCTCTCTTGTGTGGTGAAAATTATTGTTTCAATTTTATTACATATCTTGAATGTGTGATTAAGTGGTTAAAGAAAATAAATTAGATTAAGTTAAAAAAGATATATAATATATTGATTCACCCTCCCTCTCAGTATATTTCATTCTTAATAGTAATGTAAAAGAAAAACATGGATTTTAGATCCGTATCACTTAGATTATTAAAAAAAGGTCTAGTCCTTTTTGTAACCACTACATCCTATTGTTCACTCAGTGTAGTGTGATGTCTAAAGTGCCACTACATCCCGTGTGTAACTCCAAAGGATCCCAATGAAGTCAATTCTGGGAGGTGAAAACCTAGGTCAAAGCTTCCCTAAAGAACTCATGGGAGGTAATGACAATCCCCTTGCAAACCAAGTTTGCATAAAAATAAAGAAAACATGAAAGTAGAGAGACTTTAAGGTCATTTTCAAGGTCACCCAACTTTAACAAGTTTTTGGGGAGTGATTTAGATGACTTTCTTTCTAATCCTTGGTCTTGGATACTTGTAATAGGAATGGCACTTTTGATTCCAAGGGTTCCCTAAAGGGGAAAAATGGAAGAGAATACATGCAAAAATCCTCTTTTTGTCAAATAAAATTTTGATTAAACAACTATTGAAAATAAGAATTGACAAGTGTGTTCAATTTTAAGCCCGAATGAAAGGTTTGGTGGTGTTCATTTGACCCCTTGGTCTTAGTTGCAAACTTTGAAAACATTCACCAAAAACATCTAAATTCTTTTTTATACACCAAAATAAGGTTCATAATTGATTTTTAAGAATGCAAAAGGTGATCTAAACATGTTTTTGTCAATTGTCAAGATTGGTCCTACAGCAAAAAATTTAGCATGTCCTTTAGCTTTCAAGCTCTTTTTAGTTTGAAATAATGAACTTTGGAAAAATAGTTCTTAGGTTTGTGTTTTAAGAAAAACACAGTGATCAACATCGGTTATATACAACTGATGATGGTTACTTTGGCTAACAGATCTCAATTATCTAACCAACATTAGTTATACCACTATGACCATCTTGACAGGTGTATAACTGATGTTAGTTTTACTAACTGACATCTATTAAGATATACAATTGATGTTGGTCATACTTGCTAACATTGGTTACTATGTAAAAACATGGCAAACAAAAAATGACAAAATAAAGTTAGAAAATCAATTTGCAAGAGTTTTAAAGGTCTAAATAAATATTTTAAAGCTGTAAAATGATCTTATTTAGGTATGAGATTCATCTAGTCCAATCAGGTGTGCCATTATGTGATCTAGGAATTTGAATAAAGAGAGGATGGTTAGTATGGTGTTAGTTCCAAAATGAAAACAAATTGAAAGGAACACACTAATAACATAACGTCTCTAGGCCTAGACACTAAAGAGAGCTTAGTTAACAAAAATAAATGACAAACACAACTAAAAAATAAGGAATAAAGTACTAGAATTCTTCACCTTCCTTAGATGTTCCAAATGCTTTTGTAGTGGTGGCTTTCTCAGCTTGTGCTCATGAAATCCTTAGCAATAGAAGCTTGGATACCTCCATCTCTCCTTCACACATTTGGCTTATGGCTTGACTTGGTTTGGAATCAATTTGGCATGGTAACACTAATTGCTTGAAGCTTTTAAAACCATTTGTGCATTATAACTTTACATTATCAAGTCTTTGAAGATATTTGAGCATAATAACTTTGCATCAAAATAACTTAGAAATGATGTGGTAAGGCCTCCTATTTATATATTTTTGAGATTGATCAGAATCAACCTAAACCATCCATCTCAAGATTGAGATGTGTGGTTGAGGATTAATTTATTTTTTGGAATTAAGTTTGTAATTATTGTCATCATGACATTAGAATAAGGGGAAATTAATAGGCATGGAGGGCATCATGGAAGGCATTGATGAGGCATGTGAAGCATAAATCCTAATATTTGTGGCATTTATGGCCTAGGGATGTCTTCCCAAGAAATGAGGTCACTTAATGATGCAAATATTCAATATTCATTTCCAAAATAAGTATTCAGTAAGTTTCCATGGAATTATTAATTATGCCTTGATTTGGGTTAATTATCTCTTAATCATGTTTAATCACTTTGTACATAAATTACTCAAATTGATTAGAATGTTTTGTTATTAGTCTAAAATTTGATTAGATTAAAATTGGAAGGTGTTGTCATATGCATTGGAACTATACTTCCATTTAGGATGTTTCCTACAAAAAATAACAAAGGCACATGTCTTGTGTAAAATATTTGATAAGGAAGAGCAATCCAGAGCACCCAAGTGCAGATTTGGCATTTTGACTCAAAATTAAATGATCAAAGTTAGCTGACCCATAAATTGCATGCCCTATTTAGGGATACCCTCACCAAAATTGGTACTTGAAAATGTCAGTTTCACATCATTTAATGTGTTTTAGTGCTTTTAGGCCAAATTGTGTATTTTGGGTGGAAATTAGCCAAAAGTCTAGTTGGAGGTCATCGGTGGCCAGAATTAGGTTTCTACAACTGGAATATCATCCCATTGGGTAAGATTCAGAGGACTAATACAATTGAATGGCACAAAGGCTTATTTTTTGAGAACATCCATCTGAGGTATGGGATTTAAAACAATGTTTACCTAAATAATAGCGGCTTGAACAGGAAGATTTTATGTAATAATAAGGGGAACAAGAGGTGTAAGTGTAGGATTTGGCTAAGAGGCTTTCTTATTCTTTGTTAATTGAAAAGATAGCTCAGAGAAATCTATCTCTTTCCATTTTATAAAATATCTTGTGACAACTCTTGGTGGCATGAAAAGTATGTAAATTTAGAAATGAGACTTT
The DNA here is from genome assembly GCA_037957365.1 of Torreya grandis. Classification (NCBI taxonomy): domain Eukaryota; kingdom Viridiplantae; phylum Streptophyta; class Pinopsida; order Cupressales; family Taxaceae; genus Torreya; species Torreya grandis. The sequence goes on along the minus strand of JARHVA010003162.1, from coordinate 1,759,417 downwards.
GGAATTTGCTACTATACTCAAATGTGCATATATATGATTCAAATTATGAAAATAGGTGGTCCCACTGGGCATGCTAGAACTATTAGCTATCTAGATAACACCCAATAGAGGTCAAATTTATTCAATTCTAACCCATATTTGGAATAACATGGGAATGACCTAAGGCTATGGGATGCCAATATCTAGACCAGACCTCTAGGGTTTTTAATGAGACTAGTTCCTCAGATGTGATAGTTTAGACCTTTATATCTAAGATCTAGACATGTTAGGGTGAAAAAAGACAAGAGATTTCATAAAATGAAAACTATTATAATATGTGGTGATGCACCATGAATTTGTCATATCCAATCTTAAGATTGGAATCTTTAACACATTAATAGATTATGAAAGAAGCTAATGCAATGCTTATTATAGTTTATATGCAAAAATATTTCATATAGAGGTTAGTCTGATACACTAAGACTAGGGAGAAATGAAAATAAGGTCTAGTTGAAGACACTTACATTTGATAGTCCACTATATCCTTGAGAGATCAATGTTAAGACACATTATATGACCTGTAAATAAAGCTAATAACACTTAGGTTGAGCTTGGACTTGCAAAGGGAAGATAATAACCACTTTTTCATATCAAACCAACATGAAACACTAAACACAAATTAGTAAACAACTATAAAATTCTCTATTCATTACTCTAAGAGGTACAAAATATAATTTTGGTAGAGTCTAGTCATATCGGCTTGAGGGATCCTTAACAATAGCTCAAAGGCTATATTTATAGAAGAAAGGGAGCACAAGAGAGGGAGTTTTGGTGATAAAAAGGGGAAATAATTAGTTCAAACATTTGAACCACTATTACAACTATTTTTTTACATTATGCTCATTCAAACCTTTTGATTGATCCAATTCACTTCATGTGGTTACACAATTACATTATTCTTTCATTTTATGCTCTTTGATGGTTGCAATGGTGGGATCAAGTTGTTCTAAGCTAATTTTTGACATAAATGTAGTTAAAACAATTATATCAAACTATTAGAGCTTTGTCTTAGTATTTACTGATTATAACTGATTTATTGTGGCATGTAAAAGTGGAGGGAAAGGTCCCTTTCATGTAGCTAGCTCTAGTGATGAAACAGTTGGATTCTATGTGTATACCTTTGTGGCATCCTTTGGAAAGCTAGATATTGTTCAAAATTGATCATGCTCAAACTCATCCCCATGTTCATAGGTCCACTATAAATTAAAAAACCAATTCCAAACTATTGGTTTTCCTATAGTCATTATATTGATGTAGACCTATAAACTGCATAGCCCTTTTTATGGATCCAAATAGGTCCACATCGACCCATTCTATCTTTGTATGAATTGTGAGCTCACCATATGCATAGGTCATTCTAATAATGGGGAACACAATCACAAGACAAACCTTGCAAGCTATAAAATGTCAAACCAGAGGTCCATTTGGTGGATTTAATGGCATCCCTTTATGTTCTTGATCACCTAACTACACGGATATGTCCACTCCTTGGAGTTATATATATATATATATATATATATATATATATATATATATATATATATATATATATATATATATATATATATATATATATATATATATATATATATATATATATATATATAATGGTGGAATGATGACCCTAAATTACTTATTTTATTTTGTCAAAAATGGTCCTTTGGCTTGACTTTGTCCATTGAAAATTGACTCAAACCAATCAAAATGCTCCTAGATGTCTTTATTCCTATTGGCCTTGTTAATACCCACTATTAGATCTTGACATTTTGACCTTTTGTGCACCATTGATCTCCTTAGTATGAAAGAAGGTATTATATCAATTATCTACCTCAAATAACATTCTCATTCCACTTATTAATCATGCGTTGATCTTAGAATCTTATTGTCAGTCTGTCAGCTTCTGTGATTGTGCTATGTGGTGGCCTCTCGAACTCCTTGGCCTTTTGAATAATTTCACACTGTTAGATCAATATGTATGATTTAATTCTAGACATCAATCTATTTGGACCCACCTTTTTGTTAGTTGAACTTTCACCATTGGATCTCTGCTCAACAAACCTGCACCATTAGATATTTCCCAGCTTGTAGCTCTTTAAAGGGATTTAACCTATGACCTTTTAACTTGTTTGACCCCAATGTGAACCATTATATCTCATGTGTTAGTATGTAATCTCACATGTAATATTATATCTTGATCAAATTTAAACCTTTTAAGGACCTTTTGAACCCAAATGGTTACGTTATGGAGCTCAAACTTAACGTTATCACAAACATTGTGTGTTACATGTCCAACTTTGAATGCTCATAAATGAAGAAAGAAAACTTGCATGGATATGAATTTTTCAAATCATGTCCCTAGTATGAATAATAATATGGTTCCACAATATCTTGGCTCATGAGGCTTTTTAAGGTGCATTTATAAAATACATAAGTGAGTTAGTCCATTCACTTCTAAAAGATGTCCTGGTGATGGTCTAGTCTATTAGGCTTGCCCCATTGATATTTAGCTCAATCCTTCAATGTTATGATGAATTATAAGGCTTATAATTCTGATCCATATCCTTGTGATTTTATGAACACTATGAGATCCTGCTTGGATCTCTCCATTTCCATTGTTGGACCCATTTCTAAGCCAATGAACCTTTTACTTTATTAAGACCCTATTAGGCTTCTTCCTCCAAATGTAAACAAAGATTGATGTGTGGTCCAAAATTTACAATAGGTTCATGGTGATTAAATGACTCCATAATACCATAATACTCAATTAAAAGTGAAAAAAAAATTAGAAACCATGTCTAGGCATGTAGAACTTGACTCATACACAGTCAGACCTATAAACACATTCATAGAAAGGATGGAATAATTGGTGGGAAAATGAGATATGAAGGCATTTATAAGTGTTAAATTAAATTACATACCTTACAATACCATCCTTGGACAAGGAAAAGCAATAAAAGTGCAATTTGACTCTCAAGACCACCTTGAGCTTCTCTTAAGACAAGACTGTAGTCTAAAGACTAGTTTTCTTTTACTTGGTGAGGCCATGATATTATACATGGAGATAAATATCTTTAAAATATGATAAGTGGGTTCTCACACTTCAAAATTATGGTGTCAGTTGATATATTCAATCCATCACCTTCATGAACAAATCTTAAGAGCTTAGACCCCTCTTTGATGGCTTATTTGCAAACTAAGAGACACCACATTATACTTAGATATATCATAAGGTTTTTCATAGGAACAAATGGTGTTTAGAGGTGGTTGAGGGGTCCTCTCACTAAAATATTGTGGCATTAGGAGAGATAAATAGGATATGTTCTTTATGAACAATCCTTAAGAAGAAAAAACATGCTTAAAACCCTCCTAAAACCCTAATAATGACTAGTTGAGAGAAATGAGCCTCTGAATCACATGAAATGACCTGAGTTGCTCCTAAAACCTCCTATATTTTTTTATGACTCTAATTATATTATCCAATTGTACTTTTTTTATAGTTGTAGTTGTACAAATTGCATTAAATGCACTATTTTGCAAGGAATTTTGGTGTTTTATAAGGTTTTGAAAGGTTGGACACTTTCAAATTTTTTGAAGAGGTCACATAAGATGTATTTCATATTTTAAATCCAACAAATACATAAATTATATCTTATAGGTAATCAAACAAACATCATTTTTCAAGGTAGTCTCAAACATGCTTAAAATGAGACTCAGTTTCAAGGCCATTTAATAGTTCTCACACTTCTAAAGAGTCTCAAGACCTAAAATTTTACATGGAGGTCGGTGATAGTTTAATGAAAGTTAAACACACACTTTTTGGTGGTTTTAATTACATGGGAGATATCTAGATCAAAAAATTAGGCTTCTAGGCAAGGAGGCCTAATTAAGGAGAGAGAAAAGTAGAAAAAGGAAATTCCACTCACTCTTAGGACCTAAAACTTGGAATGGATCTATAAATAAATATCAGGTCCTCAAATATTTCCTTAATTTATTAGTTTCATCTATACAATACTCTACATAAGGAGGTTTACATTATTTTAGGGTTACTAGGAAAAGATGTCTAATGAGAAATTAAGGAGCAAAATGGAGTCTTAGAAATTGTTACAATAATAAAAAATGATTGATTAAAGTATAATAAGTATTTTAATACATTTCATGAAGATAGAGTTCCTTAGAGAATATTATCTAAAGTTTTGAGCCACTTGGACAAAATTAAGCATGGGAAATGAAGAGTTTCAAGACACTTAAGCATATGAATGATGAGTGTCACTAAAAAACCCAACCAAAGGAGTTTATAAAAGTAGTTAAGGTGTTAAATGAGATTATATAAAGTAATTCATGTCAAAATTATGAATTAAAATCCCATTTTCACTCTTATTATGTAATGAAGGACAATTTTTAAGATGTACAAGGTGTCAAGCTGAGTTTCTAACTCCTATGCCAATTAAAGAATGAAACATCTTCAGAGGAGAGACACATGGATTTGGAAGTATATTTTAATTATTTATTAAATCCTTATTTTTAACTCTCATGTGGACACTTGGAAATCTCCTTCTTCTACATCCCTCTCTCTTCCTCATTCTCTATATAAGTTGTCACTTTTGGCCTTGTAATGTATCCACATTTGGTATGGCAAAGCCCTAATAAAATGAATATTGATTTTACCTTTGAATAGAATATTTTACACTAGTTTTGAATTCTCAAATTCTTTCTTAATTGTGTGAATTAGTTCATGGTGAATGACAAGTGATAGTTATCTCTCCTTGTGTTCATCTCACTCTCCCATGCTTTATGTAAGTAATATGACTTCTATCAAGTCACATGAAGTGTAAATGGTTATTTTGTGTGTCCTTAATTATGAAAAAGAGTATTAGTGTTTATTATAAAATATACCATTCATATATCTTGATAAATGCATTGTATTCTACCTTCATGTTAGTTTTTTTAAGAACCTTGGGTGTTGAGATCAATTTTTCAAATTGTCTTTCATTGTACAAGTTCAGGTGGGCTTGTGGAGTTAATATTGGTGCATCACCTCTATTATATTAGTGTTAATATATTTATATCCCTTTTCCTTCAAATCATGTAGATTAGTGGTTAGTTTTAGGTGTTGTGCAAAGGGAGCTAGCCCTTCAATCTAAAGATTCACCTCTTTAATAGGTTATCCACAACCTTGAGGTGTTTCAATGTTACATCAAATTGAAGGAGGATATAGTAGTACTCATTAGGATGAAAAATTTATTGATAACAACACATATTCAAGAGCACTATAAACATATAGTTATGACACCTATTCAATAGTATGGTGTAGAATTATATGTTGCACCTATACATAAGATTTATATATAGTCAGTTCCAACAAGAGTGGTACACCTTCCTAAATAATAAGAATAATATAAAAGAGTTACTCAAGGTTAAAATAAATATAAATATTATACAATTCATCCTAAATAAATACCTCAAATATGTTTCCATGTTCCATAACCAACAAAAGTAGTGAAAATTTATTCAACCATACATTAGAATCCACCATGTCTTGCACCTTCTCAAGTTATATATTATACAAAATATTCTATGGGTAGTGATCAAGACAATTACATTACAACACATGATGACTATTTAGATTCATATTCATCTATATGTAGTAATTTCACCCATGATAGTTATTTATACACATAAATGATCCAAGAATGCACTATGGTCCTTTAATTAATGGGATCATAGACTAATTACATTAAAAGATATTAAAAAAAACAAAACATTTTAAAAACTCAAAAAACTGAAATATTTTTAAAATACAAAAACATTCAAAATATTTTCAAAAAATTAGGATCTGAGCATGACATGATTTGCTACTTTAATTATTTACATATGTTATTTATTACATATTTGACTAGATAGGATTTTTTTTAACACACATACATTTCATGAGGTATATAAGTGTGATGAAGGACATACTATACATGTATTCTTAAATTTTGGATTTAATTCTACCCAATGACAATTCCTATGCTAGGGGAGTATAATTATATAGATACATTATAACACATTAAATATTTGTATGTAATCTCAACCATGTTGAGTTACATATCTTACAAGTGTCTATCTATTTGATCATGTTTTACATTGTGTTACATGGATATGCTACTTTATTTTTATAATATGGCATTGATACATTTAGATAGTATAAACTAATTTCAATTTTTCTATGTTCATTCAATGTCGTTACTTTATTTCATGATAAGCTATATATTGATATTTTTATTATGTGTAGCCATTGGCCCTTGTGTGAAAATTATTTGAACATCTCTATAATATTTATGCTTGTTACATGTGTCATTTGAACATGCCCCATTTCTTATGGCCCTTGGACCTATGTTTTGTGTGATATTTAAATGTGTCCCTTATTTGTGACATTATAAATTTTATTTATGCATAGACCTTGGCCTTGTTTGTTGTGACATATTCATGTCTATTATTTGTGGGCCTTGGGCTTATCATGTGACAATGGATGAAATTTTATGATGTGATTTTTGTGCTTGATGAGCTTAATTAGTGGTTCAATGATACATATCAGGAAATTTTATTGAGTATTCTACTTGAGAGATATTTGCTTTACTTCATACTTCATTGCTAAATATATCTAGACATAACACTTGTATGCCTTATTCAATATGTTACATATGTGATTCAATGAGAATTATATTTATATAGTGACATACTCTCCACATATTTACGTAATTAGTACATGATTATATCTTTATCACATGATATAGTTACATCTTATTTTGAGATGAGTGATTAGCAGGCTACACCCCTCATCTCAAAAAGGGGCATCATAGTGGACTTGTCTTAGAGATTCAAGGTTCTATGAATAGGCATAAGATTTAAGACAAAAGATAGGGTTTAAAAGATACAAAATATAGGATTTCAAAGATCCAAAGTAATGTAAAACCAAATTATATAACAAATTATAGATTTTTATAGATTCAAAGTAATTCATAAATCAAACACATGAAAAATGCTAACACATTGACACAAATCATTGGGGGGGGATGAAAACCATATGTAATCACCTTTAAATTTAAACAATTGAATTCATAATCCTAAGCATATGTAAAATAATTAAAAAATAAATATTACATGTTTACAAAATAACTACAATTGAGCATATACATGCATGGCATTCTATAGCATTTGGCTTAGATTCAAGGGGCATGATATTTCTTCATGATTATATATACTTATTCAAAGTTTAGGGGGAATGATGTTTGATCATTTTTGTATATACATATCTCAAATTTCAAATGGTATGATACTTCATGCACACTTTTTCAAAGTTAAAATTTACAATTTCACATGCGTAATACTTGTTCATGCATATTTTCAAAGTTCAAAATTACAATTTTAAAGTAAAAATGTTCATTTAAATTCAAATCTATTGGCAATGAGGTCATTATGGGTGCATGGATATTATTTATTCACTTTTGATCATGTAAATATAATCTAAATCCATTTTTAGTGTGTGATTAGATATATTATGATTAATGTGCATTCAATTTTAGTGACACTTAATAGTCTTCAAAATGATTCTAGCAAACCCATTGTGGTTCCATCTTCTGTTACAAGTGGTTTACATTCAAGTCTAGTGACACTCAATTGCCTTGACATTATTTCTAGCTAACTCATCATGGTTTCACCTTTTTAGACTTGTACATTGGGTACTATTCCCAATTCATCAGAGTTGGAATAATTCATCTTTCCAATTCAAGGGCTTGATGTTCTTCAAAATCAAGACTTGATCACTTTTAGTTTTCCATGTTTAAAATTATCTAAGTGATTTTACAAAGGGAACAGTTCTCCATCATCAATATTAGGTTACAAGGAAGTTTGGGTTCATCTCCATACATGTGTACTCCTTCCTTTGTCTCATTTTAACTTTAAAAATTTTCAAAGTTCAACTTTTTCAAATTCAAAATATAGAAAAATGACTACTTCAAGTATTTCTATAGGATTTTCTAAATTTGAGTGCTCTAAATAATTGGAGTATCATCTCAAAAACAAAGTGTGTTGTACAAACTTAGGTTCAATTATTTATTTTTTACTCTATAAATTTTTATTACTATAATTAATGGAAGTAATGTAGACACACAAATATGGTCATATGTACAAGACAATGCTAATTCTTGACACATTCTAGACCACATGACTTACACCAAAATACATGACACTTATTCACAATTTATCTATATATGGGATTGAATCTTTTTTTCAATCACTGTTACACAAAAATTTCAAAATAAAATGTTCAAACTAATTAGTGTCACCCTCAGACCGTCTCTATCTCAATACAATTTTCCCTCATCTTTTAGGATAGATCAACACTAGGTGGACATAAGCGCTATCATGCTCATGGACACCTAGGTTAGCTATTGTAATCACTCAGGAGTTCACCCTTGTAAAAATGTGTGCTTTTTCTCACTCTTTATGATACAATGGAAACTCTCCAAGGTGTGGGTGGCCTTGTATTAGAGAGAATCTCTAGAGAGGGATGGTTCCCTTGATGAATCCCCTAGAACTAAACACTACTCTATTGGTGTAAGGAAAAAGGGGAGAGGGAAAGGATAGAATAAAAAATAAATAAACCTATGATAAAAAAGAGGTGATACACCAAAAATATGATCCTTAACTTGCTTGCTTATGCACAATGGAAATAAAATAAACTAACACACATACACAACTTATAAATTAAGCACTCTTGCATACATATTTTATAGAAAGGTAGAGAGATCTATGGCATCATTAGGAGGGAAAACATTAATCACCACATATAAAATTAAATAAAACTTAAAAATACACACATTATGACTTGTAAAAGAAAACCTATTCTACATAGAGGTGAGGAAATTGGACACAATCTAAGGGAAAATTTCTTCACCACAAAGAGAGCATCAACAACTCATAAATTCACACAAGATACAAGTATGGAATAAGAAAAAAATAATCTTTTTATTATTTTCATGGAATTTACAAACTTGCCAATAATTAGTATTGCAAAGGATAGATCCATGTTGTTATAGATTACAAAGGAGAAGAGAGATATGAGAGGGAAAAATCAAGGAAAGAAGAAAAATGTGCCACATTCCTTGTCTTGCATGTGATCATATAAGAAGTATTTATCTCCATATGCAAAAAGAGTCAAAAGGTGGATCTTTACTTTGGACATGATCACCTCCTTTTGTCTTTGTCTTCCACCTTTTATGTGACACCAAAAATGCTGCTCCACCTTCACACATGTGAGCATAAATCATGAAGAGTAAATTCTTGTCTCTTCCTCCATCTACACACAAGATTCCAAGATAAATTTCAATCATCTATATGACCTTACAAGATAATAAAATCATCTATCCACTCAAAAAATGTGCCCCACCTTCACACATGTGAGAGAAAGCACATGTGAATCACAAAAGACAAAAGGATATGTCCTTTAATGATATGTCATGCCCCACATTCACACATGTGAACTTTTAATCATAAAATATTCCTTATGGGATATACCACATCATCTAAAATACACATCACCATTATGAGACATCACAATTATGCCACATCACCATGCACAATCACTATGAATAGTGTCTATGTGAATAGTGTTTAGTGAATAGTAATCTTACTCCCATCAGTAAAGATGGTGTGAGTTCATGAAGACTAGGTAAACCCTGAAATCCATGTTTTAAACAAATGATGACTAGAAAAATTAACATTATGGTGACCTTTACAGGTTGATTGTCTGATAGTCATGAATCCAATAGCCTTATGTAGTCCATTGGGTATGGATTCATATATGTTCCATCAAAAATCTGATTGTTATCATGATTGAAATGCCTTGAAACAATCTCTAAAAACTAAAAATACCTTACTTACAAGTGAGGAACAACAAAAGGTACATGTGAATGAAGCCACTTGGAGGAAATAAAAACAACTAAAATAATAAACAATGTGCATGTAGATACTTAAAGGAGAGTGGAAACTAAAACTACTATGTATAAATAAATTTTTAGAAGTGATCTTCTTGGATCAAAAGGAAAGCTTCTTAGATTAGTTGCCTCATGAGATGTGACATATTTTAAAACAAGTTATCCTTTGACTGTAGCATTTAATGGACCATGCTTCTCATTTTCACACCTAATTGGCAAGATGTCAAGTGGATCATCAACAAACATGTCTACAATGTAAACATACCCATATTGTAGTTCAAAACATATTTCATGTTACTGACCACCTTTGGCAATGTTTACCAAATTGATCTTACTTTGTTTGATAGGAGTAGTTGTACTCTTAGCCTATAATAGATCTTTGAGGTCTAGTTCTTGGACTTGAATGCTTTCTCAAAGAGTGACATTCTTTTTGTCTACTACTACTAGCTAATCTATATTTTCAAGAGATCCACTACTAGTGAAAACTATAATCTATCCCATGAAGTCATGGTATAAATGCTGCCATGAGTTCTCTTCATCTTGTTTATCAAGGATCAAATAAAAGTTCTCAAGATCATCCCAAAAAGAGTCTTGTTATAGATATTTTATATTCCTCTACATGAGAGGCATCATTAAATGGTTGAAAAATATGATTGGATTGTTATAATCAGCTAATATAGACTCAGGGTCACCATTTGTACTTGTGAAACTACCTCCAAAGGCTGAGATATTGAAGGAAAACATCAAAAATCCTTCAATACTCTGGACCTTGATCCCACTAGGTGTGTTAGAAACTATTATCACTCAAGAGTGTACTCTTGTGAGAATGTGTGATTTTTCTCCCTCCTGATGATACAATAGAAAATCTCCAAGGTGAGGGTCACCTTATATTGTAGAGAATATCTAGATAGGGATGGTTCCCTTGATGAATCACCTAAAACTGAACACTTCTCTACTACTGGAAGGAAAAGGGAGAGATAGAAAGGACATAAAAAACACAAATAAACCTAAGATAAAAAAAATGTGATACATGAAAAATGTGATCCTTAACTTTTTTTCTTATGCATAATAAAACTAAAAGAAACTAACAAACATATACTACTCCAAAACTAGGCACTCTTGCATAAGTATTTCATAGAGAGATAGAGAGATTTATGGAAACATTAGGAGGGAAATCATTCATCACCACATCTAAAATTGCATAAAAATTAATAATACACACACTATGACCTATAAAAAAAACCTATCTTGTATAGAGGTGAGGAAATTAGACACAATCTATGGGAAAATTTCTTGAGCACAAGGAGAGAATCAAAAAATCATAAATTCACACAAGATAAATTATGGAATAAGGTAAAAATCAACTATCTATTATTTCCAAGGAATTTAAAAACTTGAAAAGAATTAGTATTACATAGGATAGATCCATGTTGTTATAGATTACAAAGGAAAAGAGAGAGATGAGAGGAAAAAATCAAAGAAAGAAGAAAAATGCACTACATTCCTTGTCTTGCATGTGATCCCATGAGATATATTTATCTCCATATGCAAAAAGAGTCAAAAGGTGGATCTTTACTTTGGACACGATCACCTCCCTTTGTCTTTGTGTCCCACCTTCTATGTGACACCAAAAATGATGCTCCACCTTCACATGTGTGAGCACAAATAATTAATAGTAAATTCTTATATCTTCCTCCATGTGTGTACAAGATTCCAAGACAAGATGCAATCCTCTTTTTGACCTTACAAGATAAGAAAATTATAGATTCACTCCAAAAATATGCCTCACCTTCACACATATGAGAGCAAGCACATGCGAATCGTTAAAGATAAGAGGATACATCCTTTAGTGATATGCCATGTCCCACCTTCACACATGTGAACTTTTCTTCATAAAATATTCCCTATGGTCCATGCCTCATCATCTAAAATCCACCTCACCACTATGCCACATCACCATATACAGTCACTATGAATAGTAACCATGAATAGTGTTTACATGATTAGTGTTCTATGAATAGTGTTTAGTGGATAATAATTTTAATCCCATCAGTAAACATGGTGTGAGTTCATGAAGACCAAGTAAACCTTGAAATCCATGTTGCAATCAAATGGTGATTGGAATAGTTAAAAACTGCATCCCATGCCAAATAATGACTAGTTTTTAAAATTTAAATTGATATTTTGGGTCTTCCCATGCATTTGAAAAGTTTAGCTAAAATAATTTATCAAAATATTTACCTATAAATATAAATCAAAGGTCATTCATTATTCCTAGCTTAGAATTATTTCACATAGAGAAAATTTCCCCTATTCTTTCCAAATTCAAGATCATTCACAAGGAGAAACCATGAGTTAAGTCTATATTATCTTAAAACAAGTTAAGATCTATCAATTCTAAGTAACAAGGCCATTTTTATAGTTTCATACACATAGTTAAGGAACACAATTTCACAATCACTTTAGGTGAGAGAACTACACAAGCTTGATTTCCCTCCTTGGAGTATTAGATACATAGGCAATGGTCAATAATGAAAGGGGTGATTAAGGTTAGATCAAACCTTTACATTACCTTAATTTTATAGTTTTTAAATCTTTAAAAATGACCTTAGGGTTTCAAATATAAAATAAGTAAAACAACAAATTATATATGGAAAAAATTGAATAAAAATATTTTTGCTTATTTAGTAAATTCAAGTGTAAGATATGAAAAAATCATATTTTTCATCAAGTCAACTTGAAAGGTATGTGGTCAATTGACTCGATTGTCCTACGTTATTTTGTACTTGCAACAATCATGTCTAAAAATAGTTTTTGATCCTACTAACAATTTATCACTATAAAAAATCCTTTTTCCTTAGTCTATTTGTCTCCGTTAGTCACTAGTCATAGTCAATTGAAATAAGTTCATGGTAAAAGAGCTTGATCAACTTATGTTCCAATATAGATAGGACAAAATTGTATAGGAGGAGATTTAAAAATTTTATTGAACTTGAACATGCACAATCAATGTTTTTATTTTGATTTCCACTTATAGATTTCTAAAATAGTCAACAAATTCTTGATTTGAGCTATGTACATTTCTTCTTAATGTCTTCCAAAAAAATTAGTTTTCCATGTTTGTCAATTTCAAAATAAGAATTTTTGAATATTATACATATTTATAATTCTAATAGATATATAATTTTAAACCTATTAATCATACAACATTTTTTTTTAATCGAAAATAGATAAAAGAGTGTTTTGTACATGTCATATTATTGAGAAATATGTATTGTTATCGATCTTCCACTCTAAATATAATAGTTTGGTGCTCACATTTATATTTGGGTGAATATTATTATTTTTAATATTTTATGAATTGTTGGGATAATTCATATTATGAAGATACAATAAATTATATTTATGTGAGATTGGTTTGTTGAAATAACTCAAGTAATTAAATAACTTATGAAATAAAGGGATGAGAGATGTTAGGAGATAAAAGAAAGACTGGGGGGATTTGAAATAGTGACAGGCTCCTCAAAAATAGGATAACTCATCTCTATATATACAGCTCTTTAATGATATTAAAATGTCCCAATGTTTTGAATATCTAGAATAAACTAAAATAGAAAATTATTATATGTTTTATGCGAAGTTTTATTCGGTGTTGAATTTGTATAAATCTAAACCAAAATTATTGGATCTGGTATCAGAGATATGCTTGATCCTTAACTAAGAGTGGTAATTGGTCTAAAGGAATAAATAGATTAAATCTACAACCTTTCATTATCACGTATAACAGACAATTCTATATGCATTCTGCTAGAGCCATGTCTTCATTTTAGACAACTGACAAATCATTCATTCCATTACATTCAAAGCCTCATGTATTCATTTTTATTGATATATATTTTATTTTAAGAATATTAATTATGTAAATTCATTAACCTAGAAGTACAAATTATACAATGTTACTACTAGACGGCTTTTAAACTTAGCCAATTGGAGAAGGCAATCCAAGCATTCATCTTGCAATTTTTTAGAGTAATTTATATCTATACATGATATATCTACCATTTTATAAATTTTTTGGCACTTTGTATTGAATTATGATCTATTTAATACTATTATTTCCAAGCATCCCCTATCGATTTCAATCTATTCATGCATTTTCTAGATCTTTACCTTTTATGAGTTGTAGTTTTCTATGTATCATCATCAGATAGTTTGTTAGATCCATTGCATACCAATTCTAAACATGTGTAGTTATATATTAACATCGAAATTGATTAGTGGATGTCTTCATCATTATTCTCTTAATATGGTTTAAAAAATCCATCATTTTCCAATCAGCCTAAAACTCATGCAAATCTGTGTCATCTCAGACATGTATGTCGTAAGCTAAAATAGAACAATATGCTAGACACTTATGTCAAATAATTATTTTGATCATCATGCACCTAATCAATCTTTGTTTTCTCTCCCACATACCCATTTCCATATTCATTAGGATTGTTTCATCCATTATCTACTTCTACTAGCCATAATCTTAATTTTATTTTATTTTATCAATATGGTCTAAGAATGATTTGCTAGTTTGTTTAGTATTAAAATTTAAATTCTAGTCTTTTGTCATTTACTTTTTATCATTTCATTATATAGTATTTAAGTATAATTGACTATTGCTTAAAAAAATAAAAATAATAAAACAAAGTATCAAAGTGTCAATAACTTGTCACTTTAATAATAAGTTCATAGATTTTTTTTAAATCGTCATTAGTCATTTTAAAAGTGTCATATAGGTTTTAATTTTGTGTTAATTTTTATATATAGTATTTTTATGTGTTATCAAATACATAAGTTAAAACGAGACTTTTATTGGTGTTATAGGAATTTTTGGGACATTTTTGTTTTATTTATTTATGTCTAGTCATTATTGTAATTATTGTATGTCATTAGTATAAATAAAAGTTTTATTGTTAAAAAGTCTAAAAAAAATTAAAATAAAATTTTAATTCATGGATGTATTATCATTTGTATACGACATCTAAATTGTGAGGAGATGATATTATTGAACCTCAAATACATATTTGTTAAGTAACAATTAGTAGGAGGATGGAGGCAATAGAGGAAAAAAGACAAATTACATCCTTTTGTCAGTTACCAACGATGAGGTTACGAATATGATTTGGTGGCATTCTGTTTCAAGTGTGTTTTTACTTTCCACCATGGTGTGGTATCAAATAAAAATATATGAATCATTCTTATTAATATGATGCAATAAGTGAGCAATCTAATAAACAATTACTATATCAATCATGATGCTTGTATAGGTTTATTGGTGATCCTATGTAAAACTATATATAAGGGTTGTTGGCAATCATGTGAAAAACCATATATAAGGATTATTGGTGATCCTATGTAAAACTATATATAAAGGTTATCAATTATCTTATAAAACCATTTGTATAAGTTTTTGGTCTTCCTTTTAAAAACTATCTTTGTAGGTAATTAGTCAAATCCTATGTAAAACCATCAATATAAAAGTGCAGAGGATGAACATAAGTTTGGGTCTCTATGCATACATGGGTGGCTGTTGTATCCATCCATGAAAGCCACTTGTGAGAATATAATTTTGGAGAGTTTTACAGTGTCACATGTTGATCAAGATCATGAGCAATCAGGGGCGACATGCTATAGTTTGAGAATAAGATGTGTTTTGTTGGTGTAGACTTTTGTCCCACTAGATTTTGTCTACATGATCTAGTCAATTTTTTTAGGTATAATAAAGATATTTAAGGGGAAAATAATCTCACATACATGAGGATATTGTAACATATATATTCTTCACCTATATAAAGAACATTTTTATGTACTTTTTGATTAATGATGCTAATGTTTATTAATACATTTTATTATTAAGAAGACTAGACTCTTTCTTTGGATTATTCTTTTGGATTTCACTACTCCATATAGGTTTTATATATACATTCAATCATATCCAATATATCCTTAAGTGTGTCCCACTCTAACATGGTATCATAGCCTTGCTAGTAGCCAAATGCCATTGTTCTTATTTTGAGATCCAACATTCAACTTATTCAAGTGTTTTTCTTGATTTTGGTTTTCAAGGCTTTGGTGGGATTTATCAAAAATCCATGTAGATCTATATATCCAGTGTCTTACAAAAATAGATAGTTCCACTGGATTCATAAGGTGTCAGAACACTAGGATTGGTTGTAAACATGACCTAGTTTTGTGACAGTCAAATTTTCACCATTTTTGGAAGGTTTGAAGATGTTTTTTTGAAAATCTATCGATTTTATATCATTTGTTACTCAAATTGGAATTTTTTATGGTTTATTAAAAATAAAAAGTTGAAATTTTTTATATTTAAATAAGGACGTACATATTTTCTAAGATTTAGGGTTTTCTTGTAGTTTTTTTGCCATTTTTAGTTGGTTTTAGTGATTTCTACAAAATTTAGGTCTTAAAATTTTTTGGAGTCTTTTCATCTATCTAGGCCTTCCTCTATGTGGTGACGTGGCTCAATAATTCATGCATATTTTTTTGCATCCTCAGGTTTGAAGGCCTATTAGGCTAACCCTTTGACATGTGGGGATGTATACCCATGCCCACCTGACATCTATAGGTTTGAAGGCTAACTGGCCTAACCCCAAATGATGAAAATGCATAACTGTAGATTTTTTCACACCTTAAATTGTATGAGGGATAAGGTTCATTATCCCAGTTGCTTAAGATGAAGTGAGTTAGAACTCTACACACCCACACATCCATGAGGCCAAAATCTCACCAGTTTGATTGCCTAATCCATGATGACATGGATCATTGAAGGTCAACACCCATCCATGAGCCCATGCACATTTATGAGCTTGTGATTCTATGGGTCCAAATGTATAGAGGTCATCCTTTTAACATGTAATGATGTGGATCCACTCCTAGATGTGATGATGGTCTCTTGGCCATTAATTTTAGGGCCAAGGACACCTTCTTGCAATGTGTACATGACCATCAAATTTGTGCTCGTAAGGTGTGACACTATTCATTTATTAAAATATGTCATGTTGAGGGAGATGCAATAACACCCAAATTTGGTCTTAGACCTTATTCATATGGGAATTAAGCCCTTGGCCACAACCAACCCAAAATTGCTTAAGTTTTATTCCAAGAGGGCATAAGTTTTTTGTGGGAAATTGTCACCTAAAATATTTCAAACTCTTGGACAACCATTTTTTTCAATTTACGCATAGTGGAGAACATCATTTTTTTACAAGCATGAAACATCTAAATGAGCATAACTTTTAGCCAACTTATCCTTTTCATGCAACTTGTTTTTAAAGTATGATTTTTTTGAGCTCTTCATATTGGTATTATTTTTGTGCCTTGTAAATTTAAACCTCTATAGATATATGAGGGTCTCATATTACCAATTTGAAACACATATTTTAACAAATACTTCCTCTTTGTGCCATGAATCTTAGTTCCATTTTATTTCTTACACCACTCAATTATCATGAGTAGAAAGTCAAAATACAATCCTCTTGAGAAGCAAAGGCTTGCACTAAATCATGATGGGTATAGAAATAGAGCCAACACTTGATACAAATAAGGTGAAGTGGTAAAAGTAAAGTAATGAAACCTATGGTCTATTGTTCCTATCTATGTCTTCCAACTTACTTTTCATATCAATTTTGTAACAACTTTTAAAAAAGTGTGGACCTTATTGGATAAAATATTTTGAAAGTAGGATGAAATGAGGGGTCATGAGTTGTATAATGAGCTCACCAATTTGAGCCCATGTAACTTTGATACAATACAAGACTTCTTCACCAAGTTCAAATCACTCAGGTTATGGGAAACTATGTGATATTAACAAAAAGGATGATCAATTTCTTCTTTCAATATTTGCTGAATTGGGATATGACTATTCTCTATTTATTTTTCCCTTTCATGCCACCAAGCATTCCCTTGGAGCTACATGGACCATGTCATCCTTGGATGAATTTTATATAGATTTAAGCTAGGATCAAGACAAGATCATTCAAATGGGTACATTGAAGTCCTCCAAATCTCATTCCTTAATTATGAGTCATGACAAACATAAGGCTTCTAGTAGTAAGGAGAAGAAATAAAACAAAAAGGACCTAGAGAAAATAAAGTGTCAAAAATCTGATGCAAAGCCAAAAACATCAAAAGAGTCCTCCTATATAGTAAATAAATCCAATAAAGAGTGACTCACATGTGGTTATTACAAAAAATATGGGCATGATGAAGCTAAATGCATGAAGAAATAGAACGACCAACTGACTAACATGACCAAGAAGTATAATATTAGTATTGTAGGGATATTCTAAGTCAAAATATATTAAGTAGTGAAAAGATAAGGGAAAATCACTTGTTGTAGTTGTACGCCAACCTTCCACATGGATTATTAATTATGTTGCCTTGTACTACATGGTTTCATCACATGACATGTTCTCATATTTGGAGCTTTGGTCTATGCCTTCCATCTTTTTTGGTAATGATAATTCCATAAAAGTTGGTTTGAGTAAATATGTTAAAGTGAATTATGGGACACTTCATTATAAACAATGCATTCCCTCTTTATCCACCAATCTCCTAGCTATTTACTATATCACTCACATCATTTTAAGTAAAAGAGTTGAGTTCACACCCAATTATATGGTTATTAGGGAAGCTAAAATTAACTCTAGTGTTACATTTTGGAAAGTATATCACCAATATAAGTTGTATACTTTCTCAAATTTTGATCGTGATCAATCCTCTACTGCATTACTCACTCATTTAGATGAAGTGAGTAAAGTATGGCATGAACAATTTAGCCATCTCAACTATCGCTACCTAGAGAAACTTAGTCATCAAGACATGGTTTTAGGGTTTCCATGAGTCAAGTTTTTTTATGGAGTTTTCTATGGTTTCATTCTTAATAAGCATCCTATGAAGTATAATAAAGGAAAATCATAGAGAGATCAACAAATATTAGATATTATTCATAGTGACATTATTGGCCCATTTCCAAAACCTTCTTTCAATAAGATAAAGTGCATGATTAATTTCATTGATGACTATTCAAGGTATATGTGGGTGTATTTTATTAAGTATAAATTAGAATTATTTGACCATTTTTAGGACTTTAAAGCACTTTTAGAGAAATAGTCAGGCAAAGCCACCAACATTTTAGGCATCAACAATGATGGTGAGTATGTGAGTACCCATTTTAAACATTTTTATACATTAGAGGGGATTGAAATGAAAAATATAGTTCCATATAGTCTTAAACATAATAGTGTTTTAGATTGAAATAATAGGTCCTTGAAGTAAATGGCCAACTATATGATACACTTCAAGTCTCTTTCACCTCAATATTGGGTCGAGGCCATCAACTATGATTATTATATTAAAAATTGAGTTATTCACAAATAATTGAAGGGAATCACTAATTTTGAAGCTTAGGGAGGTTAGAAAAAAACAATAGAGCACTTATGAATATTTGGTTCACTTGCTATGACTCACATTCTGAAGAAGAAATGTAAGGCATTAGAACCTCAAAGTTAGTCTTACATCTTCGTTAGATATCCTGAGGGTGTTAAGGGATTAAATATTCTCCATCCAACCACTCATGAGCTATTCATTGAGAGGAGTGTTCATTTTATAGAGGGACCTTCAGACTCCACACTTGACACCTCTCACTCTTCATTAAATTCAATTGGGTTTTATGATAGTATTGATGATTCAAATCTACCTGATCAACCTTTTGATGATCTTGATTCTTCTTCTAGTTTTGATCACTAGTATTCTTTGGTATAGATAGACACTACAAAATGATAGCCAATGGGTTGGATATCCACTAGATAATAGGTGCACATGTTCATAATTATAAGATGCCCCACATGTTTTGATTGCATCTACTTCTAATCCAAAATCATTTTTATAGGCATCAGGGAATCCTAAATGGGATGCTACTATGAAAGAGGATTATCATTCCTTATAGAGGAACAACACTTGGGATTTAGTCCCACTTCCTACAGGAAGAAAACTTATTCGATGAAGGTGGATATACCAAACAAAATTTATAGAAGATGGGTTTGTAGACAAGTTAAAAGCATGTTTGGTAGTAAATTATTTTATCAAGTGCTTGGTATTTATTAAACTAGTATATTCACCCCAATTTCCAAAATGAACTCAATCTAACTCACTCTCACTATTGTCATAATACATGGTTGGGATTTTCATCAAATGGATGTGAAGAGTGATTTTATTCATAGTGACCTCAAAGAGGAAATATACATGGAGAAAACACAAGGATTTATGGAATATTCCTCCTTAGTTTTCAATATTCAAAAATATATCTATGGCCCCAAACAAGCTCCTTGAGCTTGGTATGACAAGATGGATTCCTTTCTTCTTTTGGTTGGGTTCACCAGATGCTATTCAAATCTGAATGTCTACATTTTCTAAGAGGATGTTTCACTTTTGATTTTGTTTCTCTAAATGGATGACATATTAATCACATGGAGTTATCCATCCACCATCACAATAGTGAAAACTAATTTATCTAATAGGTTCTTAATGACTGACTTGGGCTTGTTACATTACTTTCTCGAGATTGAAATTTCTCAATCTAACTCTAGGATCACTATTGCATAGTTTAGCATGGCTGACTATAAGCTTGATCTGGATAATTTTCTATTTGGTATGAATCTTGAGGCTAATTTTACATCTCCATTATTTGATATTGCCTCATATAGACAACTTGTTGGCAGTCTCATGTACCTTACATCAACTAGACTTGATATTTCATATGTAGTGGGCATGGTATCTAGATTCATGCAAGAACCACATGAACTTATTTGAAAAGTAGCTAAGTGGATCCTCCACTAAATTTAGGGTACTCATAATTTTGGGATTCACTATGGAGTGGGTATCAACATTAAAATTATTTGTTATATAGATTCAGATTAGGTCGATGATATTCAAAACATAAGTCTAATTTGGGATATAGGTTTTCACTTAGTTCAAGTCTAATTAGTCAATAAAGAATAAAAATGTTAGTGATTTATCTTCTACAAAGTTATAATGTAAAGGATTTGTTAATTATACCAGTGAAGCTATTTGGATTTAGGGGATACTCATTGCATTTGGCATCCAATTTTGATGACCAATAGTCATCTTCTACGATAAGTAAATTATAGTCTAGATCTATAAGAATATGGTCCTCATCAATAGACTAAACATATCAAATTTCACATGCATTTAATTCTATAGCTCACCCATGAGTAAGTCATTGATCTCCACTACATCTAGAAAATAGATCAAATTATTGATATATTCACCAAACCTTTCACTAAAATAAAGTATCTTCATTTGTGAGATCTTCTTTATGTTAGATCAACTCCTTATTATTCCTCCTCTATGGGATCATATATATTTACTTGGGTACCTCATCATGACTTTATACCAAGACCCAATTCTTTTACCCACCCAAGCTAAGCTTAAGTGAGGTGTGTTGGTGTAGACCTTTGCCCCATTAAGTTTTTTTTACATGTTCTAGTCAGCTTACTTAGGTTTAATAAAGGTCCTTAAGGGGAAAATAATCCAATATGCATGAAGATGTTGGGACATATCTATTTTCTACCTGCATAACCTTATTATGTACTTTTTGGCTATTGATGTTAGTGCTTATTAATATATTTTTTTTATTGTGAAGACTAAATTCTTCCTTTGGATTGTTCTTTTGGATTTCACTACTCCATACATGTTTTATCCATGTATTAGATACTGAAGTGTGGCCCACTCTAACATGTTCTACCATGTTGACACTAGGGGGAATGTTATGAATATTATAGTTTAGTTCTCACTGTTAGGAATGGTAAAGGCATTCTAGACCAAGATATTGAAGTGTAAGTAACAAAACATCACACAAGGAAGTTGTATATATGATATGAAAAAATAAGGAAAATCATATATTATTCATAATTAATCATGTTATTACAATAAGAAATCTCTTCCATAAATATATATGGCAAAACACAAAACTAGCCTAACTGGCCAATGTGGGATAAATCCTCATATAGGAAAAACTCATTAAAAGACAAAATAGCTAGATAATACACTAAAAAACATGAGAAAATATATGAAATACATACTCTAACACCCCCATTAAGTGAATCTAGGGGATAAAAATAGCTAAAAAAGAAATAGTGGCATATCTACAGTATGAGTCTTGATAACTAGGTTTGATAAGGTACTCATTTACAATATGTATCCATGAAATGAAGAAGAAATATGTCTTCATGAACATCAAAAAAGGATAAATTTTGAAACCTCAAGCATGCCACACAACTCAATAAAATGAGGTGATGTAAAAATCTTCACGAAGATGCATGCAACCTACTATTGAGTCAGAATGCATTCCAAGCTAAGAACACCATACTAAATGTCCTGATAAATGAAGTGCATATGTACCTCAATGTTATTGGTTTTTTGATGCTCAATTGGGTTATGAGATATATTAATTTCACTCTAATTTTCACACCAAATTAAAGTGGGTGAATCTTGCGTGAAGCCAAACTCTGTCAATAAATCACAAACCCAAAGAATATGTTGACTCATTGTAACTATTGCATTGTACTAAGCCTCTGTAGATGAAAGTGAAATAGCTTATTGATTTTTGTACAACAAATAAATAGGTGAATAACCAAGAAAAAATATGCATCTAAAATTGTAACACCTATCATCAAGAGAACCTACCAAATATGAATCACTATATCCACCCAACTAAGTAGAACCCCTAGTGTAATATAACCCAAAATGAGTAGTGGCTCATAAATATCATAGAATGCTTTTGGTAGCTTTATAATGACTATCATTAGGTTCATGTGCAAACCTATATACAATCCCAACTAAAAAGGAAATGTTAGGGTGAGTATAGGTTAAATACATAAGACTCCCAACCATCTACCTATACAATGTAGGATCACAAAGTGGAGTAGTACAAGTGGTAGTGAAAGTCACTCTAGTATGAAAAGG
The DNA here is from genome assembly GCA_037957365.1 of Torreya grandis. Classification (NCBI taxonomy): domain Eukaryota; kingdom Viridiplantae; phylum Streptophyta; class Pinopsida; order Cupressales; family Taxaceae; genus Torreya; species Torreya grandis. The sequence continues at coordinate 1,736,345 of JARHVA010003162.1, read as the reverse complement.
AGAAGGAATTGGCTTGTAATTAACCATTCCAAAATACTAAATAAGATCAAGGGTGTAATTTTTATTACTCAAATAAATTCTTGTATATGATTGTGAAATATATAAACCAAGGAAAAAATGCAGAAGTCAAAGATATATCATGTTAAACTGTGTTGAAAGTGCCTATTGAATAGTTTGAATATGAGATGAGGAGTTACCTATGAGAAGTAGATTATCAACATACAAGACCAGAATAATAATGTCCTCCCTAATACATTGAATATACACTATGGGATCAGAGTGGTAGTGAACAAATCTAGTGGAGAGAAAAAATTAATCGATGTTCTCATACCAAGCCTGAGGGGCTATTTGAGACTGTAAAGAGACCTCATAAGTTGATAAATAAGAGAAGAATCATGAACAAAACCATTGTAATTATCCATATATATTTACTCATGAAATTTTCCATGAAATAAAACACTCTTGATATACTGGCCAACCATATGATGCAGAAAGATAATGTAGAAGGTGAATAAAATCCATCTTGGCAATGGGTACAAAAGTCTTAGATTAGTCAATACCTTTGACCTGTGAGAATCCCTGTGTAACAAGACATTCCTTATACCTATCAATGGACCCATCAACTACATACCTTGTGTGGTAAATTCATTTTCACCTAACTAAATTTTTTCCCTTAGGAAGAATGACCAGATCCCAAGTGTGACTCTTCATCAATGAAGAATACTAATCTATCATTGCATCATCCCACTCTTGTATCACATGAGCCTATGAAAAATACTTTGAATCCCTAGATAATACCTGACATAAAATTTTTGTACCCATAGAATGTGCATGATGATGTCGAGTAGGTTGATGATCCTGAATAAAAGGTGATGCCTCAAAAATTGTAGTATGATCCCACCTAAGCAAGTGGAAACATTAGTATGAACATGATCCTCATCCTCTATAACCTCCTTGAGAATCTCTTGAACTAGATACTCAAATAATGAATCCTCGATAAGAGGTGAATTGTCAAAATAAGAAGAAGATGAAGGCATAGAAGAAGATGAAGAGTCATGAGATGTGAGATGCTCTTCAAACTATACATGTTTTCAAAAATGAACATCATGATTATCATGATCTAAAATATGAAAAGCTCTCATGTCCTCATAATACCCTATAAAAATTAATGGTTTGTTCTTCTTATCCAATGTTTTCCTTTTCTTATTTGGTACAAATGCCCAAGCAAGGTTCCCAAAGACTCAAAGATATGAGACATCAGGTTTGGTTCCAGACCAAGCCTCCTCTAGAGTCATATGCTCAAGTGCTCAATATGGTGTGTGATTCTAAATGTAGTTCACATAGTTAACTACCTCTATCTAATATATATGAGGTAAATAATGTGAATGCATCATGCAATTAGCCATCTCCATCAAAATTTTGTTCTTTCATTATAATAAGCCATTATATTATGGAGTATGAATAACAAAATGCTAATAAAAAATACCATGGACTACCAAAAAACTAGAGAACTCTTGACTAAATTACTCTCACCATTATATGTACTAAGCTTCTTGATGTAACTCAATGACTATTTCTTAAACAAATAATTAACAACTTTGAATTGATCAAAGACATCACTTTTGTACTTAAGGAAATAAACCCAAGTATGCCTCAAAAAATTATCGATAAAGGTAAGTGCATACTTAGATATTGAAAGGAGTAACAAAGACCATTAAATCACTATGTACAAGTTCAAGTGATGAGGAAGCTCTCATGGACATGCCCTTAAAATATAGATCCTAGTTTTATTCCTTAATACACAACCGGGGGGAAAATACATAAAGACATGAAACTATAGGAAGACCCTCTACCATACTATGAGTGCTCAACTCCTTCAAATATCTATAATTTAGGTGTTCAAATCTCTCATACCAAAGTTGACTCTCATAATCTATATGAGAAACTAAACACACCCATAAAAGAGGAGTATCATCAAATTTCTCAAAATAGTAAAGTTGATAACTATGATCAACAACACCCTATGAAATATGTGTGTGTGGCTCTAATAAAGATCAAACTTTAGCACCATATGGTGTGAAAGTCACTGTCTTTCCCTGACCAAAATGACAAATCTAATAAACTGAAAGTAGACTGGTGGTGAGGTTTAGAACATATAATGCATCAATGATATGACCAAAATCTCATTATATGTCACCATTCCCTTTAACAAAAATGTAGGAAGAATCTCCAACCTCAATATTGGAACTAGAACTCAGAAAAAGTCATATAAAGGACTCCTTGGAAGAAGTCATATGGTGTGAAATAATAAAATATGAAACCCAACTATCTAAAATATTTAATTTTGATATATCGACAACATTAAGTGTTTTACCATGCTCATAAGATGGTGGAGTGGTAATAGAAATCTTGTGTTTCCTAATGGCATCCTATAGGGCTTGCATTCTCTTGAAACACCTAGACACTTCATGACCAGTCCCCCCATAATAGGAGCAAGATAGTTTATAATTATTCTTGGATTTGGAAGATGATTTGGGTTTAGATGTATTAGTGTTGGGCTTAGGTGCATTTTTAGGTGGAGGAAGAATATTCTTATTCTTACCCTTAGTTTTTCTCTTAGTTTTAGGATGTGATGCAATGAAAAAAATTAAGAGTTGAAAGACTCAAGGTAAGACAATTTGGATTATTCCCTAGTAAGTCTATCACAAAACAACTTCAAATTTGGAATTTTGAATGTGGTACCTAAGGCATACATACTAGATAAAAAGGTAGAAGTAAATATTTGGAATGGGCCACTCAACTTAGACAAGATCAATTATACATACTCTTCATCCTTTTTATCTCGTCCACTCCCATTTAACTATGTCAACAAGTGCTTAAACTTAGTGAGGTAGTATAAAATAGATGCAAAATCATCTAGATTTAGTAAAGTAAGTTGCACTTTAATATTCATATCTCAAAATTGATCTAAATTTCCAAATAAACCCTTTAACTTAGTCCATATTTTGAATGGAGAATCACACGCATCAAAATGTAACAAAAGACTATCACTCACATATCCCTCAATCAAGACCATACACTCTTCAAACTTACATTGGTGCTAATTTTTTTCAAATTCATGTGTAAAGTGTGGTTGCATTTTGTTTATTAGGGACCATAATCTTTTTCACTTTATTATTATTTCTATTCGAGGTCTTCATGTATGGTAATTATGTGTACTCAAAGGCTCATAATTCTTAACACCATAAGTAGAAGCCATGTTAACTAATCACCAAAGAGTAGAAATAATGCAAAGGGTGTACAAAATTGGCACTGAGATAACTCCCAAAAGATCATATTATGGGACCTTGAACCATCCCACACCCCCCCTCCCTCCCCACAATTTGGCACTTTATAAAATTCGTGCATTTTTACAAATTAATGACATCAATGGATAGAGAATAAAAAACTAGACACTTTTGAAAAATTTAAAACTCAAATCTGAGTTATGATTCAAAAGTTATTGGTGTTATGATTTTTCATTATTTAGGTCAAAACATTAAAAAAATCACTATAAACTAGAATTTATGATCAAACCTGGAAAAGAACATAATCGTCCAACCACTCATTAGAACTAGAATTGAATCACTAACTTATAAATACCAACCAATGTGAAAAATGATCCTCTTGGTTACTCCTATGTTTTCACAAGTGAATTATGCTTCCTCTTGAGTAAAAAATAAGCATTGTAAAATCAAAAAATGAATTTTGAGGCTCTTTTAAAAGGAGAAAAAAGGTAGTTTACTTTTGTTTTGGGCTCAAATATCTCCAAGGGAAATAGATCTTCAACTCCTTTGATCTCTCAAGAGATCTCAACAACTTAGCATATTTCAAAACCATATTTGCATACGATCCCTCAACTCTATAAAATTCCAATGCCCAGACAAAGTAAAAAACATAGTAGGAAAGGAAACTCATATCTAAAAACTTATTCTTGTAGTGGTGAATGCAACACCACTACTAGTGATCTCTACAACAAAATAGATTTTAGACAAGTGCCAATCTTAGAATTCTAACACCTTGCTTGAAGGAAATAGAAAAAACAATGTAGAAAAGGATGACAAAATAACACTTTCTCTCTCCAATGACAAGAAAAAAATGCCAATCTCCTCTCTTATCTCTTCTAATAGCTAGTTTATTCTCTTTCCTCAGATCTAAAAGAAATAATAAAGGACAAACAAAGAGTAGAGAAGGGACTCCACTCTCAAACAGTCCTTCCTAGATTTCAATGCCACATTATATTCTAAAGCCTTCCAATGGTTGAGAAATGATGCCAAGATCATATATTTCAATGCAAATTTGAAGTGTTTGAGATGCCTCAAATCTAAAAAGTTATATGGCACATCAACAAAAAATGTTCCAATGCCTTCCAAGTAGATTTAAGATGCCTCTAGTCAAAATTCTACAAATTTGGTAAAAAAATGGGTGAAAAACTCTAATGCCTATGTTTGATTTTCAACATATCAGTAGAAAATAAGGTAGATATAGAATTATAATGCCTTATTTGTCTAGTAATAGATCCAATGCCTAGCTAGAATATGGCTTTGTTAGAAAAAATGATACCTAGAAGTAGATCTAAAAGTAATAGATCCAATGCCTAGCTAGAATATGGATTTGTTAAAAAAAATGATACCTAGAAGTAGATCTAAAACAAATAAGGGAAGCTAATGCTAAAAAATATGCCTCACTAAGTGAAGGAATCAGATCTCCATGATTAAAATCTTGAAAGCAAAAGCTTCAAAAATAATTAAATCTTCAAAAAGTATTGAAAATTTACACCTCTCATCCAAACTCGATGATTTTTCAATAGGGATGCCTCTTTCCTCAAGGGAAATTAATGCTCCACTTCCTCTCTGCCTTCCCTCCAAGAATAAAAACCATGCACTTTATTTGAAGCTTCAATGAAAGTGTCACATCCATAAGAGGGAAGGAAAAAAAGGCTTGAGGATTTACAACAAAGGAAGAAGTATTGGAAAGATAAAATTTTGAAGTAAATTTGTAGTGATGCAGATGGAAGCAACACCTCACATCTTTGGTACCATGTTAGGAATGGTAAAGGAATTCCAACCCAAGATTCTAAAGCGTTAACAAAAAACATCACATAAGAAAGTTGCAAATATGATATGCAAAAACAAGGCAAATCACATATTATTCAAAATGAAGCATGTTAGTACAATAAGAAAGATCTTACATAAATAGGTAAGGCAAAACATAGAACTAGCCTAAATGACCAATGTGGGATAAATCATCACATAGGACAAACTCACTAAAAGACAAAATAGCTAGCTAATACACTAGCAAACATGAGAAAATTCATGAAATACATACTCTAACACTCACATTTATATTTTTGTGAATATTATTATTTGTAATATTTTATGATTTAATGTGATAACTCATATTATTAAGATAGAATAAATTATATTTGTGTGAGATTGGATTGTTGAAACAACTCACATAATTAGATAAGTTGAGGGAACAAAGGGGCAAGAGATGTTAGGAGATAGAAGAGAGATTGGGGGGATTTGAGATAGTATACCTTCTATATATATATATATATATATATATATAACTCTTTAATGATATTAAAATTTCCAAAATGTTTTGATTATCCTGAATAAATTACAACACAAGATTATTATATGTTTTATGTGAAGTTTTATTCAATGTTGAATTTTTGCAAATCTAAACTAGAATTATCATATATTATAAATCCAAGAAGGCATGATGAACTATTATGGAATTTGAATCATTTCCATATGTGACTCTTCATCTTATGAAAATTACATGGATTAAATGAAAAGTGTATACTATGTTGATATATAATCTAGCATAATACAATCCCTAAGTGTTGTAGAGTTATCAATGATGTCATGGTGATGTCATGGAGGTGTCCTTATGTTTAGATGAAGTTCTCTAAAGTCCCAAGTAACAATGACAAAGTGTGCAATGTGCTTGTCCTAGTGTGCTTAAATATGCTTGGTTGATCTTCAGTTTTGGCATGGTTAAATATGTTAAGGGATGAGTCTAATGATTGGAGAATGTGTAAGAGGTCCCTAATATGTTATCTATCCTTTGAGAGCTTGTGTGCACAAGTATAATTAATCTAGTTGATCATAATTCTCATCTAGACACTTTGGGTCTAGTGGCAGAAAATATGAGTAAAAAGTTTGATGACATCACCATTATCACATGGGAAGGAGTCAAGGGGAGCTAGTCATATGATTGTGATAAAATTTGTCCCTAGTTATTATGTGCCAGATCTCAAGCCATGCATCTAATCATGGTAAAATATATGAGGGTGTAAAGTTGGCTTCTCAGATAGATTTCATTATTTTCCCATACTTCACCAAATTTGAAAAAGTGGCCAGAAAGAGTTGAGTAAGCATGTTGATGATGTCATTACTCACATGTGTGGAAGTTTTAGAATAAGATGATCATATGGGTTTATTTAGTTTTAGACCTAGTTTAGTTTTACTAATTTTTATATCATGTGATGTAGCCCATCAAAAGATATAGATGTGCAAAATTGGGATTTTGGGCATTTTGACTATGTTTTCCCATACTTAGCCAATTTTGCAATATGGTAGAAAGATTCAAGTAAACATTTTGACTGTGTTATATCTTGCACATGTGAAGGTGTTAAGAAAATTTGATCATATGGGTTTATTCAATTTTGAGCATAGATCATTTGCACTAAATTTGAGTTCATGCACTGAAGTGTAACAAAAGTTATAGATGCTCAAAATTTGCCTCTCAAGAAGTTTTGGACATGGTTGGCTCTATGATAGAAGCTTTTGAGAAGGATATTTAATGATGTTATATCTCACACATGTGATGATTCTAAGAGTAGTATGTTACATGGTTGGATTCTTCTTTTTGAGGAGATCATCAGGTCTAATTTTGAGATCTTGTGATTTAGTGCACAACAAGTTATTAAGGATAAAAAATGGCTACTCATGCATATTGAAAGAGTCCCCATACTAAGTAATTTTTGAATGTGTTAAATCTTGAGAAAGACTGATGGAGCACAGTTGCTCTAAGGAGTCAGGAGGTAATGAGATGAGGATAGGTACACGATGTTTAAAATTTAAGAAAAGGTATAAGATAAAGATCCAATGATGAGTAGACATTTGTATAGTTGATCAAATGGTGAGAAATGATCATTAAAGACCCGGTTAATCTATAGAGATTGATAAATTGTGTTAAGTCAACATTTTAAGGATGCACGAGATGTGGTTAAAGTGATAAAGGATTAATGATTAAACATTGGTGCCTATATGTTAAAGATCAATAAATATCAATGGAGCATAGTTGATTAGAATTTGAGAGGACATGAGATGAAAGCATTGTTTTTGAGGTTTAACAATGACTATTTCCATTTAAGTAGTTGAATTTATAAAAGAAATACTAGTGTCTAGTTTTTAGACCATATATTTTGATAAAAGATGAATCTACTCATGTAATTAAAATAAAAGTGGTAGAGGACTCGAAGGTTAATATGGATATATTTATTTGAGGATCTAAAAATGAATACAATCAAATATATTGAGCCTAGAATTTGACTATGTGTTCATGCTTATTTTACGAGTGACCTAAGAAGGTTATTTGAGCTTGTATTGATGTCTCATAATGAATTATCTATTGGGTCATGTTATAGACTCCATGAAGATACGTAGTGTGGTTTTTGGAGGTGTGATAAATCTATCTTGAGTATGAATAATGCTTAATAATTTGACTATTTATTAGGTATTGATGTTCTTGTGTACAAGGTTTTTGTTTGAGTTGATTCAGCATATGCAGAGGTGAGATAAGTTGAATGTAATCATGTAAGGATGTTTTAGGGTATATAAGGAGTGGACCTATGTATTTTAAAGAGGTCTTATGTGCTTGTTTTTCTTAAGGGAGTGTTAAAAGAGTGAATGGGTTAACATGAGACCTATAAAGGCTATAAGTGCCTCACTAAAAAGGTGTAGTTCCTTAAGGGTGACATATAGATGCTATGGGAAACCTATGAATATTGTATTGATTCATGTATTCATATGATAGATGTCTTAAGGGTTAAGGCATACCTAATGGCTGACCAAGGTAGTGATTATCAAGTTTTCTCTATAAATAGTAAAACCAAAGATGATGGGTTCTAGAGATTTTGTATGCAAGACTTGGGAGAGTTTTGAGATAGGCTTGTGTGTGTGTGTGTGTGTGATTTGTGGATAAAAGGAAGGGTAGAATTACCTAAGGATGAGTTGAAACTTAGATTATTTTGAAGACTATTTGTATGACCTATTAGTCATGATTTTGTTGGTAGAATAGTGCACTTGCTATTTGAGTGTGAGTGAAGGTGAAATGTGATAAGTAGAGGTACATAATCATATGTTGTTGACATAAATTAATAGGTGGATGTGTTCATAAGTGTTTTTGTGGTATCTCAACATCTAAGGTAGTTGTAGACTCCTTTAAGGTAATACTTGTTAAAAAGTCTAGTTGTTATTGCAGCTCAGCTAGATAGGTGTGGTAGCACCTTATGGGATTGAAGTATCACTAATAGGGATTGTAGTTACTTGATAATTTTTAAATGGTATAAATTGGATCTTCTTATTATAGGAAAATAGTCCAATTATAGTTTCTAGTGGGTTTTATTACCTAAGAGGGTTTCCCACATATGTTTTGTGTTATGTGATTGATCTTGCATTATCTCTATTGCTTATTATTATGAATGATATATATGTTTCATGAATTCTTGTGGTAACTATTTTAGTATTTGTAAATATCAGAATTGAATTTGGATTATTTGGACTCACTAATTCACCCCCTCTCAATGATTATACGTCTAACGCTAAGAATGTAACCTAACATAGCTTATGAATTTTTTCAGTTAGCATCATAAATTTAATGCTAAAAAAAATAAGTGCATTGTGAGTTTGCCTTTATGGTTTAGAACATAGGTGAATTAATTCCAATCTATAAAAATTACACTATTCCACTACAAAATTGTGTGTGACATCTATTGGTGATGAATTAATGATATTAGAAGTACTATGAACCTATAGAATATCATAGTCCATGGAAGAAGAACTAATATTACCATAAGATATGATAATGGGCTTGTCTATATCATAAGAACCATTGTCATTATATCCTCCTAGATTAATGATCTTCCTTAGTGTTTCTTCTTTTTCTCTTGTTTTGTCACCACCCAATTTTTTAGCATCTTCCTTCTTGGCCTCTTCTTCTTTCTTTATTTTTTCACTCCTCACTTTTTAATTTAATCTAATTTTTGGGGCCATGATTATATAATGAGACAAGAAACTTAAAATAAATATAAATTGAACAATATTTAGTGAAATAAAAACTAATAATTCATAGTTAATTGAATTAGCATCATGAAATGGAGTAGCTACGATCTGATTCATGAGTATTGTTAGCACATTATGTCATCTTCACATGCTTGTTTATATCCTAAAACATGTATTTATACATTTTATATTGGGTGAATCTTATTGTATTCATACTTATCCTAATGATGAGCCTAAGAGGTGGCTTGAAACATCTACAATACTCATATATCAAATCATAGCTTTTCCATTTCATGATGCTAAGATTTGGTGAATCATAAAGTTTATAACTATGGAGTGTTTATAATATTGAAGGTATACATTGAGAATTATAAAAGTGAACTTCCCATATCTAGCTATGTAGAGATAATTGACATTATTTAACTTCAACATAGATATTTACGATCATGCCAAGGTTAATTTTAGTGGATAATTCTTTCTGTTTGGCTAAAAGTATAAAGTTTCTAACTTTGGATTATTTACAATATTGAAGTTATAAATTGATAATTATAAAAGTGCACTTCCCATATTTGGTTATGTAGAGATAATTGACATTATTTAAGTTCAACATAGAGATTTATCATCATGCCAAGGGTAATTTTAGTGGATAATTTTTTTTGTTTGGCTAAAAGTATATTTTGGTCTTGTTGAAAATGGTTAATTAGGTCACTATATGTATTGGCTGATTACTAAAAATTTTATTCTATTTCCTAATTCTTAGTTCTAAATGTGAAGCCTTGAAGTGAAGCACCCAATCATTAATGGTCTCATTTATTTCTTATTTGACTTGGAATTATTTTGCAAATCTGACCATAATTCCAATATGTGTTTGAAAATTGGCAATAAGTCATCATTTAAGGTTGGAAAAAGGTACTACTCCACATGGATAATTGGGTCAATGCATGTATTGGCCCAATTATCTCAAATTATATTCCACTTCCTAAGTTCTTGGTTTTACATGTGAAGTCTTGAAGTGAAGCACATAGTTGCTAATGGTCCCATTTGGTTCTTATTTCACTTGATATTATTTTACAAATATTACCTTCATACCTTTACTAATTTTAAAAATGAACCAATAAATCATCAATTAATGTTTAAATAATAGATCTAGATTAAACTTGCAAAGGATTAACAATCATTTACATAGAACCCATAAATAAATTAAAATAATAATATTTCACTGTGATTATATTATATTGAATTATGAAACATATGGGAGTTACAAATTTTATAGGAATAACATTCCCATATTTGGGGAGATCAACTCTACTCCAAAATATCTCATCTAAACAACTCCAAACAAACCACTATAATATGAATAGATTGTTATTAATAATATATTCGACTAACCAATAAATCTAACTCATATATTATTGTTATGTATAAAAATAATATACTAACAAGACTCTAATAACATAATATTAATAATTATGTTATTTAAAATAATTAATAATTTTAACACACAACACAATATACCTCAACATTCACCCCCTTGTGAACATTACTAATCTTATCCTATACCCACTTAATGTGAACATGGGGAAAATAACTCCCATATTTACACCTATACTCATAACTTGGTGATTTTTAGAGGAGAATCACAAACCTAACATTATGATTTTACAAATGGTTAACCAAAAACCAAAATAGTGGTTTTACAAGTGGCTAACTATAAACCACAAACAATACCTGATGGTTTTACAAATGGTTAACCAACAACCAAAATAGTGGTTTTAAAAGTGGATAACCATAAACCACAAAGTAATGGTTTTACAAGTGGTTTATTATAAACCACGTCATGATGTTCAGTATAGATTCTAGCTCTCATCATTTTCACATTTTAGAAAAGTGATATAGAAATATATAGTTAACTTATGAAAAATGTGAACAAGCATATATCTATTCTTGTTCACACCACAGTATGTTAAAAACAAACACACCACAAAACTAAAAGAAAGAAGACACTAAATAAGAAAGTGGCCCCATTGCTAATGGCTAATGAGAGGCATAGAAAGCTTCCATCCTCCAGTATCCTCTATCCTCCAGTTGAAGATGTTGTTTACTCAACTAGTATGTCGATGTAGCTTAGATTCATGAATTTATTGAGGAGAAATAACCACCCAACCCCCTTCCCCCGCCCCCCCCCCCCCCCCCCCCTCAATGTGAAATAATACATTTTCATAGGATGTTAGGGTCACCTGAGAATACATCCTTTTACTTGACTTTTTGACAAATATTACATACTTAAGAAATTTAATTAAAAATAAAATACGACATATTAAATTTTTTGACTTAACTTTTTTTTGACAACTTTTTACAGATTGACAATTAATGAAAATAATGAATTTTTTATAATAATAATAACAAAGTATATTATTTTGCACAATAGACTCTTTGACAATAGATGACATATTTGTACATATTTAAAACAAATTGACACTTGACATATAAACTATTCAATAATATATTGAAAAATAACCTAGACCAAATAAATGCCTTTGGACTAAAGGCCTATTCAAATGGAAAACAACTAGATATATTGATCAAATAGTTGATCATTCTAAACTTAAATAAAATAAATAAAAGATAATCGACTTAATTCTAATAAAAAATAATTTTTTTAAATAAGTATTAAATTCCCAAAATAAAAATTAAATGACTCATGACTCCTAAAAAACTATTAAATGCCCAAAATAAAAATTGACCAAACTATTCACCATAAACTGAGGCTTGAAGCCTATTACCAGATCATGCTAAAATTTTGAACCAATCATAGGCTTGAGATAAAATGATGGATAACAGAATGTTGGATAGGTAAAATGGATCACCAGCAAACAAGATGGGTGTCAGATCATAATACATGTGTAACACTCTGAGCTAAATGTTGAGTGGCTTTTACCATCTATCCATCTATTTGGGATAACTAAGTTTACACTAATTACATTATAATTAGAAGTGATCAGATTTGAATAAGAGTATTTAGGTTAAATAGTGATGTTGATTTTTCAAACAAACTGATGATATTGGCTTATTTTTCAAACTTGATCTCACCAATTGTATTCATGCTTTTATCAATGCTTGGATTTGTACTGAAAACTCTCCTTTAGTTAGATTTTGTTTTTAGATGCTCATACATAGGATTGTAAACTGTTGGCATAGATGTATATCATAGGAAATAGATAAAAGTACTCTTTACTCATCCTTAGAGACAAAGTACATACAACTACCCCATTTTTAAAATTATCTATACTATCAATTAGAGACGCAACCCATTATGATACTAGATAATGGATCTGGTTTAGCCTTGCAAAGGATTAACAATCATTTACATAAAACACAAACAAATTAAAACAATAATATTTCACTCTAATTATATTTTTATACATTATGAAACATATCGGAGATACAAATTATATAGGAATAACATTCATATAGTTGGGGAGATCAAATCTCTTTCAAAATCTCTCATCTAAACCAACTCCCAACAAACCACTAAAATATGATTATATTTTTATTAACAATATATTCGAATAACCAATAAATCTAACTCATATATTATTATTATTATTATTATTATTATTATTATTATTATTATTATTATGTATAACAATAATATACTAACAAAACTCTAATAACATAATATTAATAATTATATTATTTACAACAATTAATAATGTAAAACACAACATACTATACCTCAATAGTAAAAAATGTACATATCCACATGGTAAAACATGAACCCAATCAAGTGCATAATATTTCAATATCCTCAAGAATAAATTAGTCAATAATATATAATCATGAGCAATTTCTAGATAAAAGACATAAAACACTATAATGTGACAAGACAAAATTTAAAGAAATGAATCCTATTGGAAATGGGTATGCAAGCTCTTCATAACCAAGGCATTTAGAAGAATATCATTATAAGTGACCCTAGTATTTTAATTTTAATAATATTGAGAAAGAGTTTTGATTTTATTTTTCAAGTCCTACTATGTATGCATCATAGTCATCATCCTAGGATTTGGAGTAGAAGTAGAAGTTACATAAGTTGGAATATAAGGAGGATTCAAAATATGTTAATCAATTTGAGAGGAATTATAAGTAGGAAGTGGTTGAAAAAATAGAATAATATTAGAAACATGTTGAAAATTTGGAGGAACTTGAGAAGAAAAATAAATATGTTTATAAAATGGAATAACTTGAGAAGAAATTGGGACATGTTGAGAAACAATAGTATCTTGATAAACATGATAAATATGAGGAATAATATAAGAAACATTACAATAAATATAAACTTGAGAATTATTAGGTTTAGAATTACTTTAATAAATCACTACATGAGAAGACATGGTTGTAAGTCTTGAATGATATCCATCATAATACGAAATCAAATAGAAATCTCTAAACCTAGGAGAATAATCATCATTATGAGCACTCATTCATCCATAATCTACCTTATTTGGTACTTTTTCAATTATAACCCTATATTGAACCCTTTAAATAGAATCTATATGTTGACTTTTAAAATTTTCAATACTTTCATTAATCTTGCTATTTCATGAGGGTAATTTGTGACATGTTTTTAAAAAGATGTGATTTTCTAAACGTTAACTTGTTCATCTAGGCAAGCTTATTGAGCATGATATAATTCACATGATTTATCAATTTGAGATAAATTCACAATAAAATCATTTAAAATCATATTATTTCAATCATTTTCAGCTAAAATTTTAAATTTTGGAGCAACATTAGCTATCTTTTCAAATTCCATTTTCTTTTCCAACCTAGATCTAGTTTTAATTGAAGGAATTTTAAAAAAATCATTAGGATCTCAATTAGATCCTTGGGTATACTCAATATTGGTTACATAAATTGAGATTTAAAAAATGAAAATACAAACCATAAAATCACCTTATGGTTTGATTTTTTAAAAAATAACCTAAGGTTTAAAATCAAACACAAGGAAGAAAGGGCTATTGGATCCAACAACATGAAATGGAATAAACCCTATAAAAATAAGGAAAAAATATTTTTTATTAAGATGAGGTGGGATATAGCCTTGCAAGGGTGTGAGAGATCATGGGTTCATCAAAATTTAATATTGATAAATGGATTGTCACTAAATTATAATAAAAATACCAAATTACTTTTAATTGGGCTCATTAATATACAAAATACAAAAATAAATCCTAAAAAATTAATTCTAAATACAAAAATAGGGTAAACACATAGGGTTTAATATTATCTAATTTTTTAGAGTGAATTGGTGAAAATCATCATGATGTGAAAGAGGAATTTTATGCCCAAAAGTGACATAAATTTGAGCTTGAAATTTGGTGATAAACAAAGAAGTTTGTCATTAATGTGTTATACTCTCTTGAAGATGTATATAGCATTTTGGATGCTCTAGAAAAATTTTATATGTGTACAAAAGAAACTTTAAAATTGTTTTCACTATGCCTTAATATACAAAATCCTTAGATTCCCACACCTTTTCTTTGATCACCTACAAAACCAATCTCTTCTCCATGTCATAACTGGGCATCAATATATGAAAACTTAAGGAAACCAAAATTGTTTTGGAACTTGTATTAAACAAAATAATATTTAAACTAACATTATATTATTTCATCACCTTGATAGTAATACTATTGAAAATAATAAACCACAATAGTTTGAGTAGCCACAATAGTAAACAAACTAGTACCTTGTGGTGTGTCTATAAATATAAACTTATAAGCTTCAATAAATGTTTTAATATCTTTATTAAAATTTGTAGGTACATGGAATAATTTTTGGCTAACCTCCTAAAACATTACAAATGGTTGTAGAGAGGATTAAAAATTAAGTTAGTCAAGCATTAGTACATAAATAATGAAATATGCATAAAGAACTAACTAACCAAGCCTATCTATTCCTATGGGAATTACAAATGATAGAAAGAAGCAAATGAAAGAAAGCAACACCATATTACCTTCCCAAATGGATTCACCATACCCATCTTGATCAAAAACATGTTATACCTATATCAAACATTTTTTTCTTTGTCAAAAATGGTGGTAATCACCTCCAATGCCTCAAGAACACTCCATAAAACCTAGGCTCATGATTCCAAATCACTAAACGAGCCTATCAATAAAGCTTGCAAATAAAATCTATGATCAAATGCAAATCCTTGTGGAAATAATTTAGCATTATAACTTTGTAATATTCAATATTTTTAATATATTTGAGCATAATAACCTTTCACCAAAATAGATTAGAAATGATGTTCATGGCCTCTCTATTTCTAGATTATTGAGATTGGTCAAGATCAACCATGACCATCCATCCATCTCAATATTGAGATGTGTGGCCATGGATAATCCTAATTTTTGGAATTAAATCCATAATTATCTTCATCATGACCTTATAAAAATGGGAATTTAAGAGGCATGGGAGGCATTAAATGGGCATGGGTGACCCATAATCTTGATATTTCTGGCATTTATGGCCTAGGGATGTCTTCCCAAGAAATGATGTCACCTGATGATGCAAATAATAAGAATCAATTTTAAAAAAATAAATATTCAAAAACTCTCATGGAAAATCCAATTAAACTCTTGATTTGGATTAATTAGCCTTAAACAAGGTTAATCAACATTTGTGTAATTATTTAAAAATTGGTCCTCAATTGATCAAAATGGTCAAAAAGTCATATTACTGAGTTGTAATTTGACTCGGGAAGAATTAAAAGGTGATGTTAGATGTGTTAAAAACATATTCCTATTTAGGATGTTTCCAATTGAAAATAGCAAAGGTATGTGGTGTGTACCAATTAATTTAGAAGAAAAGAGTGATCCAGAACACAAAAGGCAAAATCATAATTTTGACTCAAAATGAATTCATCAAAGTTAGCTAGCCCATAAATTACATTTCCCTATTTAGGGATACTTTGAATTAAATCGGGACTTATAAATGACAAGTTCAAACCATTTAGTGAATTTTATGGATTTTGACCTAAAATGTGCATTTGAGTAAGATTGACAATTTTAACACAAATGGTGTTAGGAATTAGATGTCTACATTTTTCCCTTGTTTGAGAAAGTGTAGCAAGACATTCAAGTGAAGAAACATCTTTTCAAAGAAAAGAGTTGTCAAGAAGAAATTAGAACAGACCTATGATGCCCCCTTGAAAGGACATATTAGGATGAAAAAGAAGGATGAAATCTCAAAAAGAGAGAGAAAGTGAGAGGTTAACCCATGGAAGATCACATCCAGATTAGTTAATGCTTGCACATGTGATTACCATAAATGACAAAAATATAATGAGAGGTATAATCAGCCTCATAGATAAGAGGAATATGAAATATATAATCTTTAAATGTAAGGGACACACTGCAAATATACCCAATTTAAGAGTATAAGCTATGTGCTTATGGCATTGATCAATCCTGAGATAAGTGGCACACTAAATATTGCCATCATGGGCTTTAATGTGGAGAGCTTAGAATTAGAGGAAAAGAGATAATGTTCTACTTTAGGAATGGAAGCATCACTAGAATGGGGTCTCTAAAGAGAATATAATAAGAATTACTCCAGTAGAGTAGATTTGATCATGATAAAATAGTTATACCCCAATAGGCAAAATCTTGATCATTGAGAAAGAACAAATAATGATTTTTCCTTTATAGAGCTAATTTGATTCAGATGTGGTTTAGATGTTGTGCCCTATCATAGGCAACTAGAAATCAAAAATAACTCAAGGATATAATCAAAAAGATAGGTCAAAGCGAGCGGGCACAAATGTACATGTGATGGTGTAATGACTTAAAAATCCATATAAAACCAAGCATATGAGAATGCATAAAGTGATGAGAGAGATGAAAAGAAGAATGGAGATAGCTAAGCTAATGTTAATAGAAATTGAGCACTACCTACGTAGTTCCATGGACTCATGTTCCAACATGAACTTCAGGCCAATGTAGTTCACCCAAGTTTGGGAGAGAATGGAATGAGGAATGATGAAAAATTACCAAGAATTGATTAGACTTACAATGTATGCAAAGATATGTATGTCTAGGCATAAACTTAAGAATTAAAATGCATGCAACCTAGAATTTTAATTCTATATCATGAGCCTAGGTTTTGCAAAGTGTTCTTGAGAATCGTTCGTTGGAGTTGATGTTGACGTTAAGACATTGAGACTTGAGCACAAAGTACTTGCTATAACAAAAGAAATTAAGCATCATAAGTATGAATAACTTATAATAACATAATATTCTAATTACACTGATCCAGTTCAAATGTGAATATATATAACTAAGGATAATGGTAAAACAATGACCAAAACTAGAGTTATAGCAATTTACATTTAAGCAAAAAAGCCAAAAACAAAGAAAAAATACAAACATAAATGAACCTAGCTTGAAATCAAGATATGATCTATCAAGACATAGTAGGAATAAAAAATGTTTAAAAATAAAAGGCAAGAACATCTTAATGACATGATACCAAGATATGAATAATCAAGATCCATGTGGACCATCAAGTCATTATTGAACAAAAAAGAGAAAATCAAAATCAAACATAAAAACAAGATACCAACAACAATCAAATAAAAAAAATTATTCAAGAACAACGTAATAACTTAGGATCAAAATATGAACAATCAAGATCCATGTGAATTATCAAGATGTTCTGAAACACAAAAGAGATAAGAAAAAAATCAAGGAAAAACACAAGACCAAGAAGAGACAAGAAGTAATAAAAAAGAGAAAAGAAGAAGAAATAAAAGGAGAGCTGAAAAAACACAACAAAACACCAAGAAAACTTTAAAAAAAAAAAACCAAGTTAGTGTAGTTTAAATACAAATATTCATGCATGTGCAACAGAGGCATTAATTTCCACAATAATATAGGAAAGAACAATGACACAACAATTGTTCCCTAATTAAAGAGGAACAATGATAAAATAAATGGGGGAAGAGAAAAAAGTAAGGAGTGGCCGAGCTGACTCCAAATGTATCAGACAAGTGGATGTTTTCTACATAGTTCCATGGATGCATGTTCCAACATGAATTTTAGGCCAAATGTAGTTCTCTTAGGAAATGGGATAGAAGAAAAATGGTGATCAAACCCACATGATTTAGAGAAGAAATGCAAGATATGACAAACAAATGAGAATGGTATGGAAAATAAACAACTAATGAGATGAGAAAGAATGATCTTAAAAAATAGTAAGTTCATGGGATAAGATGAAATGAACTGATATTTTTGTGCTTACAAAATGACAAGAGCATTCAAACTTAACAGTTACTCACAAAATGATGAGAGAGTGGGATGGTGGAATGTATAAATGTACAAATGTACAAAAGCATGAGTCAATGTTTTTGTTCTTTTATGGATCATGTTCTGATGTTTTTAGTATTTTTGGGATAAAATATGCATAAAGTGGGACCATCTAGTCAGAGATGCATGTCCTAAGAGTAGAGGTTCCAATAAGATAGTTAAGCCAGCTGTAATGGCCCATGATCACAAATCAGTGAGAGTGAGGCTTAGGGTGCTCACAAAATGGTAAGAGAGTATGTAAAGGGGGACTGAGGTGACCTAAACATGAACTTATCATGACCTACATAGTCATCAAATGAGCTCAAGTCATAGTAATTCTGTCCACACAAAATGTGGGTAAAAAACTAACTAGGTCCCAACAAGTTCTCAAATCTGGTAAATGATTAGTCAAATGAAAACAATGATGGCAAAGTGATGCAGTAATGCATGATAAACAAGTGTTTCCCCTAGTTTTCACATAGGTAGTTATAACTAAGATACAATGACACAGGTCAATAATACTAATTTACTCATAGGCAGTTATAATTAGTAGCAAGACTAGTGAGACATTGATTTGCCCATAGGCAATTATAATCAAGCTCACATAAAAAATGTGGATATAGGATGAAATATATCTTGCAAGATCAACTGTGACACTACTTTCATAAACTGTCATTATAAACATAGATTGGATTGATTGTTAAAACTTGATTGGAATCCCCCCATAAAAGGTGTGGGAAGAACCAAATGAACCAAGATCAAAAATAGTATTGGGTAGGATGACTAAAAATAGGCTTTGGTCTAGATAAGAATGGAATGATAGGATGGTATGGTCTCGCTTAGGATAATTATATTTTGATGATTGGGTTAAAATGGTAGGAGGGTTTCCCCCAAGTGATGGGGTGAATGGCAAGATCTATGATAATGGCAAATAGGCATATGTAACAACAACAATGGCATGAAAATGTGAAATGGTATGGTACATGTTTTTGACTTGGGTCTGGTAAATGGCATATGATTCTATTTTTCCTATTGAGATGGAGATGCACATCCTAATAAAAAATGATACAAACAAAATAAATGATCATGTTAATTGCTAACCCACACCTCATCTAAATAGCTATTTTTTCAAAAATAGCCTATAGATTTGGTTACTAAGAATGCTTTTGTGATCTTCCTTGGTCATTAATTTTGATTCCTTCAAACATCAAGACAAGGTATCTTTATAGCCTTTGTAAAGGAAAGTGTGGTTGTGGATGGTAGGTTTGATTGTGAAATAAAATGGCAGATGATAATAGAATGTGTAATGGTGGGGAAATAAATGAAGATCAAGAATTTCCGTCACACGTAATGTTACTAATGCCAGATTCAACATAACTTTAGTTGTGATGGGGCTGAAGACTTGCTCTCTCGATAAGTCCACTAGATTTTTTTATTATTTGATCTTGAAGTAGCTACCATCTGATTAGGCTATAGATAGGAATCTATTTTGATTTGATCTTTGATTTTATATTCATCAAGTGGTGAAGAAATTTTGTGCTCAACTATTGGTGCCTCAAAAAGGTTTTCACCAATGAAATTTTCTTGATTATCCCATAGCACATTTGAGAAGGTTTCACTAATGAACATTAGCTTTTGACTTTGATTGTCTTCTAGCACTTCCAAAAAAATTTCACTAAAAGATGCTAATTTTTTACTTTGATTGTCCCCTAGCGCCTCTAAAAATGTTTCACCAAGAGAGTGTTCTTCTACTACATGAATGTTGTCTTGGCCTCCTTGCTCTTCTTCAACTACTATGTCACCATGGATACATTTCAACAAAGTGTGATTTTGTTAGTCCCAATCGACACTTATGAGAGATGGAATGCCAATATAATAGCTATGTTGGGTGTTAATAATGGGATGGTGAAAGGCATCACAATCCTCATAGAAGATACTAGGAGAACTTGTATCGATGTTGAATTAATCATCCTAAAAAATAATAGAAAGATCATAAATATATTCAAATTGATCTGTAAGGCAATTGTCACTAATGTTGTAACAACCAATACTATAATCTATTTCTAACTCTAATTTTGAATCAAGGGACTTTGAATTCAATGTCATAACTGATGTTGATTTTAATTTTGATGATAAATCCAATGTCGGTTCAAAAATGGAACCTGAATCTAATATTGATTCTTCATTTGATATGGTTTTTTTGATAATGTTCTATTGAATGCTACATTTTTGACAAATAATGGCCTATGATGGCATAATGGGCCCTATAAAAATTGATTCATCTTGGAAGGGTTCAACATAGACTGACTCATCTAACTGAATCCCCTCAAAAAGAGGGAACCAGTCAAGGGACATCTTGTCAAAATCATGTCTGTCAAAGTGAGACTCCTTAATGAGTGGGTAAAGATCAAGAAATAACTCTACAAAGACTGGCTTGTTAAGGAGATGAGGCTCTTTAAAAATAGGTAATTTATGAATAGGTAACTTATCACAGTTTATCTTCTTAGAAATGGGTGTTTCAAAAAATAACATGTTGGTTTGGTTCATAATTGCTTTCAAAAAATCAATTTTGAAAACATTTTGATCCACATAAGATGGATTTTTAAAAGGTAATGGTTCTTGTTTAGGCTTGAAGATCAACACAAAATTTCTAAAGTGGGGAAAATTTGGTTTAGTGGGAACAATGGTTTGTGGTTCAATAATGGACTCTCCAAAGATTAGACTATTGAAGAAGGGATAAAAAACAATTGGTTCATTAAATGGAGGTTCTTCAATAATAGGTTCATCAAAAACTAGTGATGGGCCAAGAATGGTAACAACTGGATGCTTCTTAGTTTGGTTGCTTGTGAAAACCAAAAGGGAGGTCCTAAAGTGGTAATGACTAGATGCTTCTTAGTTTGGTTTCTCATGCAAACCAAAGGAGGAGGATTTAAAATGGTAATCTTGGTACGTTGTGGAGTTCGATTACTTACATAAGCCAAAGCATCCAAGTCTTCTTAATAAACCCAATCATTCCAATCATGCGTTGGATCATAAGTTGGATCTTGACTATGTTCCCATGACTAATTTTTGTGAGGTGGATAGAAATATATCTCAAAAATCATATTGTCACCATAGGGGTCTTGACTAAAGTCATAAAAGTCATTTTGTGTGGCCATTCTATCATAAGTTGGATTATCCATGACTGCACCATAAGTGTAGCTAGACATATATGCATTTAATGAAGAAAGCTCAAAAAATAAAAAGACTTAAGGTTCTACAAACTCTGAAAAATAATGTTTAAAATATAAAAGGTTCAACCTTCGTTGAAAGGGTGAAGCTACATCTCAAAAGTAGTTTGTGACAAGATTTGGCATAAAACAAACTAACGTCAAATGTCTAACACCAAAGTTTTTTTTAGAAAGGTTATGTTTTCCCAAACAAACTCACAAAAAATGATGAGGATAGGAACTTGATCAAATAAACAATCAATAGTGTTCAAAATTGGGTAATCATTTAACTGAATCTATGCAACCTAAAAAAAAAGATCTATGTACCAAAACAATGAATTAAGACCTAAATAGAAATCAATCAATGTTTGGATCTAAACTTGACAAGGTTAATTGAAAATGTAATGTTGAAGACTAGGATTGGACCAAACAAGCTAGACAAGAGCAGACAACATAATGATGCATAAATAAGGTCCAAGTGGTATACATGACATGGTTTGAAACAAATGGTTTTATGATACAATGGTAAACAAGTTGTTGAAACAAATTGGGTAGCTTAACAATGTAAGCATGCTCGAATGATGTGATCAATTGTTATGTTTCAAAGACTCAAAGGCAAAAATATTTGACATGATTTGGGCAGTATAACACTACCCTTCTTAACTCAAATACATGATTTTGACATGGCTCATGAATAAACAAACAAGTTTTAGCCTCAAAACATACCAAGTAAATAGTGACCAAAATACAATAAGTATAATCATCTAAATATTAGCAAGGGTATGGCAAAACGGGGTTTACTAAAATAGCAAGGTATTGAACATTCTAGGGGGATCAATTGCACAATGACTTTCACATCAAACGATGAAAAAGATAGGCATGAAAATTAGGTGACCACGGCATTGGGTAGTTGTAAAAAGGTCTAGTCCTTTTTACAACCACTACATCATGTTGTTTGCTCGGTGTAGTGTGATGTCAAAATGTAGATACGTCCCATGTGTAACTCAAAATGATTCAGACAAAGTCAATACCAGGAGGTGAAACCCTGGGTTAAATCTTCCCTAAATAACTTATGGGAGGTGATCAAGTCCCCCTCACAAGCTAAGTTTGCATGAAAATAAAGAAAGAATGAAAGTAGAAAGACTTTAGGGTCATTTTCAAGATCACCCAAACTTTGGTGAGTTTTTAAGGAGTTATTTAGATGACATTATTTCTAAGCCTTGGACTAGGCTATTCTCAATAAGAATGGCACTTTTGATTCCAAGGGTTCCCTAAAGGGGACAAATAGAAGAACATACATGCAACATTCCTCTTTTTGCCAAACAAAAACTAAGTATGCAACTATTGCAAACAAGAATTGAAAAGTGTGTTCAATTTTAAACCGAAATAAAATATTTGGTGGTGTTTATTTGACCCCTTGGTCTTAGTTACAAACTTTGAAAACATTTACCAGAACATCTAAATTCTTTTTTAAACACCAAAATAAAGTTCCCAATTGATTTTTAAGCATGCAAAAGGTGATTTAAACATGTTTTTATCAAATAAAAGCTTGTTCCTATAGTAAAAATGTTAGCATGTCCTTTAGCTTTGAAGCTCTTTTTAGCTTAAAATAATGAAATTTGAAAACGTATCTCTTGAGTATGTGTTTTTAGAAAAACACAGTGACTAACGTTAGTTATTACCACCAACATCACTTATTTTGGCTAATTGAGATCTAACCAATGTCTATTTTGCTAACTAACATTGGTTAAGCTAGGTATCCAATGTCGGTATTACTTGTTGATGTCTGTTACTGTGTAAAACTGTGGCAAACAAATATGGCAAAATAAAGTTAGAAAATCAATTTGCATGAGTTTTTAAGGGTCCAAATGGATATTTTAGAGTTTCAAAGTGATCTTTTTTAGGTGTGAGATGAATCTAGTCCCATTGGGCATGTGAAGATGTAGAGAGGATTACAAATCAATTTATTCAAGCATTAGTCCATAAATAATTAAATATGAATAAATAACTAACTAACCAAGTGTATCTATTCCTATCAAAATTACAAAGGATAGCAAGAAATAAATGAAAGAAAACAACACCATATTACCTTCCCAAATGGATTCACCATACCCATGTGGCTCAAAAACTTGTTTTCCCTTGATCAAGCATCCTTTTCTTTGTCAACAATGGTGATAAGCTCCTCCAATGCCTCAAGAACACTCCATAAAACCTAGGCTCATGATTTCAAATCACTAAACTAGCCTATCAATGAAGCTTGCAAAAAAAATATATGATCAAATGCAAAGCCTTGTGGAAATAATTTATCATTATAGCTTTTTAATATTCAATATTTTGAAGATATTTGATCATAATAAAATTTCACTAAAATATCTTAGAAATGATGTTTATGGCCTCTCTATTTCTAGATTTTTGAGATTGGTCAGGATCAACCATGACCGTCCATCTCAATATTGAGATGTGTGGCCATGGATAATCCTA
Organism: Torreya grandis; assembly: GCA_037957365.1. Lineage (NCBI taxonomy): Eukaryota > Viridiplantae > Streptophyta > Pinopsida > Cupressales > Taxaceae > Torreya > Torreya grandis. The sequence continues at coordinate 1,711,967 of JARHVA010003162.1, read as the reverse complement.
ATTTTTTTAATTAAATAAATAATTATCTTCATCATGACCTTGGAAAAATGGGCACTGAAGAGGCATGGGAGGCATTAATTAGGCATGGGTGACCCATAATCCTGATATATGTGGCATTTATGGACTAGTAATGTCTTCCCAAGAAATGATGTCACCTAGTGATGCAGATAATAATAATCAATTTTAAAAAAGAGATATTCAAAAAATCTCATGGAAAATCCAATTAAACTCTTGATTTGGATTTATTAGCGTTAAACAAGGTTAATCAACATTTGTGCAATTATTTAAAAATTGGTCCTCAATTAATCAAAATGATCAAAAAGTCATATTACTGAGTTGTAATCTGACTTGGAAAGAATTAGAAGGTGATGTTAGATGTGTTAGAACCATATTCCCATTTAGGATGTTTCCAATAGCAAATAACAAAGGTATTTGGTGTGTACCAATGAATTTAGAAGAAAAGAGTGATCCAGAGCACAAAAGGCAAAATCATAATTTTGACTCGAAATGAATTCATCAAAGTTAGCTAGCCCATAAATTACATTTCCTTGTTTAGGGATACTTTGACCTAAATTAGCACTTGTAAATGAAAATTTGGAACCATTTAACGTGTTTTATGGATTTTGACCTAAAATGTAGTTTGAGTATAATTCGAGTAAGATTGACAATTTCAACACAATTGGTGTTAGGAATTGGATGTCTACAATGGTAACCTACAAAACTTACTATGATATAGGTCAATCCCCATTAACCATGGGTTTTGGAAATTAGCTAATCATGGTTACTCACTAAAACCCATTGTTAATAAGGGTTAACCCAAAAAGTGAAAGATTATAATAATAAAGGGTAAAATTTTCATCTAACAATGTGAATGTCATGAATATTTTATTATTATCATCTAAGAATGTGAATGCCATGAATAATCACAACTTACGATGAGTATACATCACTTTTTCACAATTTTTTATTTACTATTGCCAAGGGTATCCATGAATTTTAAATAGAGCTTGAACATCGTTACAGTCTTAAAATTTATAGTTTACAATAAATGTGAGGGATTCCTAGAGTCATAAATAAGTCACAGTATCATAATATTCATTTTCCCAGAGTTGTAAAAGGGAAAAAATTATGTATACAAGAAAGACCATTTTTTTTTGAAAACAAGGTTTAATAGAAAAATAACATATTTCTTTTCTTGATTTCACATTTGTCATTGAAGTTCACAACTAAAATTTTAACTTCTAAAATCAGCTACATTGGATTGTTTGAAGTGTAGATTTGACAAGTAAGAATATTATATAGGTCCTAGGGTTTTTTGTTTACTTTTTTATCCATCTTCTTCCTACTTCTTGCAGGCTTACAATGACTAAGATTTTGATTTTTTTTAATGTTTGTTTTATAGACTTTCAAATTTTAACTGTCATTTTTTCAAATTCTAAAATGACATATGGTTTAAGTAACCATACCCATGGGCTTAGGAAGTTTGATGGACTAACATGGAAGTATTATGAATAAGGCCTAAATAATAACTCAATAATATGAAATTATTATGGGTTTAAGATGAACATTGTTGTCAATCACCTCAAATACCACATAGTGTGAATTTTAGGTAATGATGTGTGACTGTGCAAAAAATCACCATTGAAGCACAAAGAGATATTATTGTTGGCATGGTTGTTTATTGTGTGTGTGTGTGTGTGTGTGTGTGTGTGAGAGAGAGAGAGAGAGAGAGAGAGAGAGAGAGAGAGAGAGAGAGAGAGAGAGAGAGAGAGAGAGAGAGAGAGAGAGAGAGAGTTGTTGAGGCACTTGAAACTATGATGAATAAGGGGAAATCATATATTATTTTGATGAGTTAAGATAATATATATCTCTTGATTCCCCAAGGTTAGTTCAAAGATGGGGCTCATCTACTAGAGACAATTTAATTTCACCTAGAAATGGATTTTTATTCCTCAAAATACTCTCATAACACAAACTTCACTTGAATGTATGACTTAGAACTATGAATTTTAGAATGAATCAATGGTGGATGTGGAAAAATTCTAACACTACAACAAAATTCCTTTCAAAGTGGTGAAAATTTTGTATTTGGAGACTATGTTGTTAAAAAAATTAAATTATTATAGATGAGAAAAAATATGGTGTAAAAAGGTTTATAGTATTTTTTCGATGGGTGGATGGATGGAAGGAACCAAACTTGATTAAATTTCTAGTAGATTTGAATGGGAAATTATTGCTTTTGAAGTCAATTAATTCCTCCCATAAAGTGAAATATGCAAAATAATTGTGTGATATTGATGAAAATCAACTTGTGAAGAAGTCTCAACTTTACCTCTTGAACCCACATCCTTAGAGCTTAAGGCCTTTCTAGTAGCCTTCTTTCTAGTTTTCTGACTTGTACGAAAAAGGAATTGTTAAAAAAAATAAGCACTCAATCCAGATACCCTCTATCAAGTTACATCTCTCCAAAAAATTTCTTGGTCAAAAACTCTATCCAGAACCCTTTTCTAGCAATAGACTTCTCCAATTAGGTCTCTTTGTGGGCTAGTCTGACTCATGCTCCTATAACCACATTGTACTTAAACGTATAGGTATAAAACCTCTTTAATCAGATATATTACCTTGTTAAATACAATATTAAAAATATTAGATTATTTGACTAGTTGAAACTCTATAAAATGGTTTTTTACTTTCCAAACCCTAATTCAGGGTTTCTTTCCCCTACATGGACCCAATAGTGACTATATTTAGTTTTTGGCTTATATAAAGAAATTTTATACACTATAAAGGTTCCTCCACATTTGTATCAACTCCTCATAACTCCTATAATCACTAAAACAACTCTCTAACTCTTTTATTCCACTTTTCTAACAAGATCTTTATCAAACTATGCAAAAATGAATGGTTTCTACAAGATTGTGTTACGTTTGGTACTAAATAGCATGAAAAAAATGAAAAAAGGGTGAAAGCATATTCAATAAACAAACAATTAAATTACCAATAAAATGGATATTTCAATAACTTTTTATCTTTATAAATTCATTTAATGAACATAGTTACACAGTCAAGAACAATGATCACACTTAAAAAATAGGGTTTGTGGCATTTTTCTTCAAAAACCAAGAGTCTTTCTTCTTGTTCCTCAAAATTATAGCTCATATAAATGATAAAATTTATTAATCATGTAAATTTTACATTTTTTATGTGTATAACTACTCTAACTTCCTGTAGGGACCTTTCAATGGTCACTAAAAGGCAAGTTAAGAGACATGAACTTGTACAAAGTTAGTTTTTCATACAACCATGAATATGGACCCATGATAAAGATTAAAGAGGTAATTAAAATACATTTAAAAAAAATTTAGAAGATTTAAAATTTACTCAATTCACCCCTATAGTGAAAACTCAAAGCAAACAATTCAAATATTTGAAAACTGAGTTTTGGCAAGAAACTAGTAATTTGAAAATTTAACAAGCTAGAGCCTAAAGTAACTTATAAATTTTAAATATAAATATGGCTGAGGAATATAAATATACCCTAACCATCATCAAGCCAAAATTTTGAGAAATAAACCAAAATCTAAAACAAAATCATATTAGAAGTGATTCCATGCATCATACTCCTAAGGAAAGCAAAAAGAACTCAGGGACTGATGTCCATGAGTGTTTCTAGAGTACTCACATGAATTTTTATGTCATGTTTATTCATCCACATAGCATATTACACTATTTTGTGTTTCAATTTGATTATATACTTGAATTATTTCTTATCTCTAGTTTGTTTGATCACCTACTTGTCTAGTATGCACTCTAACTCTTCTGACTTGGATTTAGGCAACTATGTTTCCCAATTTGGACATGTTGTAGTTATTACCTCTTCTTTGTTTTTCCTTATAATCCTTATTGATAATGGTATAGGTATTCAACATTAAATAATGGTGATATGCCTACAACATTAGGCAACTCCAACTTATAGACATTGTTTTCAAACTTCCTGAGTACCTTGCAAGGACCGATATCCTTCATATTGAGCTTATTTTACTCACCTCTTGGATACCTCTCCTTCATGAGATGAGCCAAAACTAAGTATCCAATCTAAAAACTCACCTCCTTTCTAATTACATCTACCTATGTTTATACTTTTCCACACTAAACTCTAGATGTTTCCTTACCTAATTATGTACCTCCTTCATTGCTATTGAAAACTCTTCACCTTCAACACTCCTCTTGTCCATATGAATAATATTTTTGATTTCAATAACTCCTCTAGAATGCATACCATATTGTACTTTAAAATGACTCGTGTCAATGCTCATGTTGGTAAAGTCATTATAGGCAAACTCTACTTAAGGTAACACAAGATCTCACTGCTTGGGATTATCCTTAGATAGGCACCTCAATAGGTTCCATAGGATTGTATTAACCACCTCAATTTGACCATCTATCTGAGGGTGGTAAGCTAAACTAAAACTCAAGTTTCTGCCTAGATTTCTCCATAATGTTCTCTAAAAATGACTAAGGAACTTGGTGTCTCTATTAGATACAATGTCAATGGGTAGTCCATGAAGTCTTACTACCTCTTTTTTTTAAAAAACTTGCCACATGGGTAGCATGATTAGTATTTCTACATAGAATAAAATGTGCCATTTTAGAAAAATTATCCATAAATACATAGGTTTAGTCAAAACCCTTTTGTGTCCTACGTAGTCCCATAAAAAAGTCCATGCTTATGGATTCCCATGGCCTATTTGGGACTATTATGGGTTAATACAAACTTGCATTAGTGTTCTTCCCTTTAGCCAACTGACAAAATTTGCATCTTTCAACATACCTCCTCACTTCTACTTGTATCTTAGGCCAATAGTAGTACCTAGTGAGTTGATCCAAAATCTTATCAAGCTTAAAGTGGCCTGGCACATTCCGACTATGGTTTTCTTAGACCAGGCTCTCCCTTATTGAACTTCTTGGCACACATAGTTGCACCCCTTTGAACATTATTCCATCTTTTAAGACAAAATCCAACCATGGTTCCTTGTTTAGTGTAGTTGGGTGCTTGCAAGCATTGTATGATTCCTTGAAGTCGTTATCATATTCATATATGTCTTTGAGTGATTCAATTCTAATAATTTATATATATATTTCATACACCAATAAGACTCTTCTACTCAATGCATCTGTAACCTTGTTACTTTTCCCTTACTTATGATTAATGGTGAAGGTGAAATGGCACATGTACTTCACCCACTTCATGTGTCTTTGGTTTAATTTGGGCTGATTAGAGATGAACTAAAGTGCATGATTATTTGTATATACAATGAAATACTTTGGCATGATATAATGCCTCCATTTTTTTAATGTTTGTACCATTGTATAGAACTCCAAGTCATATGATGAGTACATATTCTTTACATCATTCAAATTTTTACTAAAATAGGATATAGGTCTGAACTCTTGGATTAATATAGCCCCTATTGCCACTCCACTTGCATCACATTCTATTTGAAACACCTTATTTAAGTCTATCAATGTTATTATTGGAAACTTTTCTCATCTTTATCACTCCACACAAACCTCTTCTTATCTCCCTTAATGTGGTCTATGATATGAGCACATATCCCACTAAAGTTCCTAATGAATTTCTTATAGAAAATTACAAGACCATGAAAGCTTCTTACCTCTCCTATTATCCCAAGTGTTGGCCATTTCATGATTTATTTCACTTTATTCTTATCTATATTTAGCATGCCTTGAGATATGATAAATCCAAGGTACAATAGCTCTAACTTCATGAATTCACACTTCTTGAGGTTGATCAACAACCTTTATTCTTACAGCCTCCTCATGACTAGATCCAAATGGTGAAGATGTTACTCCTTGCTATGGTTGTCGCTAAGTATATCATCTAAATACACCACCATAAACTTTCCTATGAAAGACTTGAGAACTTCATTCATCAGTCTCATGAAAGTACTTGGAGCATTGGTCAAACCAAATGGCATAACCAACCATTCATACAAGCCTTTATTTGTTTCGAAAGTGGTTTTCCACTCATCTCCTTATATGATCCTAATCTGATAGTATGTACTCTTGAGATCAATTTTATAAAAATAACTTTCCCCACTCAATCAATCCATCAAATCTTCCATCCTAGGAAATAGAAACCTATATCTAATTGTGATCTTATTAATGGCCCTATATTTAATACACTTTCTCCACTCACATTCCTTCTTAGGAACCAAAACTATAAGCACTGCATAAGTACAAAGACTTTCTTTGATCAATCCTTTGTCTAGAAACTCTTGTACTTATCTCTTAATCTCTACATTTTCTTGAGGAGTCATCTTATAAGCTATATTTTTAGGTAAAATTTCTCTATGAATGAAGTCTATATGATGAGTGATGTTTCTCATAGGTGGTAAGGTGTTTGGTATCTCATCAACAACTATTTCTGCATACTCCTCCAACATGTCTTGGATTTTTTTAGGTATCTCATTGATCTTTATGGCTATCATAACAATCCCAGGCTTGACTACCAATGCAAATCCTAACTCTTCTTCATTCATGAAACTTACAAACTCTTTACCACTTACCACCATCATGTTTGACCCAACTTGTTGATCATTCTCCTCATCCTTCATGGGTAACAAGGTATGACTAACTCCATATTTGACCAAAGTGTATGCATTCCTTCTACCATAATGAGTGGTTTGTCTATCATATTTCCAAGGACTCCCAAAAATTAGATGACAAACATCCATGGGGATGACATCACAAAGGACCTTGTCCTTGTACCTTCCAACTTGGAATTCCACCTAATTTTTCTCACTTACCAATACTTGTTGACCCTTGTTCAACCATGAGACTTTTTATGGTGTAGGGCAAGGCAAATTTTTAAACCCAAATTTACTAACCATTTCAATATAAATTAGATTATCCATATTTCTTGAATATATGACCATTTTACAACATTTACCTTGGCATTTTCAAGAAATCTTGAAAAGAGTTTTCCTTTGTGGTGGCTCCTTCTCTTTGGGTGGCTTGATTATCACCCTCCTCATTAGTAATAATTCTCCAACTTCAAGCTCTTCTATAAGTGATGGAGAATAAACACTCTCCTCCTTAACTCCTTGTGTAATCTGATTTCTTCCATCATTTCTTGAACTCCTTACTGGTTGATCCTCTAGGCACTCCCATGATCTATGTCTAGAAAATTTATTGCATTTAAAACATCTTCCTACAAATAAACTTGATCCTCTACCCCTTAGTGCATATCCACCCCTGTAATAAGGCATCTTACCTCTAAATCCTCCTCTTAAACTAGAGGGATACTCATGTGAGGTACTAGACTCACCTTGGTTGCTTCTTTGTGAGTATCCTCTATCTCCTTACTTTACCCTACCTCTAAAATTTTTGCCTCTACCTGTATTCTATTGGTTTTTCTTCCTATTGAGTTTGTCTTCAACCTTTAATGCCAACTGCTAGCATACTTATAGTGTCTTTAGACTAGCAAGACACAACTCATCCTATAAGTTGTATCTCAAGCCATTGAGATACCTTGAGACCTTTTCATTTTCATCTTCCATATGACCTAATCTAATTCTTATTTTTTGGAAGTCTTTAGTTTATTCTCTTACCTCCATCTCTTTTAGTTTCTAGTTTTGGATTTTCCTATATAAATTAGTGATGTAGTCACTAGGCAAGAATTTGATTATTAAATTTACAACCATCCTATCCCAAGACATAATCTTGGTCTTTCCTTTCTTCTTTATCACATATTTTATGTAACCCCACCATAAAGATGCATGACCCTTCAGTTTGGTTCTAGCAAACTTCACTTGTTGCTCTTCTGGTACATCCTCAAAGTCAAAGTACTTATCCAACTCCCCTATCCAATCAAGAAATTATTCTCCATTGAGGTTACCTAAATATATTAGAAGATATAATTTGGGGTCAGATCCCTACCCTTTCACCACCCTCAATAATCTCTCAAACTTTTGTTCTTTAACCTCTCTTTATCCTTCATCTTCTAATTCTAGTGCCTATGGTTCATCTTCTTCTTGGTCACTCAAATCACCTATGACTACTCCCCTTCTCTAGTTAACCTCAAATAATATAATTCTAACATAAAATTTGACTATAAGGTTAATCAAATCCTGTAATATGGCATCTCCCATATATATAGCTACTACTCTCTCACCTACTGCATTCCTGCTTGGTGGCATCTTGACTTCTCTTATGTCAAATAATTACTAGATTCTATTCTTATCAAGGAATCTTTCCTTTCCTAATTGCTTCCAAGTGTCTTTTCTTGGATTTGATACCAAAATGATGTAGACCAACTTGTCAGTAAATCTCAACTCTACCTCTTGAACCCACTTCCCTAGACCTTAAGGCCTTTTTAGTAGCCTTTTTTATAGTTTTATGACTTGTACAAAAACATAAATATTTTTCAACAAAAAATAACACTAAATCTAGACACTCTCTATCAATTTACACCTCTCCACAAATTTTCTTGGTTAAAAACTCTTTGTACACCCCTTTTCTAGAAATAGACTTCTCCATTTAGGTCTCTTTGTGGGCCAATCTGACTTAGGCCCCTATAACCATATTGTACTTGACCATATAGGTCTAAAACCTATTTAATAATATATATCACCTTGGAAACTGAAATATTACAAAATTCTCTAAAATGGTCTTTTGCTTTCCAAACCCTAATTCAAGGTTTCCTTCCCCTCTATAGACCCAAAAGGGACTATATTTAGTTTATGGCTTTTACAAAGGTTTTTTTCACTATAAAGGTTCTTCCACCTCTATATAAATTCCACAAAACTCCTTCAATTACCAAAAAGTCTTTGCAACTCCTTTGTTTCACTTTTTTAACAAGATCTATATCAAAGTGTGCAAAAATGAATGGTTTCTATAGGATTGTATTATGTTTGGTACCAAATAGCATGACAAAAATGCAAAAAAAGGTGAAATATTATTTAATAAATAAAAAATTAACTTACAAATACCATATATATGTCAATAACTCATTATGTTTATGAATTCATTCAATGAATAGAGTTACACAGTCAAAAACAATGCTCACACTTAGAAAAAAGCGTATGTGGCACTTTTCTTCAAAAACCAAAAGTCTTTGTTGTTGTTCCTTGAAATTATAGACTATATCAATGATAAAAAATTATTACACATATAAATTTTACCTTTTTTACATGCATAATTACTCTAACTACTTGTAGGGACCTTCCAATGATTATTAAAAAGCAAGTTAAGATATATGAACTTGTACAAAGTTAGTTTTTCATACAATCATGACAAGGATTAAAGGGGCCATTAAAATAAATTTAAAACAATTTTAGAATTTTTACAAGTTCCTTAATTCAACCCTATAGTACAAACTAAAAGAAAACAACTCAAATTTTTGAAAACTAAGTTTGACCAAGAAACTAGTAATTTGAGAACTTAACAAGCTAGAGCCTAAAATAATTTATCAATTTAAAATCTAAGGATGGTTGAGTAATATCAATATCCCTAAACCATCATCAATAATTTTTTTGGATAAATAAACCAAAATCTAAGACAAAATCATCCTAGAGGTGATACTCCTACATCAGGTATGTTCGATGAGGTGATCATGGAAGTGGGTGTGGATGATGTCTTCCAAGTTTGTCTAGAAATGAAATAACATATGTATAAATGTGGATTATTATTTAGGTGAGACACCCTTCACTATTTTGGATCCCTTTCTTATCCCATTGCATTGATTTTTTATTTGAAAAAAATTTGAAAGATGAGATGGGTAAAAAATATGATTGAAGAGGTAAGAAATATCACAAAATACATTTAAAATCATGCTTGGTTACTAATCCTGATGAGAAAACAATAATAGAAAGTACCTTGTGTGATTTAGAGTAACACAATTTACCACAAACTTCATCAAATTGTAGAAAATTTCAGACTTACTAACATATCCTAAGTGGATATTTGTGAGCACATAGTGATTAAAATCTCCCTATAGAAAGAATACCAAAGGGGAAAGGGACATGAAGATCATTTTTTATGATGTGTATGAAAATACCATAGATTAATTAATCATTGTATAATTAACTATTCTTTATTTATCAATTATATTTTTACAAATGTTTAGCTCAAATTTATATTAATTTTAATTTTAAAATTATACATTATTTTTTAAGGTGTCAAAGCCTTAGGTTAAAGTTATACCATTGGTGGATGGGGAAAAACTCTAATGTATTATCTATATGAGACCATGGAAAGGGCCAAGGATGCCACGACCAATTACTATGTGAAAAATATAAAAAATATTAGCCCATTTTGTAACTAATTGATCAAAGATAGAATAAGAAGCTCCAATGGCATATAAATGTTATGACTTACTACTTGAACCTTATGTTTTTGTTCTCTGACTCATTTAGGGCCAACGAGGAGATCATAGATGGCATAAACACATGCATAGAGAGGATTGTCTCTATTGAATCCATTAGAGACATAATTGTTGATGAGCCATAAATTTACAAGACTACTGTGAGGAGGCTCATTTCTTTACCTCTATGCATTCAAAGGAGAATGACCTATTAACTAGGTTTAAAAAATTCTAATTGAGTCATTTGATTGTAGTCTCTTTACTTATTTAATAAATACAATCCTGATTGATTTTAAAATAAATAAATATCCTTTTTTGAAAATTTGTGATGGGAAGATTATAGTACAAAAACACCAAATATTCAAAAAAAATCCATCCACATTTTATCCCCACCATGTAGCACTTCTAGGTGTGAATGTAATTGGAGCATGTGTGAGGCCATTCACACAAAGAAGTGTAGTTGATAACATGACACCTCAATGACCTTGTATTTATGTGACACAATATTCATCTTCATGTGATACAAGTGAAAGGAAAACATAGTCACTAGATAATTGAATTAAATGATACTGATCCATATGCAAACTAGATTGTTGAGTTTGAATATGCACAACAACAACATTTAATGTCCCCTTTTCTAGATTAAAATAATTAATAATATTATTTAAGTTGGGCCTTGTGATTCTAATCTTTTGTGAAACTTACTAATAATATATTTTTTACAATAAAAAGTAATCTTAAAAACTTAAAGTAAAAATAATAATTTGACTAAGTTAGCCCAAAGTAACTTATTATCATCAACTTACGTTTTATTGTTAAAATAAATTAAGTTTGGTATTTGAGTGGGGAAAGGTATAAAATAAGATGGAGGGGATCATTTTTTATATTTATCTATCATATATCAATTAATTCATTTGATGTTAGTCACGTTTACTCACACAATCAACTCTTGGGGATAGAAACCCTCATTGCTTTTAGTAGTCAAGGATGAAACCCCTCAATACTCAGCGGGTGATCTTATTATGAGGTCATGTTTGAATCTAAAGTCATTTTTTCAGCTTCAAGGGTCACTCGTGAGAGTGGAATTTTAGTTTGGTCAACCTTTGGATGTTGAAAAACCAATTGGGGTTGTTTTAAAATCAATAAATCAGTATTGGCAGTCTTAGAGGTCAAAGAATTAGTTTGGAAGCCATTGAGGGGGTGGGTGGGTGATGAACAACATTGGGATAAAGTTTATTTTTATGTGATCTATACATTCATTTTATTTTTAATGTGATTTACACGTTATTTTAGTTTATTTTATGAATTTATATATTTTATAAAGTAGCAATATAGCTTCCAAGTAATTTTTGAGACCCAAGTGTAGGTCAAAATTTTGGTTGCTGAGTAATTTTTTAGTATGAGTTTCTAAAATATGGTTCTAATGATTAATTGATTTCCTCTAGAATGGTCGAAAGTGATCAATAAATTCCTATGAACAATAAAAATAATTATATATAATTCCTTAGATGAAATTAAACTCCAATGTTTGTGTATCTATATAAAGTCATATTCAAATTAGCATCATTTATTTGATATTTGAAAAAGTGAAAAAGATGGAACAAGGGTTGGATGGGAAAGTGTTGAATGGTAACCTCTTAAAATTTTCCAAATGGTAACCTACACAACTTACTATGGTATAGATCAATCCTTGTTAACAATGGGTTTTAGATATTAACTAACTGTAGTTACTTGGCAAAATCCACGGTTTACAAGATTGCCTAGAAAGAGAAATATTATAGTGATAAAAGGTAAAATTTAAAAAAATAATTATTATTTTATTTTATTTTATTTTATTATTTTATACTATAAAATTTCCACCAAACATTTTATTATTGTCATCTAATAATGTGAATGCCGTGAAGAATCATAGCCTATAAGGAGTCTACATCATTTTGGTCATAATTTGATTTTTCAACTAGTGCCAAGGGTGTCCATGGATTTTAAATAGAGGTTGAGTAGCCTTAAAATATTAAAATTTATAGTTTACACTAATTGTGGGGGATCCACAAAGTCATAAATAAGTTACAATATCATAATATTCATTTTCCTATAATTTTTAAAGGAAAACATTTTATGTATACAATAAAGAATGATATTTTTGAAAATAGGGCTTGCTAGAAAAATAAGATATTTATTTTCTTGATTGGTCATTTTTCATTGAATTACACAACTAAGTTTGTAACTTTGAAAATTGGCTACATTGAAGGGTTTGAAGTGCACATTTGATAGGTAAGAATATTATCTAGGCCCTAGGGTTTTTTTGTTGCCATTTTCCTCCTACTACTTACAAGTTCGTAGAGACTAAGATTTTAATTTTTTTTTATGTTTGTTTTATATGGTTTTAAATATAAACATTTGTGTTTTAAAATTATAACATGAAATTTGGTTCAAGTAACCATACTTGTAGGCATTGGAAGTTTAGTGGCCCAACATAGAAGCATTATAAAGAAGGCCAAAAGAATAAATCCATAATATGCAATTATTGTGGGTTTGAGGTGAACACTAGTATCAATTGCCTTAAATACCACATATCATGCATTATAGGTAATGATGTGTGACTATGTGGGAAATCACCATCTAAGGCTCAAAGAGAGATTGTTGTTGTCATGGTTGTTTATGAAGAGATAGAAAGAAAAAAAATGATTTTTTAGGTGATTGAAACCATGATGAATAGTGGGAAACAATAGTTTATTTTAATGAGTTAGGAGCATCTATATCTTATGTTTCCCTAAGGTTAGTTCAAGGATGGGGTTCATCTACTATAGACAATTCATGTTTACCTAGACATGGTTTTTTGTCCCTCAAAATACTCTCAGGGCATAAAATTCACTTGAATGTATGAGTTGTAAATGTGAATTTTAGAATTAAAAAATGGTGTATGTGTAAAAATTATAATTCTAAAACAACATTCCATTCAAATTGGTGAAAATTTTATGTTGGAATAATTCATTAACTAAAATGATCATTGTTCATAAGGGTTTTAAGTCCCCTAATCCTCATGAATAAATTAATGTAGATGAGAACAAATATGGTGCAAAAGTCTATAAAATTTTGTCTGATGGGTGGATAGATGGAAATAAACCACAATGTTATTAAATTTTTAGTGGATTCAAGTGGGAAATTAGTGCTTTTGAATTCAACTAATGCCCCCCACAAAGTTAAAATACAAACACTTTGTGTGATATGTTGGATAAGGTGATCATCGAAGTGGGTGTGGATAATGTCATTCAAGTTTGTCTAACAATGAAACAACATATGTATCAATGGGAAGTCTTCTTTAGGATAGACATCCTTCACTATTTTGGAGCCCTTGCTTAGCCCATTTCATTAATTTCCTATTTGAATACATATGAAAGATGACATGGGTGAAAAATTTAGTCAAAGAAGAAATAAATATCAAAAAATACATCTAAAATCATTCTTGGGTGTTAAGATTGATGAGAGAACATAATAATAAAAATTACCTTGTGTGATTGACAAAAACACAATTTGCCATAAACATCATCAAATTTTAAAACATTGCAACCTCACTAACATATCATAAGAGGATATTTGTGAGCACACAGTGTTTTTTGTCTCCCTATAGCAGGAAGATCAAAGGGAAAAGGGTCACAAAGATCATTTTTATGATGTGTTTACAAATACAAAATATGATATCATCAAGGTAACATTAGAATTAGCTATTTTTTATTTATCAATTGTTGTCTTCATAATTTTTGGGCTCAAATTTATCTTAATTTTAATTTTAAAATTGTACATTATTTTTTTAGGTGTCATGGTTGGTGGAATGGGAAAATAATCTAATGAATTATCTATATTAGTCCATGGATAGGGCCAAGGATTCCACAAAAAATATTACTTGATAAATACTAAAAAATATTAGCCCATTTCACAACTAATTGGTCAAAAATGGAACAAGAAGCTCCAATGACATATACCTATTATGGCTTGCTACTTGAGCCTTAAGTTTTTTTTATATGATTCATTTAGGGCTGATGAGGAGGTCATGGATGGCCTAAACACATGCATATAGAGGATTATCTCTAATGAATCCATTAGAGACATAATTGTTGATGAGTTATAAATTTACAAGACTACTGAGGAGAGGCTCTTTTCTTTACCTCTATGTAATCAAAGGAGAAATGCCCATCAACAAGCAAAAAGAATATTCAAATTGAATCATCTGATTATAGTCTTAATACCTTTTTAATAAATGTAAGCCTAGATGACTTACAAAGTTATAAATGTCAATTTTTCATCATTTGGTGGGAAGATTATGGTGTAAAAACACCAAATATTCAAATATTATCCATCTAAATTTTATCACAATCATGTAGTGTTTCTGAGTGTGAATGTAATTGGAACATGTTTTATATTATTCATGCCAAAAAGTGTAACAAGTTGACTACACAATTCCTCAATAACCCTATCTTTGGGTGATATATTATTTGTCTTCATGTGAGACAAGTGGAAGGGAAAGACAATCACAAGAAATTTGAATTGAATGGTATTGATCAATATGCAAACTTGATTTTTTAATCTCAAGATGCACAATAGCAGCCCATGTTTTTTGAGGAGGTCATAAATTTAAAGATGAAAACAAAAGAAGTAATAATGGTAGGGGAAGCAGAGGAATTGGGAGGTGTCAGTGAGGATCTAGATAATATGTTTTTAGATGATGTTCCAAAGGAGATATATTAATCTTCCTCTTCCAAGGTGCAATATAGGAGGAGTTGGAGCTAATTTTATGATGCATTATTGAATAGTTTATGAGCATTGTACTCTTCTTTTTGTCTAACACTATGCATTTTACTCTTGTTTGAATCAACTCTTTGATTCATTATATATAATGACATGAGGGATAATCTCACTCCAATCCTATTTTATAAGTTCTATGTACATGTTTAATGGGTTCATGTTGGCCTCAATTTACTTCCTGTTTGCATTTGTGATAAACTTACGGTCTAGGGTTTACGATTGTAATAATTGACTAATTGGCTCAATATGTAAGGAAATATGAGTTAATTTAGCCCCAAATTACATCCTAAACTCACAAAAATAAGTTAAATGGGTTCACATTGGCCCCACCTTTATGAATATGCATTTGTGATGAATTTAGGGAACTTAGGGGTTATATTTATCATAAAATTAGGGTTTAGGTTTTAGTGTAATAGGTTTGTATACATGTGATGAAATTAGGGTTTAGGGGAGCTATATTTGTGATAAAAATAGGGTTTAGGTATGGAGGATCAATTATATTATATTGATTCCAACCATAAAATACATAACAGAACTTCATATTTATATAAGAATATGAGCTCATAATATTTCCTATAACATAAGAATGATAAAACCATAGAAAACTAAATATCTCCCAAATATTACACAAGAGTAACAAAAGGCTATGATTAAAATATATTACAGATTTACTAACCTAATTAATTCAACAACTGATTAAACATATACTAATTACTAATTACAAATAATTATGAGTAATTAAAAATTAATCATTTATTTTATAATGGTGAATTAATCACCCTAACATTTCCCCCTTTAATTCAACATTGTTTCAAGTGAATAGGATAGAAAATCTCTGAATGCCTCAAATTTTTCCTATGCAAGTGCTTTGGTAAAAATATCTGCACGTTATTGATATGTCAAGAAGTAATGGAGCTAGATGTTTTTATAAACATGTTCATGGATGAAATAAAATTGTAACTCAATTTATTTAGTGCATTTATGAAATACTAGGTTGTGAACAAACTTCACTACTCCTTCATTGTCTACACGAATAATTGTTGGTTGATCCTATGGTAATCCAAATCCTTCAAGTATAAGTATGAGCCAAATTGATTCAAAGATAACTCCTCCTACGACATGATATTCTGATTCTATGAAGGATCCTGAAACATAATTTTGCTTCTAAATCCCCCATTATATCGATCTATATCTCAAAAAGAATACAAATCCTGAAGTGGATTTCTTGTCATTAATATTCCCTACATGATCTAAATCCAAGTATCCTATCAAGAAGAAGTTATCAATAGTGTTATATTTTAGGACAAAATCCATAGTTCCTATGATGTACCTCAACACTCATTTTGTTGCTTTCTAGTGACTGATTTTAGGTTCTTGCATGAAGCTTGAGAGATAAATGATAGCATAGCTGATGTCTATCCTAGTGTAGGTCAGGTAAATAAGACTCCCCATTAACTACTAATATAGAGTCCATTTACCTATGATGATGGATCTACTCGAGATAGTTGAAGTTTTGTCTCCATAGGTCTGGCAATTAGTTTATTATCCATCATTTGAAATTTCTCAAGTGTTATCCTATCATATTTGAGATGAGATAAAAAATTGTGATTTTTTCTCTACCAAACTTGTAAGACAAGACAATAGTGCAGAAGCCCAAGATTTGTCATGTCAAATGATTGATTTATATCTTTCTTTGTTGATTCAATCATCTTCACTCAACTAGTAGTGATGACTAGATCATCGATATATACACTGATAATTAATATCTCCCCCCTTTATTGTTTGAGGTAGAGATTTAGATCATATGGCATCTTTTTAAATTCATGTTTCAAGAGATGCTCATCAATCTTGATATACCATGTCCTGGGAGCCTATTTAAGACCATATAATTATTTGAAAAGTCTACAAACCTTATATTCTTTTCCATATTTGACAAAACCTTCTATTTGAGTCATGTAGACTTCTTCCTATAATTCTCCATTAAGGAAGGCACTTTTGATGTCCATTTGAAGGACTTTCTAACCAAACTATGCAGTTAGAGAAAAAATCATCCTAATAGTTTCGATCTTTGTTGTGGGAGAAAATGTCTCCTCATAGTCAATGCCTTTTTTCTAAGTATACCCCTTTACATCCATCTACTTTGTACTTCATCTTGAAGACCCATTTCCATTTGATTGGCTTATTCCCTCATGGGAGATTTATAGGCTTCCATGTTTTATTATTCATTAGTGAATTATATTCTACATCCATGGCTTCTTTCCAAGGTTTTAAATATAGGGCTTCCTAAAATGTAGAGGGCTCAACATATTCAATAAATGTACTCATTAAGACCAATTGACCTCACCATGAGCCATACTAAGTGTCCTTGGTCCAGTGGTGGATGTGTTTGGAACACCATCCAATTTTGCATCTCTGAATGTATTTATATACCATTTAGGCATACATTGAGTAGTTCTTGTGGGTGGTGGAGTTGTACCATTATTTCCATCATAATTAATTTATTCATCTAGAAGATTACCATCTTCTAAATTTTTTATGGGATTAATTTGTTTATCAAGTGCATTTATAGAAAGATATTCTACTTATTTATTTTCAAAGAATTCAACATCCCTACTGGTGTAGATTTGTCTATTTTTGGATCCATGATTCTATAGGCAAGTGATTCTTCACTGTACCCTAAGAACACATATTTTTTGGCTTTCATATCAAGTTTAGTTCATTATGTTTTGGGGATGTGCATACTTACTTGACATCCAAAAACATGAAGATGTGTTATAGATGTATTTTTCCCTAACCAAGCTTCATATGGAGTTACTCCATCAAGAGCTATAGTGGGTACTCTATTAAGTAGATATATGATAGTTTTGGTAGCTTCTAACCAAAATGCATTTGTCTAACCTAAATCATGTATCATACATCAGACCATTTCTAAAATAGTACATTACCTCCATTAAACAACTACATTTTGTTGTGGTGTATGTGGAGGTGTCATTTCATGGTGAATGTCATTTTATTATAGAAAATGTTTAAACTCATTACCAGTGAATTCCCCCTACGATTTGTTTGAAAGGTCTTGATTTGACTAGATTCTATTTCAATAGCCACTTTAAAATTCTTAAAAGTTTCAAAGGCTTGATCCTTTATTTTTACTTAGTAGACACACATTTTTTTGGACAATCATCAACAAAGAGGAAGAATTATTTAAATCCAACATGGCTAGGTGTCATTGGTCTACATATATTGGTGTGAACTAGATCAAGTATGCCATTGGATCTATAGGTACTTTTTAAAAATGGAAATTGATGTTCTTTTCCTGCTAAGAAATCATGAAATTTATTTATACCCTTTTTAAGAGGTGGTAAGCCTCTTATCATGTTGTAATGGTGGAGTGTGGTGAGATATCAAAAATGGATGTCGCCAAATCTTTTGTGCAATAGTTGTGTCAATTTTGTGTCCTTTGCTATGATTTATTGATTATTTTTTTGGATGAAATCAAGCTAAAACATATGATTCATATTGGATGTTTGTGTAACAATTTTGGAGTTTCTAGATTTGTCTCTAATCAAACATAATTTATGTCCACCTTTATAGTTAATGTCAATCTTCATATTATGGTCAAAGAGTTGACTCACTGATGATAAGTTTTTGGTAAATCTAGGTACATAGATAAAATCTATGATTTTACATGTTTGTGTGCCTAGGGATAAGGCAATGTTGCCAATTCCTTACACACTATATGAGGTATCATCACCTAAAAAAACATGATTGTTATTAGTTGTGTCCTTCAAAGTGAAAAACTAATCATTTATATCTATCATGTGTCAGGTTTCACCTAAGTCAACATACCATATGTCACTTTGTAATGTTGATGATATATATATATATATATATATGTATATATATATATATATATATATATATATATATATATATATATATATATATATATATATATATATGTATATATATGTATATATGTATATATATGTATATATATATATATATATATGTATATATATATATATATGTATATATATATATATATGTATATATATATATATATATATGTATATATATATATATATATATATATATATATATATATGTAGTCATCTTCCTCATCATGTTCTTATTGTTCAAAAATATTGCCTTGTTGCTTTGATTTATTCTGCCATGTCCCCTTTTTTTGTCCTTGTGGCTTACTGAATGAGCCAAAGTATGATTGTTGGTTAGTGAACTTTTGGCTATTATTTTTTTTTTAAAGTATTGTACCAATAAACTTTTAGTTCATGTCCCTAATGACCACAATGAGACATTGTTTCTACGACTTTACTCCTTGTAAATTCTACCTTGAATTATGTTTTGATGAAGATTTGATTGATTTCTTACCTTTCTATTGATGAGAAGCTAGTACATGTTCTTGGTTGTCATGAGTATTGAAAGAATCTTCCTGTTGTAACATATTCACTAGTTTTTCAAAACATGGTTTTTATACTATGATAATCAAAGTGGTCACAAAAATCCTGTATGAGGGTGATAGTGCTCTCAAGATAATAGGTACAAGAGAGTCATCTAGAATTATCTCACCAAGGATTGAATTGATGCCCTCAGCATTGTAACATGTCTTTAAAAAGCCTCCACTATTTCTCATGATCTCAATTTGAGAGACTGTAGTTGAATTTATAAATGCATAATAGTACTCTCATTTTTGGCCTCATATACAATTTAGATCTTATCCCAAGATTCTTTAGCTATTTTAACTTCATAGATGTGTGGTTTAACTCCATCTGATACTCTGGACATGATTATCAACTTAGCCTTTTGTTGGATTTGTCAAACTTACATTGTTGATCAATATTTGTTGCATGTTGAGTATATGATCCATCTACTACATACCAAATTTATTCAAACTCTATTTGAGTTCTGAGCTTTGTATTTTAAGCAAAGTAGATGTCACCTTTGAGTAGCTGTGAATCCAATAGAAATAATTTTGGATCTTGTGCAACCATTATCAATATTACAAGTGATGAATTATTTCTTTATCACTCCAGGTATATAGGTCTCCTTTTCTATATACTATTAGATCAATATACCAAACCTTTATTTATATGCTCCATTCCTTTATACCTATCAATATAAAAAATAAGCTCACCCTTTCTATATACCTAATTGTACGATAAAGATGCGTAAACATATGAGAAAGAGTATGATACTTAGTACCTAAATAGTACTAAAAATAATTTGTTTAATCACTAGGACTTGCTGAGATAGGTTTTTGTATATGCACATGTAACCTTGTTATATACTTAAAAATTCCACCAGTCAAGATTTATGCCTCTCAATTGTAATAAATGGGTAAATGAAGGTAAGACTATGAGTGTCTGTACCTTATTTCTCCCCTACGATTTAAATGGATGATGCCTAAACATTATTATTATAGCTATATTAGGTGCTATGTGTAGTAATTCAAGTGAAATGATATTACCTATAAGCATGAGTCAGAGGCATAGCTATGACTGAACACTTCATCAAGTTTGAAAAACTCATGATTTTGTGCAATACAATTATATTTGTTTACAATACAATATGAATTTGAAATTTACAATACTTGCAAAAAAAATGCACTTTTCCTTTTTTCATTTTTTGGGCTCTTTGGCCTCTTTTCAGCAAAAAATAACTATTTTATTTTACCTTTTCCTTTCTTTTAATTTTTTTATATTAATTTTTCCTCTAATTTAATTAGTTATAACTAAATTTAGCGGTTTGCTAGATTTGGATGGCTGCTAAGAGTTTGACCAAAAAATTCTTTTAGGGGATTCGAACCTCCCACATATCCTCAAAAAATATTCTCACCAACTCGCCTATATATAAATTCAAGCATTAAAAAGGATGAATAGGCATTTAAAGGCTATGAAAGCAAAACCACTCCCTTCCAATGCCACAAATTTCTCAAATAAGTAGATTTTTGAAAATTTTGCAGTAAAGGAATAATTTAAATGGAAATTTTGGATTATATTAGGCATTTTGGATTATAATTATAGCAAATAAAGTATTTTGAAGGTGATTTTTTGATTTTAATAGGTGTTGGCACCTTAGGTATGAAGCTATGAATTTATAAATTGTAGGTTTTGATTTTTAAACTATAAATATATATAAATGCTAACCTCTTTTAAATGCCAAGCTCCTTAAGGATGATGCCTTTTCCCTCAAATAGTGCACCACATCTGTCTAGCCCGCTTCATAATGTTTGGCATTTGGACTTAGTGAGACTGTTGTTTTCATAAATGAATGCCTTTATTATGCCAAGTTTGATAAATACTCAATGCCTTTCTTCAGCATTTTTTTTAAACACTGATTTTTTTGGTAATTTCCAATGTTTTTGCATATCACATTGATAGGTGGACACCTGGTCTTCAATGACCATATTTTATTAAAGTGCATATTTTATTTTGTAGGTGGATGCCAAGCAATTTCCAATGCTTTTATTAATGGATTCTATTGCTTCAACACTTTTCTCCTTATATGTTGCCAATCCTCCAAAGCCAATCTCTATTGTTCATGTTGTTTACTACTTCATTTTGTCTACATCTTCTATAGCTTCTTTGGTGTGGGAGTGCACAAGCTTATCCTCACACAATGAAGCTCTTTAAAATTTGTGAGAGCTCAAGATTTTCTTCATACATAGGTTCAGAGATTTGAGAAGATTTGATACCAGATATGGAGGATCAATTATATTATATTGATTATAACTACAAAATATATAGCGAAGTTTCATATTTATATAGGAATATGAGGTCGTAATAGTTCTTATAAAATAAGAATGATAAAGCCATAAAAATTTGAATATCTCTCAAATATTACATGGGAGTAACAAAATGCTATGATTAAAATATATTATAGATTTACTAACATAAATAACCCAACAACCTATTAACCATATACTAATTAATAATTACAAAAAATTATGAGTAATTAAAAATTACTCATTTATTTTATAATGGTGAATTAATCACCCTAACATTAGGGTCAACATGTCATGAAACATGAGTTAATTTAGCCCCTTAAATCACATTGTAAACTCACATTTAGGTTCAATAAGTTGAAATTGATCATAATTGCCTTCATTCTTGTATTTATGATAAAATTAGGATCAGTTAAGCCATATATGTTTCATAGACTATACAATCAATTAGGCCTTAAATTTGGTGTAAGGGCTCAATTTTGACATGAATCATGTCCCTAATTGTACTAATTAACTAATTAGCTCAATTCATGACATAATTGAACATAATTTATCCCCAAATCATATCACATGTTCTTGTAGTTATGTTGAAGGGGTTCAAATTGGCCACAAATGCCTCATCAATTGAATGAATCAACTCTTTAGTTCATTATATATGATCACATTTTAGGGTTAATTTCACTCTAAATCACATCATGTATACAATTTAAAATAGGTTCATGTGGCTCATTTTGATCTTAATTGTCTTCACAATTGAACCAATCAACATTTACATTCATTATATGATGGTCCATTCAAGTTTATTGAGCTCAAAACCATATCATATACATGTAAAACTTGCATTTAATATTTCTTTGCTTTAATATCTAATGAAATTAGAGGTGATCAACCCCCAAATCACATTTTATAGTCATGCAATTAGGTTGAAGGGGCTCAAAATAAATCTAATTTCCTTCAAATTCAACCATGTTTGACTATTTTGTTTATATTTTTTTATGACATTTGGGTTGACACGTTAGTCTTAAACCAAGTCTTGATATCTCCTGCTTGGATTAGGCTGCATGTTAAATATTCTCATGAAATTATCACATTCAAACATTTTGATCATATCTTCACATAACCTATTAACTGAGGTCATAGATCCTATCAAAATATAATTGCATCTTTTTTGTGGTAATGTATATAGGAGAAAGGTACCAGTAGTGACATACACTTACCAATAGTTAAACAAGCTTTTTGTTAAGATGTGCTCCATTGGTAGAACATGCATTAGTGTGTATAAATATTAGTGTGTATGTATTATTTTAATGTGATACCACAACACCTTAATTCTCTATCCAAAGTTAGGGACCTTTCCCCTATCATGATACACTTCACTTTACAATTGAAATTATCGTGATACACCACTACTAGGGAGCTCAAGAAAAAAAAATGCATACCCATAAAGAAAATTAGTTTTTTTTTGTTATGAATAAAAAACACATATGTGCTATTTAAATTTAAATTCAAAAACCCAATCCTTTTGGTTTAGAAATGGCTTGGATTCTCGAGCCAAAAGCTTGAACCTATCAATCTATAGTTGAGTCTGAGAATTTTGATACAAACCTACAAATTTTAACTTCCATCGCCAAATACACTATGAATTTGAACAATAAAATTTAAAAAAAAATTACCGTGACAACGAGCACACTCTCCTCTTTCCCAATATATGATATTTATAATTTTTGAACTATTTTAAGGGTTCAAAGTATGTTGATTTATAACTATACCTTTTTAGGTCACTACATGCCACAAATATGCATGCCTATTCATGTTTATGTAATTTATTTTTTATTGATCCAAGTGCAAAATAAATTATATGGTCACAAACTAGACCTAATTCTACACACACTTAAAAAATAATCTTTCATTTTTTGAGGGAGTTGGGGAGGGGGGGGGGAGAACGGGACCGGGGACGGCGAGGGGCGCACAACCGACTATCCATTTCTTTATCAATTTTTAGGTTCTATTTACTTGTAAAATTAGTAATAATAAAAAAATATTCATTGAAAAAATATAAAAAAATCTAGGCCATAAACTAGAAGATTTTATCTAAATATTCACCAAAGAATTTCAAACAATATTAAATAGTTATGAAAAAATGGTGGGCCACATGAATATCTATCTACTTTATTTTCTTAAAAAAAAACAGGAGTTTTTCAAATTTAAATGTTTGGCCTAGTTATAATTAACTATATTTCAAAAAACTTAGTGTTTTAGAAACTAGATTCGAAATGCTACAATTTATTTTGCTATACTATCTTCAATTTTTGAGTGTAGCTATTTCAAATTATCTATATAAGTTCAAATTTCTAAAATTTTATAAAAATTATGACCACGGGTAAGCCATTTTTTGTCCCCCAACTTTGTCCACTTATCCCAATATTTTTGTGGATGATGATCCAAAGGAGATATCTTAACCTTCCTCTTCCAGAATGCAGCAAAGTAGGAATTGGAGTTGATTTTATGATGTATTCTTGAACTCTTTATGAGCATTGTATTCTTCTTTTTGTCTAACACTGAGCATTGGACTCTTGTTTCAATGAAAATTAATAGTAAACATACTTAAGTGTTGTCTACATTCATTTCATTTTAAAATATGTTTTACATGTTATTTCAATTTATTTTATGAATTTATGAATATTTTTTATAGTAGCGATAAAGTTGTCAAGTAACTTCTAAGTGCTAAATACGAGTCAAAATTTTAGTCTATCGAGTAATTTTCGAGAACAAATTTTTAAACTATGGTTTTAATGACTGCTTGATTTCCTCTAGAATGGTTGTGAATGCTAAATAAATACCTATGAAATATAAAATGAATTCTCTAGACTTTCTTAGATGAAAATGAACTCCAATGCTTATGTATCTATACACAGTTGAATTTAAATTAGCACCATATATCTGACATTTAAAAAAGTGAAAAACATGGAATAAGGGTTAGCACCATATATCCAAGTGTGTCCCAATAATCCACACAAAATTCAGAGCATTACAACATTTTAGAAATTGAGTTCAAAGAAAAAAAGGAGATAGAAAGGAACATCTAAAAGTTGTTTAAAGAAAAGTTTAGGAACCATCAAAAATTAATAAATACACTAATAACATATAATTTAAACTAATAACTGACAAATATACAAATATCTTAAAATCATCAATTTAACAACAAATTAAATCATTTTAAATATCTACCCCAAAAAATACTATATAATATATTATAAATCAAAACTAGTTAGAATGTTTTATTTCATTATTTTTGACGTCTATCAATTAATATGTAAATGAAAGTCTACAACAAAACACCAAACCTAATGCTTTGTAATCTCCCTCAAACAAAAGCTATGAAACGTGCTTGCCATATAACATGCGAAGATCACTTATTGTGGTCTAACAACTGACTGAACTTGACCGCCTCCTTCACCAGAGCAACCACGTCATTCGAAACCATGTCATCATTCATTCCGTCGCTCCATTTCGACGGCCTGCTGCTGAGGGCGCACTCCCATCTCTGTTTTTCCCTTTCACTTCCCCTGTTCTCCCTCACATTTTCAATACGGAACTTGAAATCCTCCGTCGCATACGTCCTCGCCTCTTTATACCGTATATTCCTAATTTCATACCGGCTCGCAGGATGGAAAACAAGCACCTGGTCGGGGGTTCGATTCCTCCAGGCCGCATCCACCCATTTAACCATATCTTCTTGGATCTCCACCTCTCTCCCGTGCGACGTAACCGCCAGCCTGAAATCGGTTGTATCTCGCCCCTCTCTGCAGAATGTGACGATACAGTGTTTCCTCGGCTCCCTTCGAACCCTACTTATCTCTGCCTTCTCAGGAGACAAAGGAGAAGCAACGCATGGATTTGACTTACTCGCCGAATAAAACTTCTTTGAGTGTCTTTCTCGCTGCAGAGCATCCATCAAACAATCCGAAGCTTCGTTGGCCAATTTCCTTGCCTTTTCAGCGGCGGCCAAATTCCCTGCGTGAAACTCGATCTTCAACAGACATCGCCGGTAGGCTTTCTGAACTTCGTGAGTGGATGCTTCGATATCCACGCCCAGCACCTGCACAATACAACTATATTCTTTAAAGATCTTCAAAATTTAAGAGCTTTATTTCATTTAATTTAAATATCCACGATTAGTACCTGGAAATAGTCTTTTGAGCAGAGAATTCGTTGGACTTCACTGTTATGCACAAACCCCTCCTTTCCCACGCAACGCACGGAAACATTAAAATTCTGGAGCGGCTTCTGTTCCCCATCTGCGACATGAATGTTGATTTTTGTTCGGAAGGAGACCTTGACGTAGTGTAGCCTTTCCAGGTGAAGCCTGAGATCTGTTACGGCCTTGTCTGAACACGCGGTGGAGAATCCGCGTTTTTAGAGATTTTGGTTGAAAAGTTGATGTAAATAAGGGAGGGAAACGAAACCCCCGTCCACCAGTTGTCCGTGGGCGCGGCCGTGGAAGATTTCCTTTCCGAATCCGGCGATCATCTTGAGGTTTCGCATCACATCCGCCTCCTCCAAGCGGAGGAACTTAAAGCACGATAACAGCTCGGATTTATAAGCTGAAAAGTCCCAATTCGGGAGGAACTTTGTGTATTCAGAAAATTCCATCTTTCTGGAAAATGCAGCTGCGAGATTATCATTATCGGAAAAAGAAGCCGAGGCTGATGTGATCGCTTCCCCGCGCTTGAAACAAAAATATTGTGTACCGTATTCGGTAATTAATGAAGCGTTGTTAAGGTTTCTGGTGTTGGCCTCTTCCTGCTTTCTGGAAGTGGTTCTGTTTTGGTGCTTTTCTCCAGTATTCTTGAATTGATCTGAAATTTGTAGCTTCTGAACTTCATTTTTTTGATCTTCTCTTTTATATCTGACTTGTTGGCTTTCTGACTGTTTGACTTTCTGATTTTCTCCCTGTCTCCATCGATTTTCTTCAAGGTTTCTGTTGTCTCTCTTAATCTGATCTGTTAACGAAAACCGTTTATACCTCGAGACGAAGACCCCTTTTCCAAAATTATTATCTACCGAAACAAATGAAGTGTCGCCTGTAAACTTCTAGAAAGAGACTTTGTCAACCGCAAGAAGGGGCTTCTCAACAGATTTACAAAAACAAATGCGGTGAAATTAAGGGAAGTAGCGTTGGTGGTGCAAAATTTTTGCTACAATTTACACCTGCCTACGGAACCGGCCACTCGTTTTATAAAGCAATTTTTTCGATATTCTTGGCTCCACAGGTTCAGGTCTAAAGTGATTCCGAAACATTGAAAAGTTGCAATATAAATTTATTTTTTAATCAATTTTAAAAATTTGTAGTGGTTTCTACATAAAATCTATGGATTCTCTCCTTAAGCGTGTTCTGTAAGTTGGAGAGAATCCATAGATTTTATGTAGATTAACATTAATAATATGCTTTTTTAAAAGTATAACGAATTTGTTTTATGATGAGATAATAAGAGAGGGAAGAGTTCTTAAAGTTTTAAGTGTGTTTTGTAAGTTGGAGAGAATCTATAAATTTTATATAGAATAACATTAATAATAAGCTTTATACGTACAATGAATTTGTTTTAATGATGAGACATTAAGAGAGAGAGGAGCCATTTATTCTCCACTCTTTAAGTTAAATAATGTACATAGGTAAGAAAGGGTCATATCATTATTAAAAAATAATTTTTGATAGATTTTAAGTTTTATCATTTTATGTCACTAATTTTATTTTGCTGATTTAAATTATATGAAATACAAATTTTTAATATTTTTAATGGTTTTAAAAATAAATAAAATTAAAAATGATAGTTACTTAAGGATTAAGTCATATATTTGGTATTCTATGTGTTATCATTTGATTAGTTAATTCTTTGATTTGATTTGTTGTGATGCCTACTTTTTATTTAAAATTTAGTTATGAAAGTGAGATCTACTCATTTTTATTTAAATAACTAATAGTGTTTTACTTTACATTTATCTTCCCAACTATTGATCCATATACAAGGACTAGATCGTCTCCCTTGGATGCTTGTAGTTTTGTAGAGAGTCCTCAATATCACCATATCATAAAGAACACCCACCACTTATGTACCTTAAAATATAACAGTCTCTTGATGAATGGAAGTAGTAGATAACAGATTGAAAGTGCTATGAGATGTAAAATGCACATTGTATATACCTCTTTTCAAGGTATTTGTTTTTTACTAAAATAAAAAAGAAAGCTTTGCAGTATAGTTAGTGGCTTACAAAGTGGAAGAAATGTAATTATTTGGCTCCATTGTTCAGGGACATTGTGTGTGGTTGTGCTACAAAACATGTATGTCTTTGTGATATATTTAAAATTAAATTATTAATTCTTATGCGACTTAAGATTGTTTCTATACTTATTTAATAATTAAATGATATTTTTCCTAATTTTTATTTGGTATTAATTAAAGGTGTGGACCTACTAAGTATACAAGTATCATAAATATTTATCAATATGGGATAAATGATGAATATTGTCTTGTAGATACTTGAAAATATTTTTTTTGTATTTATTTCACATTATATTATATTTGTTGTGGACATTTGTCTTGTGAATTAATAGACCTGATTTCGTGAAATCTCAAAATTAATTATGGAAACTTGGTTTTTAGTTGATATCTCATGAACCAATTTTTCTATTGCAGAAGCTAACCTACTTTGATGACTTTACCATAGAAATTTTGTGTGTATGTACACACGCACACACGCACGCATGTGCACGCGTGCGCGCGCGCGCGCGCACACACACACACACACACACACACACACACACACACACACACACACACACACACACACACACACACACACACACAGAGTTTTCATAATCTAATATTTGTTTGTTTGTTAAGGTTGTGTATCCATAGGAGGTGTAGTTATGCATGTTGAATATGGATAGTTGTATGACTCAATCTTCTTAGGAGTTAGTGTGGAATGGTTAGAGCATAGAATCACTTTATGAATATGATATTTCTTACTACCCACTAATACAACTATGCTCCAAGGGTTGGCGTTGCACACACAATAGTGAGTATGCATGTATGGATGCCCAAAGGGTAGATCATAAACATAAATTGGTACCACCTCACAAATTAAACCTTATTTTAAAGTATAGATAGGATATGAGAAGAGACTTTGGAGAGTGGCATGTATACCCATGTTATTCTAAGAACTAAACCATCCCAATTTGTATGGATGTAAATGAGGCATGGTTGGAAAATTTATTCACTTGATGGTTGCTTCAACCATGACATTTTATATGCTACCACCATCAATCATGAAATATAGTGGCTACTTTGCACCCACATATACAAGTAAAATAGGCATTTTGCTTCAACATCTTGTGTTATTGGTATTTCTTGTGCAGTGGATACTATAACATTTGGATCTATGTCAATGATTCCATCAGAGGGATTCAATCCATAATATTTTATTGATACCAATGTAAGAAGACTCTTCTAAGCATGGTATTCTAAGTTTTAGTGGTTGTTGATTTTTTTTATCACATCATTCAATTGACTTAAACTCTTGTGGCCTTTTATCTGAGAAAGGTAGTTTCATGGGTACATAAAATGTGTCTTGCTTGTTGTTCAACTTAAAATTTTCCTCAATGGCTGCTACATAGTCATAGGATTATCTCATCATCTTAATCTTATCTAGATTCAACATAGAATGAATGAATGGTCATAGAACACTACTTTAATATATAACTCCATGCTTTTCTAACTTGAATGAGCCCAAATTTGCATATAGGTCATGGAAGGCATACGTGTAGTCTCAAAATGATAGGTCATGTCCTTATTTGTATTATTTCCATTGAATTCAATGATAATCATATAAATATTTGGGACAATAGTCATCCTTGAATATTTCCAAGAATTTATCCTATGTTAGCTCAGAGTCTTCTTATGTCCAGTCTTTCTCCCACATAGAATGGGCTTACTGCCAATTCTTAATAGGTGAAGAAAATGTGAGGATTGTAATCCTAATTTTATTTGCATCAAAAAAGTCATTCATAGAGAAATATCACTCTGATTGATCTAACTACCTATTTAATGCATCTACATTCATTTTTACAATAAACATAGGAACATCTAGATTTAATCGAAAGCTAAAGTGAACTCAACCACTAAAATATTTACTTAATTTTTGAGTCAATGGAACCACCCATTCGAGAAGATCAACAAAAATTTTTATTATAAATTTATTTTACTCTCAAAGATATTTTATAACTACATCATTGATCATCTCTCCAATTGTATGTTATGTGTTTTTATCTCTTTCCATTTGAACTTGCATGAGATGACACAAAAGGTGGTTTAATGAGTCTCGTGGTTTCATGTCAAGATTTAGATACTCTTTTTTCACTTTTTAAATCTTTGAAATGAATTTATTTTCATTCATCATTCTTGGACTCAATATATTCATAAGACATCGTAGATTTCACTTATGAATCTAACTCATTTTGTTCCTTTAATTCAATACCAAAAACTTGATGAATATCCTTCATCTTTTTTGCAATAAAATACATAAATTATATCTACCAAATAATTAGATACACTAACTCACATAGTTAAAATTTAAATTCTTTCTTGCTTGTGCTAGTTAGCACTTGTGTTTTTTTCCTCCCCTGAAATAGTGATGGTAAGGCTTAAGCATGTTACCATTCACTCTTTTTGAATTAGTAATGGTACCTAGACTTATCATATGATGAATCACATATGGGCCCTTCCATATAATTTATAACCTTCCCACACACATCTTGAATCTGTTATCATATAATAGGACTAATTAACCCTGTTATAATTCTTTTGTTCATAAATTATGATCATGTCAATGCTTCTAGATGTATTTTTTCTCTTCTTGACTCTAGATTATCATTATCTAATTTCTTGAATTGAATTAAATTTATAAGATTTTATTTTCTAATGACTTATTTTTTCCAAGCCATGTTATCATTATGATCCTTAGAGTAGGAACAATGTATTCCATTAAAATTACTGCTTTCATGCCATATACTAAATGAAATAATATATGTATAGTCATTCATATATAGTTGGTTGAGCCCATAGTGACACAAGAATTTGATCCTCCTAGTCGTCACTTTGAAATTTACAAATTCTTATTCACATTCTTTTTAATACCTAGTTTGATGCTTTATCTTGACTATTAACTTGTGAATGGTAGGTGGTGCTCTTCTGGTGAAAAATCATGAATTCCTATGTGAGCATTTTAATGGCATTTTTTAGGAAATATGTATTCTAATCACCTATTATCCTCTACAAACATCCCACTTTTGTTATAATGTTTTCATAGAAAAAAATTGTAGCATCCTTTGCTCTGTAACTTAGAATTATAGCTACTTCAATTCATTTTTTGTAGTAATTTATCATAGTAATGATATACCAAACATTAGATCATTTAAAATGCAGATTAATAGGTTCCAAAAACTCTATCCTCTATTTATTAAAAAGCTAAGTTGTGATAATTATATTAAGCAAAATTTCATCTATTTGATTTGAATTTCTAATGCTTTAACATACATTTCAGTGTTTCACAACCCTATGCAAATATTGAAACATTATAAGCCACCATAACTCACTTTGAAATATCATTTTTACAGTTAGGACACCTACGAAGTGACCTATGACAACCCCTCAATGAGCTTAATCTAGGACTTGTGTTATTTCATGTTCTAAATCCATGCTATGAATTATGTCATTCTTTCCTAGTTTATATAAAACCCCATATACAATTTTAAACAATAAGGCTATTGTGAATAAATTCTTGTTTTCTCATATTTTATAGTGTTTTTATTATATCACATACTATAACAATGTCACAATCTACTCCAATTTCTATAGGATAATTGTGACCCTAAATAAGTGTGCATCAAGTGAATCCTTTTGTATATATTATGGTTATTTTCTAGTTTGAATTATATGTAGATGATATGGCCCCACATGTTCTATGATATGATTTAATTGATATTGAACTAATATTCTTGAAAACTCATCTAATATATATAGATTATGCCACCCAAAAATTCTTATTTACCAAATATCATAAGGCATGATGATTCATGAATAACTTAAATGGAGTTTCCAATAGATAGTAATGTAATTTATGAAGTACCAAAACTATATTAAAAACTTATCTTTTTATTATGGTATATTAATTATTTGTATTTGATAACTTGTGACATATGCAATGCATTGACTGATCCAATTCTCCACCTGGTTATGTGAGAATGATACTATTTACAGTACTAGGTGCATCTACATGTATGTGGAATGTCTAACTCCAATATATGAAGACAAAAATAAGAGTTGTGAACAATCATTGCTTCAAGTTAGTGAATTCAACTTGACATTTTATTGTCCATTTGATCTTCGCATCCCTAAGGAACAATTTCTCCATAAGGTCTACAATATCTACATAACCATGAATGGACTTGTGGTAGTATATTGTATTCAATGAGGAAAATAAAACACTTATAAGGCATTTTTTATGGTTTTAGTATAATTAAAATCTTGGATTAGTTCATCATAATTCCATCATTATAACCATAAGCGGGTGGATGTAGGATAATGGGGGACAAAAGTGGGGTTTTAAAGTGTCATTTATTTTATTATAAAAATAACAATACTTGAACTTGGAGAAAATTTTAGAGCCACTTGGAAAAATAATTTTATAATAATGTAACCAAATGAATTGTGAAATTTTGAATTTAGTTTTTAAATATATAAATTTTTAATACCCAGATGAGAAAATTATGCAAAATTGATGTATTTCTAACAATGACATAATTTTTTTGTGAAAAAATAAGTAGATTGCATGTGTATGGACACACTTTTTTGACTAAAATAATGATTTTTATACGAAATTGCATAATTGGATAGAGGAAATGTAAGATATTGTTGGGTAATTTTTTTATTAATTTTTTAATATATATATATATTTTATATAATTTTATAAGTCAAGAAAGTTAAAAAAATTGGAATTGTAAGTGTATGAACACAAATTTTTTGACCTTAACTTACGAAAATCATTTTTATTGAAAACATATCCAATGATATATAGATTGTTGAGATATAAGTTTTATAAACTTTTGATAAATACAATCAAAATTTTATAAAGCTAATGGTAACAATATATGTATAAACCATAAGAGGTATGTTGTGTAGAAATTAGGTAATAATTAAAAAGATTATTTAAACATCAAAAAAATATATATTCAAAAAATACATCCCCCCTATACAAACTCATGATTTTTTTAAATAAATAAGTTTGCTTACTTAAACATATCAATGAAGATAAAAAAAACTTATAAATTTAGCAAAAGTCATATGTGTTAGTCTATTGTAGGTTTTATTATTAGGTTCAAATCTTCCAAGCTTAATACCATGGTTCTTTTAGAGGGAAATGCAAAATAATCAAATAAAGGATGCATGCCATTTGAAAAGGGTGTGTGCCCTATGCACTACAAAGGGCACACACCCTTTAGATTATAAAGGGCATGCACTTTGTAGCAAAAAGGGCTCATGCCCTATGTAATGTAAATGGTGTGTACCATATGCACTACAAAGGATGTATGCCCTTTTTAGTGCATATAATTCTTGGTTTGATGCTTGTACACTAAAATGTGTTTAATGCCTTTAGTAAAATAAATATTTAAGTATAATTTTACATTTAAATAATATAAATTAAATGTAAACTTATAATTTAAATTAATTTTACTAAAATTTAGAAATTAGGGCCACTTTGGGTTTTCTAAAAATGATTCTAGAGATATAAGAGTTACTATTTAGAAGATGGTTTTTCAAAATATAATATGGTTAGTAAGTTTTCAAATTTTCAATATTGAACATAAGGTTAGTTGGATGCAACTTTATACCTGTTGTATGTTTTGGGAGAACTATTAGTCATTTTGTAGGTTTTTAGGCTTTACATATTGATTTTTGATATTTTTATGGGTTAGGGGTACACCAAAAATTAACTTAATGAACTTCATATCTCTTTGAAATAGTGAAAATTGATAAGATATTGACATAGATTTATCACACACTACAACATTTAACCATTTAAATTATCCTTGTAAACAATTTTGACAATGCACTAAATGAGGAGTATTATTATTTTCACCACTTTAAGGATGAATTCATAAATTTCCACCATATTTTCTATCAAAAAATTAAATCAAAGGAAGACTACACAAACAAGTTCCATGACTACATTACATACATGTGTGAGAGATTGAATAAATAAGATAAGGTGTTAAAGTATTAAAAAAAAAAAAAAAAAAAAACTTTGGGTAAATCTTATTGTAATGCTAGTAAGATTGAAGAAAAAGAAAATATGAAGAAACATTACAACCCTTCATCCAATGCCATATGCAAGATCTAACCTATGCATAACTCCTCATCTCAACCTCCTACATAGAAGCATAACACCTTTCATAAAGGAAATAAGACTAAGAAAGATGCATAAAATGTAAAGGTTTATGCACCTTATACTTAAGACAAAGGCAAGAATAATTATAGTGATAACTGGTGCCATTAACATCATTCACATACCCATGATGACTCAAAATGTTGTGTGTGACAATATTTTCTTGATTAATATACATCTAGTCTCACACAAAAGGATGACACGGATATAGATGCCACTTGTATGAGCACTAGAGATTCACTAACATACACACCTCTAAGGATGGATAACACCTCTTCCACACTAAGTTTTGGGTGAAGATTTAGTATCTTCATGTAATTATTGACATAAATATTCAAAAGATCATCATCTTCTAAGGCACATCCTAATGCCTAGGCCTTTCAACTACTGTGCATTCTAAGCCAAACTCCTTGGGGTAGATTCAACAAGGGAAGGGTATATAGGTTTAAATATAATGTAACTTCAACTACACAGTTAAGCCTATGGAAGACACTGTCACTTATAACATTGCATATTTAGAGGTATGGGGCATCTTACTAGGGAGATAGTATTTATATGACTAAGATGCTACATATCAATATAAACCATAAAACTTAATTATATGTGAAAAATATCACTTCTTCAACCTCTTATTATTAGTTCTAATGACCAAAGTTAACCTCAACGTCTCTTCCAAATAATGCTGTAAAATTTTCTCATACATTCAGATTTTTTTACATTGCTCATGGTCCATCTTGAGATACCTACATGGGAAATAGAGAAGGTATGGAAGTGCACATAATTAAAATAATGTTGTAGAAGTAGTAGATCTTGAAAATTTACCAATTCAACACTATGAAGTCTTCATAACGTGCAAAAGTCATTAGACACATTGAGCAATATAAAAACACATAGATTTAGTGTTGGGATAACCTTTTTAAAATAATCCTCTATATAAAAATGTTGAATACAAGAGGTCCTCAATCATGGTAAGATAAGGCTTATATATTTTCTCTGTGGAGTCTGATAGTCCTCAAACTTAAGAAATATTGTCATAGAATCTTTTCATAGACTATCGTGAACTCAAAAAAACCACAATGAAGAATTGATACCTAATATCATTCATTAAAAAAATTAATTTTTTATAGTTCCTTGTGAAACCAATCAATTGGTTCATTACACAAATCATTACAATAAGGAAAATCTATCCCCTTGAAAATAAATGAAAAAACCTAATGTAAATTAGGAGTTGTTTCCTAATTTGATCAAAAGTCAAATTAGATCAACCCACCTTTAAGTTCAATCTTTGATAGGGTCTCCTAGGTTGGAAAGTGGTCCATCATGGTCACAAATTAGTTCACATACTATGTTTTATTTTGGTCATACTTGTTCATTTGTCCTTAGTGTCATTTTATGTCCTTTTGGGTCATTTTAATGAAATTGTAAGGTTTTACATGAGAGGAAAAGTGTGTTAAGAAGTTGTATAACATGTATGATGTCATAAATGTGTTATAAGCAATTTTGAAACTAGCATGATGCAGGTTCAATGTATAGATAAGGAGTTTATCTAAAAAGAAAGGGAGTTTTAGTTGTTGTATGAACTACATAATATTTTTAGCATATGTGACTACTTCAGTGAAGATTATTTAGATCCCCATAGCTCATATCCAAGCTCAGGTAGATTTGACATCTCTAAAAATGGTGAAAACCAGTCCCTCTCTCTCATCACTCTCTTTGGTAGGTTAATAAGGTCAATCGTTTTGCAGTTAGTATGAATACAGTAAGAAAAATAAAAGGAAATGCACTTGGTGGATGAAATTATTCTTTGTGTAATATCATTCCATGGTCATGGTTTTTAGATTGGTGGTATGTACTTCATGAATAAAAACTAAGACTGATAGAATCTCAAAACTTCCTGTATAACACCAATGGCTTCAATTTACTCATTTATTTGCATTGATATATGTGAATTTAGTGATGTATGTAGGTTGGTAGAATATGTACTTAATTTACATGTTAGTTTCAACTCATTTGGAAAGTGTAGATATGAATGGACAAGCAGAACCACCTCCTTGTGCTTCAATGAAGTTTACAGAACAATTTGTGTTATAACAGTGCTTCATTAGTTTCAAATTATATCTTCTTGTGAATGTATTTAGGTCAAGGAAATGCATTTGTGTTCAATCCCTTAGGGCATGGTGATCAGTTATCCATTAAAGGTTTAGTCTCAAGAAGATCATTGTTAGAATGCAAGGTCTAAGATATAAGAATAATCAAGTAATATTGAAAGAGTCACCTACAAGACTTAGTAAGAATGTTTAGATAGTGGTTGGTAAGATATGTGAAATTTTTTATAGAGATTTTCAATGTTTAAAATTGGTTTGAAGTTTTAGAAGCATTAACACATAGTAAAATATACACTCAAACCCTTCATTAACACTCACAGAGGTGCAGAGTAATATAGTTTCTTAGAGGGGATTGTTACCTTAACTTCTCTGAAAGGAAACTTTGTTCTGTATAGTGTCATTCTATAACATGATATTATGAAGTATGTGTAAGCCTAAATGGCCTCATCCTTGTAGTCTAGGCCCTAAATATCACATCTTGACATATGAAAGGTTGTATGGTCAAGAGAATGAGGGTTGAGTGACTTCCAACTCAGAAAAGTTTTTATTGAAGATGCTCAAAGAGCTACAGTGACTTTTAGGCCCAAATGAGCCTAGAACTTGAAGTGCAATAGTGGCATTATAGTGTATTATTGAATAGAGAATGGTGCATAGTTCCAAGGCATAAGATAAGTTAATTCAAGTGTAAATATGCCCTAGTGACCTCAAGAGGAATCTAAAGGTGTGTATCATAATGCTCAGACATATATAATCACCTATAGGAAACTCTTTACTTCTTTAATGTACACTTACAGTCTAACTTGCAGACTAACCGAGGCTATAGAAATATATAGTTTGGAGGGTGGGCAGAGGTATAAGGAGTATAATCATGTTAATAAATTCTCAGAGTGATGATATCAATTTCAAAATATCCTTATAGGTAGGAAAAAAAACATAGTTTTATATAAATTGGGTTTCTAACTCCATACCAAGTCAAACTAAATTCTATACGTAGTTTGCAGACCTAAAAAACTAGTTTTAAGGATATGTGATGTTGAGGTCTCTATGAGCATAACAAGGGATTGAAAATTGGTATAGAATGTGTCAATTAATTTACCAAGATCTCCATGATATCATATTTATCATAAAAATAAGGGAAATTCTCTCTATTCTATCTCAAACTAGAGGCACTCCATAAATAACACAACTTGTAGACAATATATATGAATAGTGATAGAAAGAAAGGGATATACTTAAGGGAATGTTGGATGACATATAGGGTTACACTGAAGGTGAATACATACAAATATTTACCTATATTCACTATAAACCACTTAGTGGTGGTCATATGCACAAAAGCATAGTCTAGGCCTATTAAGCCTAAGACTGGACATGAACACTCAGGTGCCTAACTCCATTCATATGCCCATGAAATCATTATAATCCAATTGATAATCTTAAAGGGAGATTTTAATACAGGTTAGACCCATTTTTTTGAGTATAATAACACAGGAGTGGTCATTTTGGCCTAATCCTTTCTCAGACCTACTTAAAATGCATTGAAAGAGCTCAAGAGCCAACTTCCTTTACTCAAATATGTATAGATGGTGTGAATTTTGCCTAATAAGATAGGTATTATTGAGGGATTTCCTTAAATTGATCTTAATGGAATTTATTTGGAGGTTAATCATCGTTATTTTATGAATAATCACTAAGAATCCAACCCTCCTATAACCCTTGTATGAAATTGATGGATAAAAGATCATTGAAGATGCATCTAGAAGTGGCCAATTGGCCTTGAAAGAATTTTGGACATGATTGGCACTCTCCTAGGATCCTCACCATCTAATTATTCTATACTATCACTTGTACAGACATGCTTTATTTAGTCTACTTTAGAAGATTTGAAGTGTTTTATAGGTACAAAAAGGAATGGATATGTGAAAATCATTGTAAGAGGTGTTTATAGGCTTGTCCTAACTCATTATACTCATTAATAACCTTGGTTGTACATAAAAATACTTTTCTAATCTGTTCATCATAGACAGTCTTGAACAACAAAGTGAGAAGGAACATGATTGTCTAAATTAAAAAGTGGGAAATGGGACACTAAATATTTAGAGATCTATTTGATAGACTAGAGGACAAAACTATCTTTAATAGGTGTCTAACACCTTTGAAATGGATTTTCTTGAGAAACTTTAGGACATGTAAGTGATAAGTGTGGGAATTGAGACCTAGATAGCTAGTGGGTGACTATAAACAGTGAAATATAAGTGGTGCAAGAGAGGCTATTAGTTAGAGAGTCATATATGATTATCACTATCTTGTTTTCAACTTCAAATGTTAGGACATATGTGGCAATTACTCTTATGAAAATTTTACATATTTAAGTGGATTACTCATCAACATGGTAGTTTCAAGAAGGATAATGAAGAGTCTCTACACCAACTTGAAGAAGATGCTATGTTTGTGATGAAAAATTGTCATTGAGGACTTCATGACCTATTTTAAACTTCATTTTCTTAAATTTTAATTCATTTTCATACCTTGACATTTGGCCTTATGACCCTTCATCTTCACTTCTTCTCTCTCCTCTCCTATGCTCTATATATGCAAGCCATTTTGGCATTTATATCGAGTATACACTAAGTATGGATAATCCCTACTAGTTTGACACCTTGATTTGTCTTTGAATAAAGCATCTGAAGTTTATTTTATCTTTGCAACTCTTGCCTAAGTATGTCAAATATTCTACTTGGATGTTAAGTGATGTATGTCTTCTCCTTGCTTCCATTTTACTCTTGTATGCATTTTGTGAGTAGCATCTCTTCTAACATGTCTCATAAAGTTTATTTTTTTAAATTTTTACTTTAAGTGAGAGAAAAAATAGTAGTGTCTAATATCATACGTCCTTTTCACCCACTTCTGAATATACATAACAATCTGCCTCTATGAGAAACACTTATGCTAGAAGGACATAGAGTTGAGGTTAGTTTTAGTAGTCTTCTTTCTTAGTGTAGATGCAAGTGTGTTGTGTGGACTTATCTTTGGTATATCACCCTAATTATTTTAGATTGATTTATGTTTCCTTCTTCCCTTTTCACCCCCAATAGTGATTGGTCTAGTGTAGTGTGTGAACCTAAAAGATAAATCAAGGGATCTAGCCCTTTAACCTAGAGGTTTACCTCTGCTATAGGAAATCCACAAGCCTATAGGTAATCCCATGTTATAAAAATTTGGAGAGGCATGAATAACCTCTTTTAGGGTGAAAAATTTGGTCATAAAAGTTTTGGCATGCTTGATGGGACCAAGGTCCAAAAGAGTGGAAGGATTTTTGGTTTGTTCTTCCTACTATCATCTTTTGGAAACTTTTAAGAAAACACCAATGGTAACTTTGAATACAATCATATAGTTTTAAATAACCTAGGTAATTATTATAAAAGTTATTTGATAAATTCTTATGTTTCATTTTACTAATAAAGTTGGTATGGTTGGATATGTTGAGTTCTTACTACACACCTCCCTATCAAATTTGTTATAAACCCTATGGTCAACCCATTCCTTCTCCATATGGTCATGAAGTTATTGAATAACCTTGTGATGAAATGTATGAATAATGATAAAAAGAAGATAAGATTAAAGATATCGAAGAATAGATCCAAGAGCTTAAGAGGCAGATTCTTGAAGAAGATATACAAGCTCTTAAGAGGTAGATTCTTGGAGGTATTCTTTATCAACATCCCTATCCATCCTACCAAGATCTTAGACAACCTTTTTAAGGTTAATACCAAAACCCATAATCCTCTCCTCCTCTTAATTCAATTCACCTCAAGCTAAATTTTTGTTGGCATTCATTCCATATATGCTAAAATTATAAAGGTTGATGAATAAATAGGATAAAAAGCTTGATGTGATCCCTATTCATTTCTTAGAGAAAATGAGAAAGGTGGTTCATTTCCTTATGAACAAGTAGATATTGGTTGAGAAGGAAGCTGATTATGTCATCAATGAATATTTTCATGAAATGAGATTCTCTATCCAATGGTGGGTTGATAGGCTTGAAAGGTGGGAAAACCAAGAAGTTAGGAATCAACTTGCAGTTGTTGAAGGGCCTCAAGAAGACAATGAATAATGTGAAAATCTGGTTAAAGATAATATCTCTCCTTCCCATCCACAAGAGTATTCTTATGTTCCATATCAGTCCTCTCATATTCCTTATCATCATAAAGAGCCAATTCAATCCTTAAAAGAGCTGTCAGGATTAGGAGCACAATTGATTACCTTGTATAAGCAACTAAAAATAGAATTTAACCAAAAGTAACAAGTAACAAGAAATTAGAAACAACACAAAATTTGAGAGACAATATAATCTTGTATTCAACTCATCCAAAAAGAAAATACAATCAAGAAGATGCCACACTCTTCTCACACCTATAAGTCTTCCCACACCTCTAGGGCTCCCAGTAATTCTCAATCAAGAGTTCTCTCTCTCAATTATGGTCACAACAATCAACTCAAACACAGAGTTGTTGTTCACCTCCAACTAGTCAATATCACTACTGCTAGTACCACTGAGTATACACACATACCCAAGTCTGAGTACACCACGTACTCCAAGTAGATCTCCCTTGAACTTGTAACAACTTGCAATCAAATGATCTTACTTACCATGTAGATCTAACCTGATCTTGCTACACCGACAGATCAACCTGGTCTTACACAACTTGCAAACCTAGATCTTACAATTGGAAGGATCTCTTTCTTGCCTTAATTACAATACAACCCCATGAGTCTATTATATAGATCCCATGCAAACAATAATTAGACATCCAATTACAATAATTAGACACGTAGCTCCAAGACCAAAAATAGTCTTTTACATGAAAACAACTGGGTTTTTAACTAACTATTCATCAACAAGCAGTTCTGAAACTGCACAGGCGACCAAAGTCGGTCCCTGTTTGTCTGGAGGTGACTGACATCGGCCAACTCTCAACCGATGTCGATTGCTCTTGTAACTAGGTATGACCGATGTTAGTTGCGCTGTCGACATTGGTTGCTCTGCGCCTCAACAACCTCCTCCATGTTTGCATACAGTGAAGCTTTTAGCTCCACAACCTAACAATCTTCCACTTGGAGATAAATAGTTACACCTGTACTTGTACTTGTACATCATCTAATTTGTTTCCTAACTTGTATCCCTCTTCAAGCTCAATCTTGAAGACCAACCACCACAACAAACCCTGTGGTACTACTCATGTCATCCAAGTCCCTTGCCGCATCTGATTCTACATACCCATGTAGAGAAGTTCTTGACCCTACATAGCATGTATACCTACTGATAGTCCCTCTCAGATACCTGAGAATCCACTAAACTGCTTTTCAGTGCTTCTTTCCTGGATTGACCCCAAACTCATTGACAACACCCACTACTTAGGCAAACTTAGGTCTAGTACATACCATGCACTTAACCTCATCATGTGATTGGGGACCCTGTTCTGTGAACTGTCCATCCATAGGTGTGCTAATCGGTTCTACATCCCGCATCTTGAACCTCGCCACTACCTTATTCACACAATCATTCTGAGACAACATCAACTTGTGATCTTCCCTGTCTCTAGGAATAATCATGCCAAAGAATCTTGCTGCTCCTAGATTCCTCATGACACACCTCTGAACTAACTTTACCTTTAGCTCAGCAACTCCCTACATGTGTGACCCTACAACAAGCATACACACCACATACAGTAACAAGATAATATAGCTAATATTATCCAACTTGGTAAAGTAAACACAATGGTTAAACCTCCATTGTCCTGTAGCTTTCTCAAGACCATATACCCTGGCCTTCCATCTCACGTATCCATTCTCTCTCTTCTTTGAACTAGGAATTTGTTCATCCCTCAGTGCTTTCTCTCTAGCTGGAAACTCTACCAAATATCCCATTTGGCTCTCATCCAAGGAATCACATTCCTCATTCATGCCATGCTCCCACTATTTCTTGGATTCTACCTGCTCTGCTTCTTTAAAACTTCCTGGTTCTTGACCATCAGTGAGCAACAAGTAATCAAATGAAGGGGAACAATGAATTTGAGGCTTACACTTTCAGTCCTCCTCATGGGAATTTGAGACCCCTTGACAGCTTGGTGTCTACCCAAAATCCGTTCTGATAGTGACCTATGTCGATCACCCCCCAGTCTACATCCAA
The DNA here is from genome assembly GCA_037957365.1 of Torreya grandis. Lineage (NCBI taxonomy): Eukaryota > Viridiplantae > Streptophyta > Pinopsida > Cupressales > Taxaceae > Torreya > Torreya grandis. The sequence goes on along the minus strand of JARHVA010003162.1, from coordinate 1,669,242 downwards.
TCGATGTTGGTTCCATGCGACTGACCTGACTATCGACGTCAGTTCCTTGACCGACGTCGGTCTTAACCTGGTCATCGATGCCGATTCCCTGATCGATGTCAGTCACCACCTTCCCGACACCACTGACTCTGATCTGCACATGACTGCATCGGTACCTGCCTATTCGATGTCGATTCTACCTAATCAATGCCGATAACTGTGTTTTCCTATGAGTGATGACTTTTTTACCCGCGAGCTTACCTTGGATCAAAACCCTATCCAAACTACCCTGCTCAGAATTATTCAGCCCTTGTGACTAATCTTTGTCTGTCATCTTCTCCTAGAAAACCAAGGCTTTCCTTTTCTTGTCAAAACCATCAAATTTCCCTTTTTTGCAATAAACCCGATCCTTTCTTATAGCATGTGTATCAAGAAACCTCACTTTCTTCTGTTTCTTATAGAAATCTTGATATATGCTCACCAAATCTAAACTCTTACCCTTTAACTCAAGAACATGCATCCCCTTCTTATTCATGTGACCAAGCCTACGAAGCCACATCTTCGAATCTACAGCTGAAGTAGATAATCTAGAAGGAGAATCAGTAATACAAGTAGATAGATAAAGAGTACCTACTTTCTTACCTCTTGCTAAAACAAGTGCACCCTTGGTAACTTTCCAAGAGTCCACTATGAGAGTTACTGTGCATCCCTCATCACCCAACTTTCCAACAAAAATCAAGTTCCACTTCAGGACTGGGACATGCATGACCCCCTTCAACACCCATGTGTTGCCCGTCTACAATTTTAGCTGCACTTTCCCTTTGCCAACCATTTGACAAGGCTTACCATCCCCTAAATAAATCTCTCCAAAGTCTCCCTGGACATATTCATGGAAAAATTCTATATTTGGGGTTGCATGGAAAGAGGCACCAGAATCTAAAACCCAAGATTCCACTTTATCCAAGGAACATACAAGAGCATCTTGTGCAACAACATCTGCTTCTTTATTTCCTTCATGTTGATCTTCTTCCAACCAACAATCTTTCTTTTTATGCCCTGCCTTTCTACGTTTCCAGCAAAATATTCTGCCATACCTAGATTTGGATCTCCTACCTATCTTTGACCTTGATCTCCCCTGCTCGATCTTCTCTCTTTGCCTTCCCCTGCTTTCAACACTTAAAGCATTTCCTAATGATTCACTTGTGCTTTTCCTATGAATTTCTTTATTCAAGATTACACTAACAACATCATCCACTTTCAAGATATTTGAAGCAGACATGGTATTACTAACTGCCATTACCAAACTATCCCAACTTTCAGGTAATGAGAATAAGATTAAGAGAGCCTAAATTTCATCATCAAAAACAATATTGACTGAAACTAACTGGTTTACAAAACCATGGAAATCACTAAGATGACTGTGTACAGATCCACCTTCCAATATTTGCAAATTAAATAACTGATTCATAAGAAATACCTTATTCAAAGCTGAGGCTTTTTCATATAAATTTGCCAAAGATCCCATTAACTCTACCGTTGTCTTAGCCTATGATAATTTTGAAATCACAGACGATGCCAGGCTCAACCTTATAGATCCCAGAGCCTTCCGATCAAGAACATTCCATTTTTCATCTTTCATATCCGTGGGCTTGCTGTCAACCCCACCCAATGGTAAGTACAGATCTTTTTGATACAGATAATCCTCTATTTGCATCCTCCATAATTGATAATTCTTATCGTTAAACTTCTCCATTCTTAGCTTACTTTCTTCTACCATTGCTATACTCCCACTCAATCAAAAACCCCTGAGAGTGACCTGTAATCAACAAACACTTAACACACTCTGAAACCAAGGTGTTAGTAAACCTGCTCCCTGCAACCTTGCTCTGATACCATTTTGTCAGTGGTATCAAGCTCTGAACCAGCACCCTGGCTTTGATACCACTTTGTCAGGATTAGGAGCACAATTGATTACCTTGTATAAGCAACTAAACACGAAATTTAACCAGAAGTAACAAGTAATAAGAAATCAAAAACAACACAAAATTTGAGAGACAATACAATCTTATATTCAACTCATCTAGAAAGAAAATACAATCAAGAAGATGCCACACTCTTCTCACACCTATGAGGCTTCCCACACCTCTAGGGCTCCCAGTAATTCTCAATCAAGAGTTCTCTCTCTCAATTACGGTCACAATAATCAACTCAAACACAGAGTTGTTGTTCACCTCTAACTAGTTAGTATCACTACTGCCAGTACCACTGAGTATACACACATACCCAAATCCAAGTACACCACATACTCCAAGTAGATCTCCCTTGAACTTGCAACAACTTGCAATCAAATGATCTTACTTACCATGTAGATCTAACCTGATCTTGCTACACCTGTAGATCAACTTGATCTTGCACAACCTGCAAACTTAGATCTTATAATTGGAAGGATCTCTTCCTTGCCTTAATTACAATACAACCCCATGAGTCTATTATATAGATCCCATGCAAATAATAATTAGACATCCAATTACAATAATTAGACACGCAGTTCCAAAACCAAAAATAGTCTTTTACATGCAAACAACTGGTTCGTTAACTAACTGTTCATCAGCAAGTAGTTCTGGAACTGCACAGGCGACCAACGTCGGTCCCTGTCCATCTAGAGGTGACCAACATCGACTGACTCCCGACCGATGTCAGTTTCTCTTGTAACTAGATATGACCGACATCGGTTGCGCTACCGACGTTAGTTGCTCTGCACCTCAACAACCTCCTCCATGTTTGCATATAGTGAAGCTTTTAGCTCCACAACCTAACAAGAGCCTAATAGCCTCAAAATAACAACTTGGAACCAAGTAGTGAAGTCTTGGGAAAAGAATGATGAAGAGAGTGAGGACCAAAAAGTTGATGTCACAGGAGAGAACCTTGTGTGTGTTCAAGCCTCATTGATTTCCCCTCAAGAACCTATAGCTTGTCCATCTTGGAAGTCTATCCAAGAAGATTTTAAATGTGAAAAAGAAGCCTTAGTTGAGAAGTTGGATGATAAGGTTGCAATTGTGGAAGAGTTTCAAGAAGATAATGGAAATCATGAGGTGTTTGTTGAAGAACATGAAATATCTATAGTTCAGTAGAACCTTCTCTCCCTCAAAGAATTATTTCAAGTGTCTCCATCTATCCCCATGCCCATTCATGACCCTGCCATCACACCCCCTCCTGCATATCTAAAACATGACTTGTTCACCACCCTCCCACCTCATCCCCTCTTGAAGGAGAACCCATCCTATGGGAGGCAAGCAAAGAACAACAAGCTCAATTTGCAGTTGATCAAAAAGATGACACAAAAGTATATGAAGAAGAATTCACTATAGAGACTCCCCTTGGTGAAGACAAACCCAAACCAATCTTATTGAATGAATAAAAATATTATCAAAATCATGTTGCATTTGTCCATAAGGAGCTTGATCAAGACATGTGGCATACCTATTTGCACATGTTCAATGAATATGAAAGTCTTGATAACCTAGTTCTTGAAAGAGAGCAAAATGATATTGTTAAAGAGGGATGTAAGGTTTTTATTGAACAAATCTATTTTGAAGAAAATCATGTAGCAATCTATGATGACTATGACATTCATGAGCATAGTCAACAAGATGAGTTTGAAAAGGTTGTGTTTCTTGAGGAGAAAGAGAGAAAAGATTATTTGTAGAAGTAGATTGAGCTTCTCTAATAACTCGAAGATATTTACAAGTTTTGAGGTCAAATTCAAAAGAAGATAGAGAAATATGTCCTCATGAAGGACAATCATGAAGATGGGAATGACTATGTAAAGTTCCTTGAAGAGCTTACAAATGGTAAGAAATCTAATCTCATTAAGAGTACCATAGAAGTTAAAGAAACATGCTTTGTTGAAGCATAATTGGAAGTTGTGGCTGAGGGGTCTCATAATAATAATGAGATTGTTGAAGTACAAGAAGAATTCACCTTCATAGGTGATATGCTTTTAACTGTTGTGATTGCATTGAAGATCATGCCAAGGAGATTGGAAAACATCAAGAAATTAAAGACATCAAAGCTAATTCTCAAAGGACAACTTGCCTCATCCATTCCTCTATCTCATGGAGAAATTTATGGTGTAAATTTCCCATTTGATCTAGGAGGATAAAGTTTCTTTAGGTTAGTTTGTACATAGCCTAGTTTCTTAAGTTATTTATGTATTTTCCCTAAGTGTTGATGAGAGCACAAGTGTGTGTCTTAGTTTATTATCTTATGTGTTTGTTTCCTATTCTATTTGGCATTTATTTAGAGGCATTTCAATGTCATTTGTAGTATATGGATGAATCTATTGCCTAAGGATAGGAGAAGGCTATTGGTCCTTAGCATAATAGGCTTGCTACCCTTAGGAAATTATCAAAATGTTGACTAATGTTGACTAAGTCAAATCAAGTCAACTCCCAATAAGTTAAAAATTTCATAGGGTTTCCTAGGTTGGAAAGTGGTCCATCATGGTCATAAATGAGGTCACATACTATGTTTTATTCTGGTCACACTTATTCATTTGCCCTTAGTGTCATTTTATGTCCTTTTGGATCATTTTAATGAAATTGTATGATTTTACATGAAAGGACAAGTGCATTAAGAATATGATTAATGTGTCGGATTTCTAAAAAGTGTTAGAGATAGTTTTGAAACTAACATGATATAGGTTAAATGTACAAAGGAGTTTATCTAAAAAGAAATGGAATTTTAGTTGTTGTACAAACTGCATAATAGTTTTAGCACATGTGACTATTCCAAGGAAGCCCCTTAAGATCCCCATAGCTCAAGTGGCTTTGATAGCTCCAAAATGGTGAAAATTGGTTCCTCTCTCTCATCATTATCTTTGGCAGGTCAATAAGGTTAACCACTTTATAGTTAGTATAGATGAAGTATGTAGAATCCGCGTTTTAAGAGATTTTGGTTGAAAAGTTGATGTAAATAAGGGAGGGAAACGAAACCCCCGTCCACCAGTTGTCCGTGGGCGCGGCCGTGGAAGATTTCCTTTCCGAATCCGACGATCATCTTGAGGTTTCGCATCACATCCGCCTCCTCCAAGCGGAGGAACTTAAAGCACGATAACAGCTCGGATTTATAAGCTGAAAAGTCCCAATTCGGGAGGAACTTTGTGTATTCAGAAAATTCCATCTTTCTGGAAAATGCAGCTGCGAGATTATCATTATCAGAAAAAGAAGCCGAGGGTGATGAGATCGCTTCCCCGCGCTTGAAACAAAAATATTGTGTACCGTGTTCGGTAATTAATGAAGCGTTGTTAAGGTTTCTGGCGTTGGCCTCTTCCTGCTTTCTGGAAGTGGTTCTGTTTTGGTGCTTTTCTCCAGTATTCTTGAATTGATCTGAAATTTGTAGCTTCTGAACTTCATTTTTTTGATCTTCTCTTTTATATCTGACTTGTTGGCTTTCTGACTGTTTGACTTTCTGATTTTCTCCCTGTCTCCATCGATTTTCTTCAAGGTTTCTGTTGTCTCTCTTAATCTGATCTGTTAACCAAAACCGTTTATACCTCGAGGCGAAGACCCCTTTTCCAAAATTATTATCTACCGAAACAAATGAAGTGTCGCCTGTAAACTTCTCGAAAGAGAGTTTGTCAACCGCAAGCAGGGGCTTTTCAACAGATTTACAAAAACAAATGCGTTGAAATTCAGGGATGTGCCCAGAGAATTTGCTCACAACGGTGCCGCTTATCAGATGCTGAACGGAAGTAACGATTCTTTGCACGGCTTCATTTGAATCGCCGCGAATTTGAAATTCGCCTGAGGGCAATAGCCTGGCTGAAGAGATCCCTGGCGATTCTCGAAAGCTTTTGATAGTTCGGCCTCCCTTCCCTATGACCAGTCCTCTTGCTTCTTCCGGAACCTCAAGTTCCATGTGAAAACTCTGTAGAGAGCTCATCTTGTAGCGTTGGTGGTGGAAAATATTTGCTACAATTTACAGCTGCCTACTCTTGGGTGATGTGTTCAGCCTTCGGAACCCGCCACTCATTTTATAAAGCAAATTTTTCGATATTCTTGGCTCAGGTCTAAAGTGATTCCGAAACATTGAAAAGTTGCAATGTAAATTTATTTTTTAATCAATTTGGAAGATTTGTGGTGTTTTCTACATAAAATCTATGGATTTTCTCTTACCTTTGAGGGTAAGTTATTCTCAGCGTGTTTTGTAAGTTGGAGAGAATCCATAGATTTTATGTAGAATAACATTAATAAAGAGTTTTTTAAAAGTATAACAAATTTGTTTTTATGATGAGATAATAAGAGAGGGAAGAGTTATAAAAGTGAAGTTATTCTAAGTGTGTTTTGTATTTTATATAGAATAACATTAATAAAAAGTTGTATGCCTACAATGAATTTGTATTGATGATGAGATATTAAAAGAGAGAGGAGTCATTTATTCTCCACTCTTTAAGTTAAATAGTGCACATAGGTAAGAAAGGGTCATATCATTATTAAAAAATAATTTTTGATAGATTTTAGTTTTATCTTTTTATGTCACTAATTTTATTTTGGTGATTTAAATTATATGAAATACAAATTTTTAACATTTTTAATGGTTTTAAAAATAATGAAAATTAAAAATGACAGTTACTTAAGGATTAAGTCATATATTTAGTATTCCATGTGTTATCATTTGATTAGTTAATTGTTTGATTTGATTTATTGTGATGCCTACTTTTTATTTAAAATTTAATTATGAAAGTGAGATCTACTCATTTTTA
>JARHVA010003162.1:1365000-1657500 GCA_037957365.1 Torreya grandis | reverse complement strand
CTCATCTCAACCTCCTACATAAATGCATAACACCTTTGGTAATGGAAATAAGGCTTAGAAAGATGCATAAAACTTAAAGGTTTATGCACCTTCTACTTAAGATAAAGGAAAGAATAATTATAGTGATAATTGGTGCCATCAACATCATTCACATACCCATGATGACTCAAAATGTTGTGTGTGACAATGTTTGCTTGATTAGTATACATCTAGTTTCACACAAAAGGATGGCATTGATCTAGATGCCACTTGTATGAACACTAGAGCTTCACTACAATAAACACCTCCAATGAGGGATATTGTCTCTTCCACACTAAGTTTTGGGTAAAGAGTTAATCTCTTCATGTAATTATTGACATAAAATTCAAAATAACATCATCTCATAAGGCAAATCCTAATGTCTAGGCCTTTTCATTACTATACATTCAAATCCAACCTCCTTGGGGTGAATTTAACAAGGTAAGGGTATATAGGTTTAAATATAATGTAACTTCCACTAGAAATTTAAGCATATGGGGGACATTATCACTCATAACATTGCATCTTTAGAGGTATGGGACATCCTTCTAGGGAGATAGTATTTATATGATTAAGGTCTCTTCTAAAAAATGTTGTAAAATGTTCTCATACATTCAGATTTCTTTACATTGCTCACAGTTCATCTTGAGATACCTATGTGGGAAATAGAGGTGTGGAAGTGCACATAATGAAAATAAGTTGTAGTAGTAGTATCTAGAAAAATTACCAATTCAACGTAGTGGAGTTTTCATAATGCCCAAAAGTCTTCAAACCCATTGAGCAATAGAAAAACACATAGATTTAGTGTTGGGATACCCTACATTAAATAATATTCTATCGTAATATGTATGTTAGAAGAATGTTGGATTCTAGTGCCAAATACAAGATGTCCTGAATCATTATAAGATAAGGTCTAGATATATTTTCCTTGTGAAGTCTGATAGTCCTCGAACCCAAGAAGGATATGTCATAACATCCTTTTATAGACTATCATGAACTCAAAAAATGACAATGAATAATTGATACCTACTATCATGAATTGACTCACTTGATTATTTATAGTTCCTTGTGAAACCTTTCACTTGATTTTTTGGACCCCAAATTTTGGCTAAGTGTTTTGAAATTTTGGTACAGAATTGGCATGACGTAGAAGGAGATTAGAATGGAAAATTATGGTGCAAAACTCAAATGGCACAAAAGCACCATGGCACGAAACCTACAAGGCATGAAATCACAAAGGCATGGAAGTATGAGCATAAGAGGACCCAATCAAAGGAGAATTAATCTTAAAGAACCCAAGAGCATAGGACTTAGAACAATACTAGAAGACTTAGGGAGTGCATGAGAAGTAATAAATGGTTAAGGAGTGATTCTAAAGGGTCACCCAGACCTTAACCATCATAGTTTTTCACCCTCCTACAAGGAGATAAACAAATGGCAATAAGGATCTAGCATAGAGTGAGTATATAAGGGGCACAAAGGCCTAGGTCCTTAGGAGAAGTTAGTTGATAGAGAGCCACAAATCTCAATTTGTAGAGATTTCATTGGTCAATTACTCATGTCATTATTGTTGTAAATACTTGGTCAAGGATAAACAAGTATAAATAACCCTATTGAAAATCATTGTGGTGATAGGTTTTCTTAGTAATATTTTACTAAAGATTAATCTATGAGTTGTGGATATTATAACCATTTTTGTGTTCATGTTTAGTTAAATGGATAGTTGTGTATCTATGATAGGTTGAGTTGAGAATTTGGTGATTGGAACTTAGTATGAAATCTATACAAATCTTTTATTTTTATAGATAATAATCTCAAAACGTTATGGCACTCTTTTGCATGATTATGGTGGTTGAACACAATCATAATAGGATTAAAGTATTTTATATTTTTATATATGTAATATATAATTAAATACATGCTTAACCTAAGGAATATAACTAATTTAATGTTACTACATAACATAACCTACAAGAACTGGTCTCTAATTGCACACTTTGGGTGAGCACACAAGACCACAGTCTTATATGAAAGGGCTAGTGTGCTAGCTCATTGAGTTATATTTCAGTGCCAAAGCTCTATTAAAGAATAAAAACCCAACATTCTAGTTCCATTACTAGACCCATACCACTTGCTACATAGTAATGGAATATGTTTGAGCGTATCACCCTTGAGAGTATTGAGCAATGGATTACTGGAGTTGAAGATAATTTTAGAGTTCCCTACCTTGAACTAGGAGGTTCCTCATAGTAGTGTGTAGATCAAAATATCTATAGTGCATTGTATGAAACTTTATTTTTTAAGATCCTGATTCATTATCACACTTGTCTATCTATGTATGCTCAAGGATAATCATGAAACCTTGGGAGAAGATAGTTTTAGACCTTAGAATGACAAAAAACTTTAGCACAACTTGGAACCCCATGGATGCAAGCTATCAACATTTAGCAGAGAGAAATATTGAAAATCTACATTATGGAGTATGTTGTAATTGCCTATTCATGTCTTGAAGAATCCAAGTTTCAATTCTTTAGAGAATCACATGGACATTACATTAGAGATTTCTCTTTAGAAATCAAGAATATATTTATTAACTGTGGACTTGAGACTATGCCAATGGAGAGATAGATCCTTTTGGCATGAGATACACATTTAGAAGGGGAATAAAGAAGATTTGGTAAAATATTGTAGGTTGAGAATGGAAACTAGTTAGTGGGCATTGTAAAAGTGAAAATATGATTAAGCTTAGCAGCACATTATAGGAGTAATTGATGCAGAAAGAGACCAAAAGACCCCAAGAAGTGTTGTTAAGATTTGTAGGGAAGCAAAAACACATAAAGAGGACCCCATCACTTTCAAACTGTGCCCCATGCCACATTTATCACACAAAGGAGAAAATGGCAAAAATTAAAGTAGGTCTAAACCAACTAGGCTCCCCACCCATAGTGTGCACTCATGCTTTTGAATCAAATGAAGTACAAATTCAAAATTGGGATATAGATAGTGTGGAATTAGAAACTGATCCTTCAAGGGATATTGGAGCTAAGCCAATTGGCACTCCTATGAACATAACACATTCCTTCCCTCTTCAAGGGAATTTTATGGCATAATTTGGGATGCTTGGAGGACATAGCCTTCAAGGTGGATAGAGTACAGTCCCAATTTTGATTAATCAACTAGATACCATGCCCCACAACATGGGCAGTACTACCAAAGGTTTTGAAGGTAGATTGGTAAGTGGAACAAGAGGAAGCGGTGGACTTCCCCCTTGAGGGATAGGATCTAGAGGTTCTCAACAACCACTAGTTTAAGCACCTCAGTCGATAATGGTATATTATGAAATGACACTTTACTTACTTGAATATCAAGGCATGGAGAATGCAGCTGAACATGTCCATAAGTGTGAACTTATTTGGAGGGCATGAGGCATCACTTCTTTTGAGAGAAAGGCCACCCAATTTTCAACTAAACTTTTGGAGAGAATGCACAAATGGTATCAAAATTTTGAACCTAAAAAATTAGTGGTAAACTATGATCGAATCAAAATAACATTCCTTCAGGAATTTGATATTCCTGAATTTGAATAACAAAGCATAACCACACTAAAAGACATAAAGTAGGAACTTAATAAAAGTGTGTGAGAGTATGATGTAAGTTTTAAAACATTTTCATAAAAAATATCATTTGAAATTAATTCTAACCAACATGCACATTGGTTTGTGGGAGGTTTGTTACTTCCCTTTCAATAAATATTATCCCATAAGACCTTTACCAGCCCATGCAAATATTTAAAAGACACCCTCTACATGGAAACAGTGGTAGTATTAATACTAGGATCAATCCTTTCATGGAAGCCCAGATAGATTCAATGGCATTACAACTTGAGAAATTAATTACAAACAATGCGCATGATACTTGTAGTGGCCTTTGGTGCATTGATTGTGAGTCTAAAGGACATACTGAAAGCAATTGATTATGAAAGAATATATGTGTTGTACTAAAGCAGTCATGTGAAATCTATCATGAAGAGCTTGATGTACACTCTTGTCCTCTTTTATAGTGAGATATAAACTCCAAAGTGTTTGAGTATTGTAAAATATGTGATGCCTACACTCATAACACTAATGATTGTTGATTAATTAATTATATCCATGAAGCATGCATGTGTAACACATGCCAAACCTCAATGGCCAAAAATTAGGATAATGATGGCTATCGTGGTTAAGGTAGAGGATGAGTATGAAGAGGTGGTTGTTTCCCACCAATGACATGCTACAAGTGTGGATCCCTAGACCACTATCAAAGAGATTTTCCAGTCTACCCTACATGTGCTTTCTTTAAAAAGGACCCTTATCTAGAAGAGTGTCTTGACTTATACATGGATATCACTAAGGAGAGCAATGAAAAGGGTACCACTATGATTTGAATTGATAAACCACATTGGAATGTGCATTTAGGCACCCCAATAATTTAATAAGTAAATATCACTATGTGTAATAGAGGACAATCTCAATCTACCTCCAATCCTATTAAGAAGGTATAGCATGAAGAGCCATGAGTGAGAAAGTATCCTAATGCCCAAGAATAGAAGGATGTGATCTAGGACACTATGACATTGGTTTAAGAACTCCAAGGAGAAATTGAATTTCTCAAAGATAAAGAAGCAATGTAGTGTGTTAATATGCATAAGGTAGTGAAACCTCAAAACTTGGTACGAGATGACTTTTAGGAGTTATACAAGAATATGTTAGATGGGGACATTATCCCATAACTAAGCATCTAGCTTAAGAATCAAGTCCAAGCAGCAATGGATGCTCAACCTCAAGTGACTTGGTAGATTGAGGATTGCCATTTAAATCATGCATGATGGTAAGATACCCCTATCCTTTCTACCCCACCAAAAGACAAAGAAATTCTAGTAAATTTTGCTATCGATGGTTGAGTAATTTAGGACATCTTAGTTAGAAAAATTTTGTAAATAATTTATGTGTTTCATATATTGATTCAAGTTTCCCATACCATTATTATTGCATTGTGCAATTTGGATCATTAGTATAAATTTCATAAATATTTTGAGTTTTATATAATTTGATTTAATTTCACCATACAAATGTTTTTGCATGATGTAATTCATAATAGTGGGATAAATTTTATAAATATTTTGGGTGTTATGTATGTTAAGTGGTAGTTGTAACCTTTGATAACTTTAGAGTGTTTTGAATTTGCATGAGTGAGATCAAAAGAAGTCTCATAGGGCCAAGAAAATATAGAAGGGTATTGGTGGTTAGACATGCCTGCTCTAGTTACAAGGTGAAAAGTTTCACCCTAACTATGGTATAGTTGTGACAACTAGCAGTGACACCTTCATCATTAGTAAAGGAGCTCATTCTAACCTTCAAGATTCAAAAAGTCACCCTATGTGTTGTAAAAAATCCTATATAAATGTCTTTACACATCACAATGAGTAACATAGGGACAAATTTATAAAATATTTGTATTGTTGCATATTTTGAGTCATTTTTCCCATACAAATTTTGTCATGCATTATAATTTGTAACACTAAGACAAATTTTCAAAATATTGTGGGTGTTGCACATTTTCTATTAGGATTTGTGTACTAATTTCATTATGCAGTGAAAATCTTTATCATTGGAACAAATTTTAGGAATATTTAGAGTTTTGAATATTTTGAGTTTGGTTTCCCTTGCCATTTTTGTTACACCACACAATTGACAACACTAGGTCAAATTTTATAAAAATTTTGGGTGTTCAATAGTTTGAGTCAAGTTTATTGTACCAATTTCATTAAGTGGTGAAATTTACAACATTGGGATAAATTTTATAACTATTTGGGTTATTGCATATTTTGAGTTATGATTCCTATGCCAATGTCATCACACAATGTAACTCACAAGACTATTTAGAGTTTTGTATATGTTGAGTCAGGTTTACCATACTAATGTTGTTACATGATTTAATTCATATCACTAGGATAACTTTTAGAAATATTTGGGGTGTTATGTATTTTGAGTTAGGTATCTCATACCAATGTCATTGCATGGTATAATTTTAAACACTAGGAATTTTTTTTGAAATATTTGGTGTGTTTCATACTTTGTGTTAGGGTTTCCTATGCAAATGTCATTCCATGATGTAATTCACAACACTATGACAAATTTAGGAAATATTTATGGTGTTTCTTATTTTATATTGGTTTTTTTGTACCAATGTCATTGTGTGTCACAATTTTAAACACTAGTAAAATTGTTAGAAATATTTGGTGTGTTGAATGTTTTGTTCAAGTTTATGATACTAATATCATTAAGCAGTGCAATTCATAACACTAAGAAAAATTACTTAAGGTAGGTTACCCATATCAATGTCATTACAAATCATACTTTGCAACACTAGGATAAATTTTATAAATAGAGTCAAGTTTCCCATAACAATGTCAGTGCATAGCATAATTTGAAACAACAAGACAAATTTTTAAAATATTTTGGATGTTTCATATTTTGAATGGGTTTCCCATACCAATGACATTGTGTGGCATAATTCACAACATTGGTGTTTTTTTAAATATTTTACAAGTCACATAGTTTGGGATAATTTTATCATACCATTATTGTCTTGTCACACATTTCAAAGCACTACAAATTTTTGAAATATTTGAGGTGTTGCATATTTTGATTTAGGTTTCCCCATAAAAATGTTATTATGTGGTGAAATTCATAACATCAGGAAAATTTCAAAAATATCTGGGGTGTTTCATATTTTGTGTTAGGTTTTCCATACCAATGTCGTTGAGAGGTGCAATTTGTAACACTGGTAAAATTTTTAGAAATATTTAAGATTTTACATATTTTAAGTTAGGTTTTCCATACCAATGTCACTAAAAATAATAATTCACAACACTATGATACATTTTGAAAGTTTTTGTGGTGTTGAATATTTGGATTTAGGCTTCTTGTACCAATGTCATCCCACATTGCAATTCTCACCACTAGGACAATTTTTTGAAATATTTTGGGTGTTGTATATTTTGAGCCTAGTTTCTTGTACCATTATTGTTATGATGTGTAATTCATAAGTTTTTTTAAAAATAATTGGATTGTTGTATATTTTTATTTAGGTTTACCATACCAATGCCATTTCATGGTGTTATTCACAACACTAGGATAATTTTAGAAAATGGATAGTCCAGCATTGCAACCATCACTGCACGTGTTGTTCATGGATAATAAAACTCATATTTTACTATTTGATGTCCTTAAAATTGCCATGGTTGATATACTTAGAGTAACTTTTAAGGCTAACTTTGAGGTTCTCAAGTTAGTAGAGGTTAATGAATTTCTATCTCTATTAGGATGACCTTTGTGTTATGAAAATAATGTAGACCTGAGTTTCAAGAAGCATTACATCAGTTTTGAAAATGATGACCAGAATATTGTGATTACCCTAGATCAAACACATGGGCCACCTTACATAGAACCTATCAATGTGGAAGAAGATATTAACCACATATATAATGTCACTACTAGGAATGATAAGTAATGTGATCCTAATCATGATGGCATTCTATGATGGTCAGACACTCAATCCCTTTCTGACACTATAAGCAGTGCTTATAATTATTGGGATGATGATGAATATGACCTCATTATAAGAGTGTGTAGTACCATTAACAACCAAGATAATGTATGCCAGTACCATAAATGCCACATGTTTTTTTGCCTTGTCACAGGCCAAGCCATGAGGGGACCAATGATAGATTCACCTCTAGAAAGACTCGATGAATTTCCATGTTTCCATGGATAGAAAGAAGTACATGACTTTATCTAATAAATTAAAGAGTTTTATCACACTGACATGGACCGTAGTTGATTTTTGGTTCACCTCTTTGATGGTACATATGAAAGATGGTGGTGAACCCATTATGAGCAGCTTATCTAGTGGGATCAAGTACCCTTAGCCCTACATCACTAGTTTTATCATGATAACAAAGTTAGGGGAACAATTAGTTATAGTAGAGTAAAAGAACCTAAACCCCATATATATGTTTATGAGTTAATGTGGAGATATGAGGCATCTTATTTACTAGAGTACTTATGCATACATGCATTATACAAAACTTTATGCACCTAGTTATGAGTATGGTATGTTCATAAAGAGTGACATATGGGTACCTGGTTTTGGCATCTATTCAAGGAGAATATGAATCCAGTACTATCTTATTCCTCTTTAAGAATGGATTTGTGCCACACTCTCTATCCCATGCATGAAGAAGTAGTTGGTGATCCTAGCCCCATTGAGGATTGCCTAAGATATATCCATAATGTTCTTGAAAAATGTCTAATTATCTTCAATAAACCACCAACACAACTTATTTCTCATTAGAGCCAATCCTTGATCAAGACCAATGTGAAGAGATCCATCCAAGGAAACAAAAGCTAATGTTCTAAGTAGAATAAGGTGAAGGATCGAACCCACTTGACCCTTTATTAAATCATTTGGATATTCATATGGACTATGGAACATGAGCAATTCATGATACTAGTGTTGATATATATAACCCCTACTCTGGGCCAATTTAGACTATCTAACACAACATTGGAATGAAACAAGAACCAAAAATGGCTACTATAGGTAATTATTAAACTGATATTAAAACTTCAAAGATATTCGAGTTATTAAAGGAATATGAAGATGTTTTTCTATGAAGATATAATGAGATTAAAGGAGTTCATCCATCACTAGGAAATATGCACATCAAACTAGTTGACAACACTCAACTATTTAAAAAAAGGCCATATAAGATGAGTCCTAATTTATAGGTGTGCATCAAAGAAGAAATTGATAATATGATGCATATTAGGGTAACCACCCCCATTGATGAATCTAAGTGGGTTAGTCCCATGGTGATTAGTATAAATAAAGATAGATACATCAAAATTTGCATTGATTACCAACTACTTAATGTAACTTGTGTCACTGATCCTTTCCCAACACCATTCACAGAGGAAATCCTTGAAGGTTTTGCTAGGTGTGAGATATATAATTCCATAGATGGATTATCTAGATACCATTAGGTCCAGATCACTAAAGAGGACTAACCAAAGATGATGTTTGCTACTGAATGGATATTTTTTACATATACTGTTATGCCTTTTGGGTTAAATAATGCACCAGCTATGTTTCAAAAATAGTTGTTGAAGACTTTAAATATTTAATCCATAAGTTTCTTCAAGTCTACTTAGATGATTGGATGGTCTATGGCTTGGTCAAGAACCATTTCTCTAACCTAAGGTTCATGTTTGATTATTGTCGAGTCTTACAAATATTATTGACCTTAAAGAAGTGCCTATTCATTACACCTTTTGGTGTGCTCTTAGGACACATTATTTGTAAATATGGAATTTTGGTAGACCCAGTAAAGGTATATGTTATTCTTTGACTTTTAGTGCCCAAGTCTCAACATGAGTTCTACACCTTTCTAGGACATATAGGTTACTATCAAAAATTAATCTATGGATATGCAAAGATTGATGCACCTTCTAAGGATATTTTAAATCATAACAAGCACTTCATATGGACTTGATCATGTCAAGAAGCCTTTGAGACCTTAAAAAATAAGCTAGTGATCACTTCAATCCTTCATTTCCCTGATTAGACAAGATAATTTCACATCCATGTTCATGAATCTAGAATGGAAGTTGGTGCAAACCTTGCACAACCAAGAGAATATCATCTTAATCACCCAATCTACTTTGTTAGTATGAAACTCACTCTAGATAAGAGAAATTACACCACCATGGAGCACGAAGCATTGTCAATGGTCTATGCTCTATAAATTTTTTGATAGTACTTATTGTCAAATCCCTTTGTAATTTATATAGATCATAAGGCCTTAAAAGATTGTTGACCATTTTTGGCCCATATAGAGAGTCTTGTTTGAACTGTCATGTACCAGGGTTCCTATTGAGAGAGTGATCTAATGGTTGAGCTATACAGAGTTCTGGATGGAATGAGTGGACCATTGATGAAACAAATATTTTGAAACACTTTAAGTTTACTTAAATTTTATTTTGTCAATTTCTAAGGGACAGATCTATAGATCAAAGTAAAGGCTCCAAACATGTTTTCATGGTGTTTTATCCTTCAAATATCAAGCAAGAGTTCAAACATAGGTCCAAAAGAGCCTATAGGATTTAAAAAAGGCTAAGTACAAAAACCTTTTTTGGCTAAGTCCTTGTGAAATTATTTTAGCTAAGTCCTTATTCAAACTAAGTGCTCATATTTCCTTTGAGAAAATTGTTTTAGGTTTTTTGGTTAAGTATTGGGAATTCTTTCGAACATTTTATCCAAAAATAAAATACTAAAGGATGTTAAGGTGTGGAGCCTAAAAGCTTCACATATGAGCACATTACCAAAGTTGCAGGTTTACACAGTCACCGGCGTTGATCAGGAGCGACCGACGCCGGTCAGGTGCAGTTGAAGAGACGCCGGCGTCGGTAGAGGATCGGCCGACATCGGTCATAGGTAAGCAGGCAGGAACTGGCGTCAGTTACTTGTGCGTCCAGAATGCTATTTTCGAGGACAGAACCGAGTGTTTGCATGATGAGTTTAAGTCTTAGTCTTAAGTTCACGTCTCTATTATTAGTAAGATTGTTTTTAGAGCCCTTGTTCAAGAGGCTTAACTATTGGTTGTAAGTGCATGCTCAAGTCTCCTAATTCTATATGTAGAATTAGATCTTCTTAGCTTAGTGTGATTGGAGTAGTTCATTGTATGTGAATGTTGAAGAACAGTACAGAGTTGTATCAATCCAGGTTGTTGGAGTTGATCGTACTTGAGAGAGAGAGCTCTTGAGGGATAGAGATCTAGAGAGAGATCTTGTGCATCGAAGAGAGGTGTGGAAGAAAGAAGTTTCTTCAATTGTATTCCTTTTGTAAAGAGTTTAATACAAGTTTTCAGGGTGGTTTCTTGTATCTCTTATTCTTTGCTATTATCTTATTCTAGTTACTTATCTATTTGATTTAATTTCGCGGTTTATTGCTTTCATAAGTGTAATCATATTGTTGGTTGATCCCCAAAAAGTGGTATCAGAGCCTTGGTTGTAGGTTTAGAGTTTGATATCCAATAATTGGTATCAAAGCTCAGGTTCACTAACAGGTGGTTCAGATCTGTGTAGTGTGTATTGATTACAGGTTACTCACAGGAGTTTCTGTAGGGATTTCTGTTTGAGTGGGAGAAGCAATGGCAGATGAAAGTAAACTGAGAATGGAGAAGTTTAATGGAAAAAATTATCAACATTGGAGAATGCAGATAGAGGACTATCTATATCAGAAAGATCTATACTTACCGTTAGGTGGGATAGCAAAGAAGCCCACAGACATGGAGGATGAAGAATGGGAAGTTCTTGACAGAAAGGCTTTGGGGTCTATAAGACTGAGTCTAGCATCTACTGTGATATCTAATTTATCACAAGCAAAAATAATGGTAGAGTTGATGACTACTTTAGCAAATTTGTACGAAAAACCCTCGGCATCTAATAAGGTATATCTTATGAAGCAGCTATTTAATTTGCATATGCAGGAAGGTGGATCTGTATCTAATCACCTGAATAATTTCCATGGTATTGTAAATCAATTAAGTTTAGTCAAAATTGTATTTGATGATGAAATAAAAGCTCTTTTAATATTATGTTCTTTGCCTGAAAGCTGGCATAGCTTAGTAATGGCAGTTAGCAATACTACATCTGCATCAAATATTTTAAAAGTAGAGGATGTTGTTAGTGTTATCTTGAATGAGGAAATTTGCAGGAAAAGCACAGAAGAGATATCTGGGAACACTTTAAGTTTTGAGAGTAGGGGAAGGCAAAAAGAGAAGAGCAAGAAAGGGAGATCAAGATCTAAGTCTAAGGGGAGAGGTAGATCCAAATCTAGAAATGGTAGGAAGCCACAATGCTAGAATTGTGGAAAGATGGGGCAAATAAGCAGAGATTGCTGGTCAAAGCCTAAGGAGGACAATCAGCACGAATGAAAAGAAGAAGCAAAGGTTGCAGGTATTGCACAAGATGCTTTAATATTCTCTTTGCATAATAATATAGAATCTTGGGTGTTAGATTCTAGTGCATCTTTTCATGCTACCCCTAATAGGGAATATTTATGTGACTATATCCATGGAGATTTTGGAATAGTGTATCTAGGGGATGATGAGCCTTGTAAAATTATTGGCAAAGGTAAAGTGCAGCTGAAAATGTAGAATGGAAACACATGGGTGTTGAGAGAAGTTATGCATGTTCCTAGCTTGAAGATAAATTTGATTTCTGTAGGAAAGTTAGGGGATGAGGGTTGTATAGTAACTCTCACAGCATAATCTTGGAAGGTGACCAAGGGTGCACTTGTTATGGCCAGAGGTAAGAGAGTAGGTACTCTCTATTTGTGTAATTGTGTTACTAACAATTCTCCTTCTGTATTATCTACTTCAGATGTGGATGCAAAATTGTGGCACTCAAGGCTTGGCCACATGAGTGAGAAGGGGATGTCAATTCTTAAGTCTAAAGGTAAGCTTTCAGATTTGAAAAGCATGGATCTAGAATTTTGTGAGTACTGTGTATTTGGAAAATAGAAAAGGATTAGTTTTCTCAAGACTGGGTCTACAAAGAAGAAGCATAAGTTGCAGCTTGTTCACACAGACGTGTGGGGACCGGCTTAGGTAGCTTTTATTGGAGGATCACAGTACTATGTTTTGTTCATAGATGATGCTACAAGAAAGGTATGGATCTATTGTATTAAGAAGAAATCTGATGTATTTGAGACTTTTAAGATTTGGAAAGCTATGGTTGAGAATGAAACAGGCAAAATATTGAAGTGCCTGAGATCTGACAATGGTGGAGAGTTCTACAGTTATAAGTTCAACTGGTACTGTTATATGCATGGAATCTGTAGGCAAAGTATGGTTCCAAGGACACCTCAGCAGAATGGAATTGCTGAAAGGATGAATAGAACAATCATGGAGCATGCAAGATGTATGAGATTGCATGTTGGTCTGCCCTTAGAGTTTTGGGCAGAAGCTGTTGACACTGCAGTGTACCTAATTAATAGAGGACCCTCTACAGCTCTAGATGGTGGAATTCTAGAAGAGGCTTGGACATGTAAAAAGGTAGATCTCTCTTTTCTCAAAGTTTTTGGTTGTGAAGCCTTTGTGCACGTAGATAAGGAAAATAGAAAAGTTGGATGCTAAGTCTATGAGGTGCACATTTATTGGCTATGGCTCAGATGATTTTGGTTTCAGATTTTGGAATCTAGGAACTAACAAGATAATTAGGAGCCGTGATGTTGTTTTCAATGAAAAAGTGATGTATAGTGATCAGCTGAATCAATCTGGGTAGAGCAATGGTGAACTGGACGAGGTGACAGTCCAAAATGAGCTTGCAGGAAAAAGAAATAATCACTTGCAGGAAAACACAGAGACCGACATCGGTAGTATAGGAACCGGCGTCGACAGAATAGAAACTGATGTCGGTCATATAGAGATCGACGTTGGCAGGACAGGCACTAGCATCGATTAGGCAGAATCGACATCAGCCAGTAACAGGTCTAGAGATGACCGAGGTCGGTCACTATCAGAGAATTTGGGTGGACAGCATGTTGTGAACGAGTCTCAGACACCCATCAGGAGGTTAGAAAGGGTAAGTAAGCCTCCAATTAGATATTCTCCTTCATTATTCTATTTATTGCTAAGTGATGGTGGAGAACTAGAGATTTTTGAAGAAGCAATACAGGTGGAGTCCAAGAGTTAGTGGGAGCATGGCATGGTTGAGGAGATGGAGTCCTTAAGAGAGAACCAAACATGGGATTTGGTTGAGTTGCCAGCTGGTAAGAGAACACTGAAGAACAGATGGACCTATAGGTTGAAGGAAGGTGAGAATGGACAGATGAGATATAAGGCCAGATTGGTAGTGAAAGGATTTGCACAAAAGCCAGGTATTGATTTTGGTGAGATTTTTTCTCCTGTTGTTAAAATGACTTCTATACGGATTGTACTGTCTTTGGTTGTTGTTGAGGATTTGCATCTTGAGCAGCTAGATGTTAAGATAGTGTTTCTTCATGGGGATTTGGATGAGGAAATTTATATGGAACAGCTAGAAGGATTTGAGGTCAAAGGTAAGGAGAAGTTAGTGTGCAGATTGAAGAAAAGCTTGTATGGCCTCAAACAAGCTCCTAGATAGTGGTATTTGAAATTTGACAGGTTTATGACTGAGCATGGCTACAGTAGGTGTCAATCTAACCATTGTGTGTATTTTAAGAGATTGGATAATGGTAGATATATTATTCTATTGTTGTATGTAGATGATATGTTGGTTGCAGGATCACACATGCAGGATATCTCTGAGCTTAAGGTGAAATTAGCTCAAACTTTTGCTATGAAGGATTTGGGAGCAGCAAAGAAAATCCTTGGCATGAGCATTAAGAGAGACAGGAAAAATCACAGGTTGATATTGTCTCAAGAGGATTACGTGGACAAGGTGTTGAAATAGTTCAATATGCAGGATGCTAAACTAGTAAGCACACCTTTGGCTGGACATTTTAAGTTGAGTAAAGAACAATGTCCTAATTCACATGATGAGGTAGAGTACATGAGTAAGGTTCCATATTCTTCCACAGTAAGAAGTTTGATGTATGCAATGGTGTGTACTAGACCGGATATTGCCCAAGCAGTGGGTGTTGTAAGTATATGGCCAATCTAGGAAAGGAACATTGGAAAGCAGTTCAGTGGATCCTCAGATATCTGAGAAGAACAAGCAGTAAGCACCTGTGCTATGGAGGTTCAGATACTTGTCTACATGGTTATGTAGATTCAGATATGGCAGGTGATTTGGATGGCAGGAGGAGCACCATAGGATATGTTTTCACTGTAGGTGGAACGGTGGTTAGTTGGATATCAAAGTTGCAGAAGGTTGTTGCCTTGTCAACTCCAGAAGCAGAGTATATTACAGCCACAGAAGCTAGCAAAGAGATGATATGGATGACACGGTTCATGGAAGAGCTTGGAAGGGAGCAAGAGAGTTGCATATTGTATAGTGATAGTCAGAGTGCAATCCATTTGGCTAAGAATTCAGTGTTTCACTCAAGAACCAAGCACATACAGCTAAGGTACCACTTCATAAGATAGGTATTGGAAGATGGTGAGTTGAAGCTAGAGAAGATCCATACAGACAAGAATCCTGTTGATATGTTAACCAAGCCAGTTACAAAGGAGAAGTTGAATCTTCATTCAACTTCTGTTGGTCTTCATGATTGAGTTGAAGATGGAGGAGCTAGAAGATGTTGCTATACAAGTACTGGTGCAGCTGTTTATCTCCAAGTGGGAGATTGTTAAGGTGTGGAGCCTAAAAGCTTCACATATGAGCGCATTACCAAAGTTACAGGTTTACACAGTCACCGGCATCGGTCAGGATTGACCGACGTCAGTCAGGTGCAGTTGAAGAGACGTCGACGTCGGCAGAGGATCGATCGATGTTGATCACAGGCAAGTAGGAAGGAACCGGCGTCGGTTATTTGTGCATCGAGAATGCTATTTTCGAGGATAGAACTGAGTGTTTGCATGATGAGTTTAAGTCTTAGTCTTAAGTTCACGTCTCTATTATTAGTAAGATTGTTTTTAGAGCCCTTGTTCAAGAGGCTTAACTTTTGGTTGTAAGTGCATGCTCAAGTCTCCTAATTCTATATGTAGAATTAGATCTTCTTAGCTTAGTGTGATTGTAGTAGTTCATTGTATGTGAATGTTGAAGAACAGTACAGAGTTGTATCAATCTAGGTTGTTAGAGTTGATCGTACTTGAGAGAGAGAGCTCTTGAGGGATAGAGATCTAGAGAGAGATCTTGTGCATCTAAGAGAGGTGTGGAAGAAAGAAGTTTCTTCAATTGTATTCCTTTTGTAAAGAGTTTAATACAAGTTTTCAGGGTGGTTTCTTGTATCTCTTGTTCTTTGCTATTATTTGATTCTAGTTACTTATCTATCTGATTTAATTTCATAGTTTATTGCTTTCATAAGTGTAATCATATTGTTGGTTGATCCCCAACAAAGGCAAAATTCTTGTGAACATTTTGTCCACAGAAAAAGTGAAGTGAAAATTCTTTCAAACATTTTGTCCACAATAAATATTCTAAAACAAAAAGCTTGTAGACATAATTCTGTTGGAGAAAGTGTCTAGGACAAAAATCCCCTAGCAAAAGGCCAAGTATAATTCTTTTGGGAAAATTGTCTGAGACAATTTCCCAGAGGACATATTTCTTTTGGACAAAATGTCTAAGATAATATTTTGAAGACAAATTTCAATTGGACAAAATATTCGAAACAAAAGCTCTGTGTTAAAATCTCAAAGATATTTCCATCAGACAAAATTTTTGTAGCAATAGTTCCAAGACAAAAGATTGACATAAAATATTTGAAAGAATTGTTTTTTGTAGGAAAAGTGCACCCAGTAGGTCTAACAGTTGTGTGAGTGTCAAATTTAAGCACAAAAAATTAACATTGGTTTTCAAATATGTAGTGACAAGCACATGGACGTCATTGAAGGGTACACAAATGTCAAATTTTAAGGCATAAAAAATAGCCATTTATATTCAAATGGGTCTAAGATAGATAGTTTGCATTCAATATGAACAAATATCTAATGGCACATGTAAGGTCAAGAAGTTAATAAGATGTTCATATGACTATCAAATTAAAGTCATGGAAAATAATTATTTGATTTCAAACATTAGAGATCAATGATCGATGTTCAATAGACATAATATCCAATGGTGAGTGGTGACTAATAAGATAGTGGATCCAAGTAGATCTAATGGCTCATATTTAATCATTAATTGAAATTTAATGGAAAACATAAGTTAAAGAAGTTATCAGATCTTGAGAATAAATGCGTGCATGACAAGTGTCGACAACACATTCAACTAGCAGAAGATTAATGATCAGTGTTTATCTAGACATGCATGATCTAACGAGGTGAGATGAGTCAATATGTCAATGGTCTGAGTCAATTTTTGATGGCCAATCAAATAAAGATAAGCTTGGGCATATTTTAATGGAGGTTGACTAAGAAGTTTTCAACCTGGGCAAAAATTTCAAGATAAAAGGCCTACTATTAAAGTTCAACAAAGACAAAATAGGTCTTATAAGACCTAATACAAATTGAGGATTGGAAACCATTTTCAAATCAAGATTGAATAGCTGATGAGCTCCATTTCATCAACATTAATGCTATAGTAAAACCAATAAAAATGACTGTTTTCAATCTATAGAGTGGCATGGATTTTTTAGTTCTAAGGCAAAAGATTTGGTCCTAGTGAATAGATCAATTGAAAGCTGGCATAGAGTTTTAAGAAGGTGACCTGGTAGTTGGATAAAGATCAAAGGAGCATTCAATTCTTTTACAAGGACCTTCTTTCTTGATAAGATCATGACTCGACATCCTCTAATTAGTGTTAATCCATTGAAAGTGGTTGGGCCTCTTTCAATGCATAACTCTTCCTCTTTCCCTTTTCTATAAATACATGCTTCCAAGCCTTGAAATGTATCCCTCTTTTTTGGTATGACTAAAATCTCTCAAGATTTGTATTATAACACCCATTTCATTCAATAAAAGATTGAATTCCTCCTTTTTTAGTTGAATTGAAGTGTGTCTTATGAGTTCATTGATTGGTTAAGTGAATGTATGTTTTCCTTTCCTCTATCTAAATTTTCTCACCTTCATGATCTATTTTTGGCAATCCTCATAGGTCATTCTAAGTGAAAAATATGGTTTATTGGTCAGTTTTGGAAGTGGATAACGGCCTTCCCATGCTAGATTAATAGTTAGTTCATGCCTTTTTGTGAAATACTAATGCAAGTGATTTTTTGTAGTCTTGAATGTATCCTATATTGTGTCTTTTTTGAGTTTTAGTGATTGAATCATTGGTGCATCACCTCTTTTTACATGCTTTCATAAGTTATTGTTAAAATCTCTCTCCCTTTTCCAAGCAAGTGCTAGTTTAGGTTTAGTATAGGTGATATATCCAAAGGGAAGTTGACCTTTTTTATAGGTTTGATCTATTATCATGATACCCACCACATAATATTTGTCCCATGTAGGACTATATTTGAGTAAGAGGACCTGCACAATCCACTTCTCAGTTAGGGTGAAAATTTAGAACACCAACAATTTTGGCACACCCAGTGGGACATTTTCCTTGGCATATCTAAAGTTTGGAGTTAATAAAAGTATATGCAGCAAGAGGATACATCCACCATCATCATAATTTGAATATTATTAAAGTTTTATGGTTGTAGATAACATTCTCATTCCAAAAGTTATAATAAGGTCATCAAGTAAAAGTATTCTTTTTGAATTCATTGAGCTACCTTAAACTTATTACAAAAAATAAAGATTCAATAGGACCAAACCTTATCCTCAAAATAAATTTTCACCTCTTGGCCATCCTATTGTAATATTCTAAGCTTTTGTCCCCATTATCCAAATCCATTTTTCCCAAACTATGGTTATAAATCAAGTATTTGTATCATTTTATAGGGGTAACCCCTAAATTTTGCCCAGTATTATGACATCCATGTGTCTGCCTTAAAGAGTATCCCTTTCTTCTCAGGAGAATGGGATAAAATTACTACTATTGAGAATATTTAGGATGTTGCCAACCTATGTTCTGTTCACAATGTTACTCAAGATAATGTGGCTATTAGACTACTTGTTGCCTTCTTCAAAGGAAAAGCATTGCAGTGGTATAGAAATCTTTTTTGGACCTCTATTTCTACTTGGGATGAGTTAGGTAAAAATTTAGTTAGGAAATTTGAAGATAAGACTTATCATTTATCTTTGGTTGAATAATTGACTACCATACAAAGGTACCCCCATGAGTTCATGTCTAATTTTAAACTTAGATTCCAAAAGACATGGACTAAAATCCCTGTATTGGTTAGACCATCCCTAGAGTATGCATTTTTGTACTATCTAAATGCCCTCAATTTTGATATTAGTGTCATGATACAGTCCATGGGTGGTAATACTTTGCCAAATTCCTATGAACTTGTAATAAGAGTAGAAAATATCTTGATATAAGTTGGTAAACTTGCTCCAAGGCCTTTAATTCCCATATTCCTAGGATTACAACTTGTTCCTCCTTAAATTCCTCAAATTCCATCTGTAGCTCCCATTCCATCTCCAATATCCCAAGTTATAGCCCCTTATAATCAGGCTAGTGAGATTGGGGATATGAAAAGTATGCTACAAGCTTTTAGGAATGAGATCGTATAACTCAAGAGACAATAGTACCAAGGTAGACCTTATCAATAGTAAAACTATAACACTTATCAATCCTTTAATAACCAAAGACCTCCTTATCAAGGTAACAATGACAATAGGCAACCTTTCCAAAATCAAGGATCTATAACCCAATTTAATCCATATGTAACTCTTGATCCTAATGTACACTCTAGTTAAAAATTTATTGTTGTTGAAAATAACTTGATGCAAGATTTAGGTTGACATCCTTTTAATCCAAATGACATCCAAAATAAAGACTTGATATCATAGGATATTACTATGCCATAAATGATAAAGGAAGAGTTGTCTCTTTAAGGTGGTCAATATCAAGACATGAATATGGAATTATAAAGAAAGGCTCAACAAGTTTAAGGGTAGATTGATGCCATCAATGTGAATTGGTAATTAGATGATCATATTGCATTCAATCAAATTAGTGAGAATAGAAACAAAAATGGTCAAGTTATAGCTCTGACTAGAGCTAAAAGAAGAGCGGTTAAGGATGCTCAATATGTGATAAATAATTCTAGTGTTCCTAACATTCTTCCCAAAAGTGTCAAGGATCAGCCTAATATCCCCACAGCACAAAAGAACTAGAATGTAGAAGTAGGCAAAATTCCCTAAATACCTCTAACTAGAGAACAACTCATGGTTCAAAAGTTGCATCCAAAGGATAGTGGAGCCTCATTTAGCATAATATATCAAATGAATAAATAAAATGTTAGAAGTATCATGTGGAACACCCTTGATATTATAGGGAAAAAATACATGCTCATTTAAGAGCTTTTAGTTCTTAAAGTGTCTAAAGAACTAGTTGAGAAACAAGGAGTTGTCTTGGCTAATTCAGACTGACAAATAAGTAACCTAATCAGTAGGTACATAGCATGTAAAATATGAACAAAAATAATGTCAAATTAAAAAAAAAACCCTCCCTTTTATCTATCTCTTATTTTTGTTGACTTCTTAGTCAATAATTATATGGTAGATAGTGGAGTTAGTAGCATTGTCATGCCCAAGTAAATTGTAGACAAGCTTGGTCTTTTCTATGAATCAAATACGAAGGGAGTATTGTAATTGGATGGGTCACCAACAAAGATAATAGGCATAATCAAGGATCTAAATTTGACCTTACATGTTTTCCCCAATGTTGTCATTCAACAAGATGTAGTTGTAGAGGACTTGCCTTCCTATTTTGCCATGTGTCTATCAAGGGACTTTACCTCAAAGATTAGAGGATATTTGTTAGTTGATTGGACCTATTTAATGTTTAGGACTAGATATGGTACTAAGGTAATAATAAATTCTAAATCTATTTCAATATTTCATTTAGAGCCATATATGACAAGTATGGTGAACATTAATTATGTTATTTTAGATAAGGTACTAGAAAATAATGAGGTGAAAACTGCATCACCTTTAGATGGAGTTCCAGATATATTTTTCTTGATGAGTGGGCATTTTATTTGCATGGAAATGGTCCCTACAAGTTAATTTAAGAAGAATAACTTAGTGTCTATTGCCTTCATGAAAATGATACACCAATTCTAGGATTGATGAAAGATGATCAGCCTAGTGATGGCTTGTGGAAATTATACTTTGATGGATCTAAGAACAAACATGAAACTAGGGTTGGAATGATGTTAATTTCTCCATCCAATCAAAGATATTTATCTTCTCTCAAGTTTTAGTTTTTTTGTTCTAATAATGTTTTTGAGTATGAAGCACTAGTGCATGACTTACAATGGGTAAGAAAGATGAAGGTCAGTACCTTACAAGTCTTTGGTGATAGTGAATTGGTATTTTACCAAGTAAGAGGACTTAATGTATGCAAGAGCCCACTACTTAGGTATTACAAGCATACAGTATGGGAATTACTACAAGACTTTTAAGCTTTCAATATTTGTGCCATATCAAGAAATAAGAACAAGCATGCAAATAGGTTGGCTACCATTAGGCCATAATTTAGTATCCTAGATGACATAAAGAATGAAAAGATTCAATCACACATCAAGGTGATTGTAAGGCCTTCTATCCTAGAAAACTATGATAATTGGCAAGTATTTGAAGATGATAGTCAAATTTTTAGGTTCTTATCAGAGGAATTTGAATTATCCTTAAGGAACCAAGATAAGAATTTTTAGTAGTATGGTGACTAGATTATGCAATTGAAGACAAATAATTTGCGTAAAGGATTGGTCACCCTTGAAAACATATTCAACAAAGATGATGAATTGAGAAAATAAAAAATTTCCTTGTCAACCAAGGAAGAACACTATACAAATGTAGATATTTCCACTGGGAAGATCTTAAAGTTGGGTAATTGTATTGAGTTATGTTCAAGTTTTGTAGATGCCTTTACATGGTAGTACATTGACCTTAAAGGATTTGATCCAAGTCTATCTCGACATACCATTGAGTTAGAGGATGAGACTAGGTAGTCAGACAAAGACAAAGGCCAATTAACCCAAAGTTTGAACCCTAGATGAGAGCTAAGCTTCATAAACTCATTGAGTCAGCTATAATATTTCTAATTAAGAACTCAACTTGGGCGGTAAACCTTGTTACAATTTGGAAAAAGAATGGTGAAATAAGACTATGTGTTGACTTACATGACTTAAACAAGGCCTCTCTTAAAGGCCACTATCCATTTCCATTAATGAAGCAAATTTTACAGATAGTTACAAGTTTAGAAAGGTTCTCTTTATTAGATGGCTACAGTAGTTATAACCATATTTTAATCAAAGAAGAAGATCGGTTCAAAATAGCCTTCACCACAAAGTGGGGGATATTTGTATATAAAAAGATTCCTTTGGGTTTATCCAATGTTGGAGTAACTTATTAGATAGCTATGGACATGGAATTTTAGGGTCTCACTAACAAGTTTTTAATTATTTATTTGGATGATATAATAGTGTTCTCTAATAGTACATATGAACATATAATTCACCTCAAAAAAGTGTTTGAAAGGTGCATATAATTTGGGTTGTCTTTGAATCCCAAAAAGTGTTTTTTATCTATTCATGAAGATAGGCTTCATGGACACGTGATCTCAAAACATGTTATGAGAATAGATCCTAATAGGATAGACTCAATTCTCACACTTTCCTTACCTAAACACAATAAATCCTTACAAAGTTTCTTAGGGAAGATCAATTTCATAAGAAGATACATTTTAGAGTTCACTACTTTAGCTAGGTCACTCACATCCATGACAAAGAAGGGTCAAAGTTTCAACTAGTCTAAAGAAGGATTAAAAAGCTTTGAAGAGATCAAGAAATCTATAGCTAGCACTCCTATGCTTTTAAACCTTGATTTCACAAAGGATTTCTTCTTATATACCTATGCTAAAATTGACACTATTTTTGGTATTTTGATGTAGTAGAATTAAGAGACTTTAGAGAAACTAATAACTTTATTCAGTTAAGGCATAAAAGAATATGAAACAAGGTATTATTTTGTTGAGAAGCATGTAATTTTAGGTATAAGGTTTCTAAAAAAGTTTAGATACTTGTTGTCCAATAATAAGATACCTATGATGGTTACACATCTAAATGTCAAGGATTTCCTCTTGAACAAGGATATAAATGACAAGAGAGTTGGTTGGATAACCAAGGTCACAAAGTTGATTAGAGGCAAAGGACTTTGTGAACATCTAGCCCAAGATTTACAAGAGGCTAATAGGGTGGTTATGGTGTCAAATGATGAAGAGGTTGAAAATGATCACACCTCACCTTCTAGATGGTTCCAAGATATGGTAAGATACTAACAAGATGGTTTTTATCCTTCTCATCTAACCTCTTCTAAGAAGAGATATTTCATATTACAATCAATTCCTTTTCTTCTTGTTAACAATGTATTGTTCAAAAAAGATATAAATGGGATGTTGCTAAGGTGCATATAGCCAGGTCAAACATAGAAAATAATTGATAAATTTCATGATGGACATGGTGGAGGGCATTATTTATCAAGTATTATAGCCCACAAGATTATGAGAGATGGGTATTATTGGCCAAGTTTATTTAGTGGTTGTCATGCATAGACTAGGAAATGCAGATAATGTGCTAGGTTTATTGGGAAAGTTAAGATTGCATCCTTACCTCTCCAACCAATTTTAGTGAATCAACCTTTTATCCAATGGGGATTGGAATTTATTGGTCTCATTAACCCCCTTCAAGCTTATGACACAAGTGGATCCTAACTGCCATAGATTATTTTACTAAATGGACAAAAACAGTGGCATTAAAAGAAGCTAATGAAATCAATGTTCTAGACTTCTATGAAGGTTTTCTTACTAGATTTGGGGTCATTTCAACCATTATTTTTGACAATTCTATATATTTTTTGGGGTCTAAGATTATCCAGTGGGTAGTTCAACATAATTTTTTTCTTAGTACCTCATCAAACTATTATCCACAAGGTAATGGCCTTGTTGAGTCTACTAACAAGAATTTGTTAAATATCATTAAGAGGAATGTTGAAGATAATCAGAGGTCATGGAATCTAAATTTGAAGTTAGCTCTATGGACCAAAAGGATTACCTATAAAAGGTCAATATCCAATTCTCCATACAATCTAGTATATGGTAAGGAAGAAAGACTGACTATTTCTCTTGAATTCCTTTCTTTAGAACTAATGCATCAACTTGAGCTTGTGGAGAATGAGCTAATGGAAATCAAATATATTGAGCTCATGGAACTAGAAGAGATAAGACATCATTCCATGTTGGCTATGGAGGCCCAAAGGGCAATGGTAAAGAGATATTTTGACAAATGAGCTTCTTCAAGAAGTTTTCAAGAAGGAGATTTGGTCCTCAAGTGGGATGAGGATAAAGTCAATCCAAGAAGACACACAAAATTTGAATCTCTCTAGAGTGGTCCATACACAATCTTTAACTGTAAATCCCACATCACTTTCCAGCTTGCAAAGATGGATGACAAAGAGCTTCCTATCCTAGTCAATGGGATACATTTAAAATACTACTATTGAGGAAGCTAAGTTACCTTTACATAGTTAGTTGGTATTTTTTTTTATCTAAGTGTTGTTCTAATGCATTAGTTTCTTTTTAATTTCCCAAATAAGTAACTTTTTTGCATATTTTTTAGTAGATTAGTTACCTTTGTTTTATTAGGTTAGTTTCCCTTTCAAGTTTGTTTATTTCCATATTTTTTGGAATTATTTGTATTTGCAAGTCAAGAGGATGTCTTGCAGTCAATGTAAATGGCTCATGTATCATGTAATGGTCCAAGAGTCATAGATATTTTGGATTTTCAAGCATAATAGGCATGTTGATTAGCTGAGACACCAAATATGTTGATCATTTTTGGCCCACATAGAGAGTCTTGCCTAAACAATCATGTCATAGGGTTCTTGTTGAGAGAGTGATCTAATGGTTGAGTTATATATATTTATGGATAGAATGAGTGGACCATTCATGAAGCAAATATTTTGAAACACTTTAATTTTACTTAAAGTGTATTTTGTCATTCTAAGGGACAAATCTACAAAGTAAAGTAAAGGGTCTAAATAGGTTTTCATGGTGTTTGATCCTTCAAAGATCAAGCAAGAGTTCAAGCACAAGTCCATAAGAGCTTATAGGCTTTAAAAAATGACAAGTACAAAAACATTTTTTGGATATCCTTACTTAGGAAATATTTTGGGCTTTCATTTGCTAAGTTCAATTCTTTCAGACCTTCTATTTAGATTAAGTGCTCATATTTCCTTCAATAAAATTATTTCAAGTTTTTTGGTTAAGTATTAGGAATTCTTTTGGACATTTTGTTTGAAACTAAAATCCTAAATGTAGAATTATTGTGACCATTTTATCCGTAGAAAAAGTGAAGTGGAAATTCTTTTGGACATTTTATCCACAACAAATGTTTTAGAAAAAGTGTCTAAGACAAAAAGGCCATAGTAAAAAGCAAAGTATAATTCTTTTGGGAAAATTATTAGAGAATAAAATTTCCCTGAGGACATATTTCTTTCGAATAAAATGTTTGAGATAATATTTTGAAGACACATTTCAGTTTGACAAAATAATCTTGAAGATATTTCCATCAAATAAAAAGTCTACAACAATAGTTTTGAGACAAAAGACCAATACAAAATCTCTAACATAATTATTTTTTGTGGGGAAAGTACACCTAGTAGGTTTGACATTTGCATGAGTGTCAAATTCAAGCACAAAAAATGACTATTGGCTTTCAAATATGCAATGAGGGGCATGTGAATGTCATTGATGGGCACATAGATGTCAAAATTCAAGCCATGACAAATATCTATTTATATTCAAATGGGTCCAAGATCGATAGTTTATGTTAAATCTAAGAAAATATCTAATGGCGTGCATAAGGTCAAGAAGTCAATAAGACATTTATGTGACTATCAAATTAAAGCCACAACAAATAGCCATTTGATTTCAAACATTATGTAATGAAATTACTTCAATAATAAAATAGAATAGCAGAAATAGATCCAAATGTGACTGAAATATATTAGAATATATGATAATAGAGAAGCCATTTCGAGGGGGAAACCTCCACAAGTTTCAATAAGAGTAGAATTCACAATATGATGATAAACAATTACCCACTACCTCATATATATAGTCTATCTAGGGCATGGTTACTCCATAGGCTGACCTACTAACCAAATGAATGCATAGAGAAATGTGATATGGCATCAAAGAGGGATAAGTAAGCCATAATTTGGCTATTCCTATTCTAATACATGTAATAGGTTAGGGGTGTATCATGCCCTTCCCCTTTAAACCAACATTGTCCTCAATGTTGAATAACTCTAAATGTTGTTGTAGAAAATATTCACCTTCCCAAGTTGCATCTTCACTGCTCAAGTTCTTCCACTTGATCATATATTATGTAATCCCTCTGGTTCTCAACCTCTTATTACGTATATGGAGGATCTTATTTGGTTCCAAAATGACTCATCCTTCTTCATCTAGTTTTAGGAGCTCTATCTGGGCTGAAACTTTCTATCCAATGACCTTCTTCAAATAGGAAACATAAAATACTTGGTGTATGTGAGATGAATGAGGTAACTCAAGCTTTTAAGCCATACTTCCATTTTTTTGTAGAACCTAATAAGGGCCATAATACTTAGGAGCAATTTTTTTGTCCTTATTTTATTGCTTCAATGGCATCTACTTGTAAGGCTACAAATGTATAAATACCTAGTCACACACCTCAAAATTTTGCTCACTATGGTGTTGATCTGCTTGTTGCTTCATCCTATTTTTTTCCAAGGCCAAATTCTCTCTCAAACTAGCCAAAACCTCTTATTGATGTTGAATGTGCTCCTCCACATCTCAAACCTTAGTTTGCACCTTTAATGAAGAAGTGATGGAAGGTGGATGGTAACCATATAGTGCTAGAAATGGAAACATTTTAGAAGAGGTATGGAAAGATGTTTTATACCACCATTCTATAAGTGGTAGCCATTTAACCCAACTTTCTTGTTTATCTAATACAAAACAATGGAGATACCCCTCTAAACATTTGTTAACCACTTCTATTTGTCTGTCAGATTGGGGGTGGTAAGATGAGCTATGAGCTAGCTGAGTACCCAAATAGGATAATAGTTTAGTGCAAAAATTAATAGTGAAAATAGGATCATGATCACTTACAATTATTTTTGGGGTTCCATGTAATTTTAGAATTGCCTCCAAAAAAATAGATGCTATTGTACTTGCTAAAAATGGGTGTGAGAGAGCACAAAAATGGGCATATTTTGTAATCCTATCCATAATGACCAAGATAACATTCTTACCTTCAGAACAAGGCAACCCTATGATGAAATCCATAGAAACCTCCTCCCACCTTTGACTAAGAATTGCTAACGGTTGTAACAGACTCAGGGTCTTAACTATCTCACCTTTATTCTATTGTCATATCAAGCATTCTACCACAAAATTTTGTAAATATATCTTGAGTCCTTCCCAAAATAATTCTTTCTTAATTCTATGATAAGTTTTTAAGAACTCTAAGTGCCCCCCAATTGGAGATGCATGTAACTCTGCAAGAATCTTTTGCTTAAGCTCTAAATCTTTGCACAAGTATAACCTACCCTTATACCATAGGACACTAACTTTCCATTCAAATTTGTTAGAGGCTAAAGTACCTTGTTGGAGATTATGAATCAAAACCTATGTATCCTTGTGTTGATCCCATTCTAACTGGATTCATCCACCCAATCTACTTGAAACATGGACATTGCACAAAGCAATGCTTCTATGGATGTATCCCATCTGGATAGTGCATCTACTACTACATTATATTTACCCTTCTTGTAGATTATTTCAAAATCATAATCCAAATTTTTGGTTACCCACTTTTTTTGTTCCTCAGATGATAATCTTTGCTCTAAAAAGTATTTGAGACTATCATGATCCATTTTCACCTTAAAGTGTTTACCCATCAGATAGGGCCTCTATTGTTTAACTACATGAAGAATAGCCATCATTTATTTCTCATAGATAGGTTTTTGTAGATTCTTACATTTGAATTGATGACTCTCAAATGCAATGGGTCTTCCTTCCTACATTAGTACTATTCCCAATCCAGATCTAGAAGCATCACATTTAACATTGAATGTCTTTGAGAAGTCTTAAATAGCCAAAACTAGAGTGGTGCACATAGCTACTTTTAGTTTCTCAAATGTTTTGGTGGTGGCATCATTCCAATGGAAGGCATCCTTATTTAGCAATGTAGTGAGTGGAGCCATTATGTTGTCATAACCTTTTACAAATCTTCACTGGTAACTTGTTAGTCCTAGGAACCCTCAAAGGTTTTTGAGATTTTTTGGCATGGTCCATTCCATCATAGCTTTGATCTTCTGGGCATCAAATTTGACACCTTCATTAGAAACAATGTGACCTAGGTACTCTACCTCTTGTACTCCAAAAGAACATTTGGATGGCTTTGCATAAAGCTGATGCTTCTCCAAAACTATCAACACCTGTTTCACATGTTGTAGATGTGCTTCCCATGTCTGACTATAAATCAATATGTCATCAAATAAAACCAACAAAAACTTCCTTAAAAAATGCCTAAAATTAGTGTTCATCAAGCTCTAAAAAGTAGATGGTACATTTGTAAGACCAAAGGTCATTACCAAAAACTCATAATGGCCCTCATGTGTTCTAAAAGTAGTTTTATGAACATCTTCATCCTTGATTCTAATTTCATGGTACCCCAAGTGAAGATCCAATTCTGTGAAATAATTAGCACCATGTAACTCATCAAGTAAATCATCAATTACTAGAATAGTAAACTTATCTTTGATGGTATACTTGTTGAGTTCCCTATAATCTAGGTACATCCTCCACATGTCATCCTTCTTCTGCACCATGACCACTGGTGATGAATATGCACTTTGGCTGTGCTTGATGATCCCTACCTACAACATCTCATGGACCATATTTTTGATTTCACTCTTCTATGCATATGGATATCTATATGGTATTATATTTGGTGGTTGACTCCCTAGAAGTTGTTGAATGGCATGATCATGTTCTCTTTTTGGTGGTAGTCCTTTTGGCATGGCCCCAAAAATAAATGGGTGGTCATCAAGAATCATTTGTAGATCAGGATGTGTAAATGCCTATGTGGGTTGAACTTCTATGGAAGATAATCATGCAATAATTCCCTCTTCCCCCTTTTTTAACATCTTGGTCATTTGATGTGAACTAATCAATTATGTATATTTTGCCTATGATCCATTCCTACCTTCAAAATGAAAGTGCATGAATAGTTCTTGGAAGTTCATCTCAATGGTACCCAAGGTTGTCAACTCCAAAAATAATGTCTATGCTACCCATGGGAATAGATAACATAGGAGAATCAAGATTGTACTCACCTATAGCAAGTTTAATACTATGGCATTTGCTTGAACAATTAATTGCACTACCATCTGCAATCATGACCTAAAATTTTGGTGCTGGGTAGATGAAATAGTTCAATCGAGTGGCCAAATTATGGTTAATGAAGTTATGTGTGCTCCCTGCATCAATCAACACTGTCACCTTTTGTTTCTTGAGGAAACCCACCACCTTAAGATTTTGTGGAGTGCTAATACCTATAAGTGTATGACAAGATATTATAGCTTGGAAATCTTTAGGTACCTCCTCTATCTCTTCCTCATCATCATTAGAGGCATCATCTTCTTCTTCATCTTCATTAGATCCCTCAATGTAGAATAAATTATTCTCAGCACATCTATGTCCTTTGATCCACTTGTTGTCACAACTGAAACATAATCCTTTTTCATGCTTCTCTTCAATTTGTTGAGGGGTCAATCTGGTAGGTGGAAGAAATGTTGGTGTTGATATACTATGATATTTGAAGTGAGTGAATGGATACTTCTTGCTGGCTATGAATTTTTCCTTAGCTTTGCATGCCATTATAATATAATTATAAATCTTAAGTGGATTAAACATGCATACCTCATGTTGAATGTGGTCTTTGAGTCTACCCAAAAATAGATCATTCATGTTCTCCTTAGAAATTGTCTCTACACATAAGGATAGGTTCTAAAAATGATGAATATAATCCTTGATAGACCCAGTCTATCACAATTTTTTCAGTTGGCTGAAGTAATTCTTTGTCACACTATTGCCATAGTGTAATTGTAGCTCCTATGTTAAAATTGACCAGGTGACACTAAGATTCATTTTTTATTTTGAGTACACAACCATCAATACCAAATGAATTGATCAAGTTCAAGATACAAGTATGCCATGGTAACATTTTTTCCACTTGGGATATGATGTAGATCAAAAAAATTATCCATTTGGTTAATCCAATTGAGCGGATCTTTTCCATCAAATTTGTGCATATCTACCTTTGGTAACAGGTTCCTCTATGGTAATGTAGTTGGATTTAAAGTAGACTGGTTGGGAGAACCACCATATTGGGGTTGTGTAATAATGATATATGGATGATTTGACTAATTATTTTAAAAATCTATTGTGATATCTACCATACTATCTTGTATGTATTTCATATTAGATTGTATGCCTTGCACCTCACTTTGAATGCCTTGCACACTATAGTCTAGCTGGCTCACTTTGTGATCTATGTCAGAGAACCTTGGTACAAAGGATCTAGTACATCACCCTTTTAAATCCATTTATTCCTTGTTATGAGTTCTACCTAGAGTTTTAGCACCCTTTCCTCGGCCCTGAGTTTGTGGACTTACCATAAAAAGGCTTTACAATGTCGATCTTGATTGGCACTTTTGACCCAACTTTGACCAAGTGATTTTGGACTTATGTTGGCCTCAAATAAAAACATAAAAATAACATACCCTATCCAAATTTTTCTAAGATTTCCAAAAATATAAATAAATTAAAAAAAAAATTAATTGCACATTATAGAGCAATTTTATGAAAAACCACAAAATGGAGATAACTTTTGTAAAACAGATCCAAATGAGCTAAAATTTTAATGAAAGATTAACTTAATTATTTCTCACCTCTATTAAAAAATTGAATATAAATTCATAACCATTTTTTATATATATCCAAATTTAAAAAATTAGGGTTTCACCCACAAGATTGCCCAAATCGTAACTCTGATACCACTTGTAATGAAATTAATTCAACAATAAAATCTAATATAAGAAATAGATCCAAATATGACTAAAATATATCATAATATATGATAATATACAAGCCACTTCGAGGGGAAAATCTCCATAAGTTTCAATAAGAGAAGAATTCACAATATGATGATAAACAATTACCCACTACCTCTTATATATAGTCTATCTAGGCCATGGTTACTCCATAGGCTGACCTAATAACCAAATGAATGCATAGATAAATGTGATATATCATCAAAGAGGGATAATTAAGCCACAAGTTGGCTATTCCTATCCTAATACATGTGATAGGTTAGGGGTGTAACACATTGGAGATCAATGGTTGATGTTCAATAGATAAAATATCTAACAATGAGTTCTGAATGATAGG
Organism: Torreya grandis; assembly: GCA_037957365.1. Taxonomy (NCBI): domain Eukaryota; kingdom Viridiplantae; phylum Streptophyta; class Pinopsida; order Cupressales; family Taxaceae; genus Torreya; species Torreya grandis. Next base: position 1,626,175 of record JARHVA010003162.1, on the reverse strand, counting down.
ATAGTGGGTCTAGGTAGATCTAATGGCTCAAATTCAATTATGGATTTAGATCTAATGATAATCATGAGTCAAAGAAGTCAGTGGATCTTGAGATTAAATACATGCATAACAAGTGTCAACAACACATTCAACTATCATAAGATCAATGATCAACATTCATACAAATAAGAAAGATCTAACAGATCGAGATGGGTCAATATGTCAATGGTCTAAGTTGGGTTTTGATGTCCAATCAAATAAAGGTGAGTCTAGGAAAATTTTAATGGAGGTCAACTAAGAAATTTTTGATTTGGATGAATATTTCAAGATCAAATCCCTACCAATAAAGCTTAGTAAAGATAAAATAGGGTCTTTTAAGACCTAATATAGATCAAGGATTAGAAACCATTATCAAATCAATATCGAACAGCTAGTGAGCTCTGTCTCATCGACATAATGCTATAGGAAAACCAATAAAAATGATTTGTTTTTAATCTATAGAGTGACATAGCTCTGTTAGTTCCAAGGCATGAAGATTTGGTCCTAGTGAATAGATCAATTGAAAGGTGGCATAGAGTTCTAAGAAGGTGACCTGATGGTTGGATAAAGATCAATGGAGCATTTGATTCTTTTATGAGTAACTTCTTTCTTGATAAGATCATGACTCAACATCTTTGAATTAGTGCTAATCCATCAAAAGTATTGGGCCTCTTTCAATGCATAACTCTCTCTCTCTCTCTCTCTCTCTCTCTCTCTCTCTCTCTCTCTCTCTCTCTCTCTCTCTCTCTCTCTCTCTCTCTCTCTCTCTCTCTCTCTCTCTCTTTCCATTTTCTATAAATATAGGGCTTTCAAGCCTTGAAATGTATCCCACTTTTTTGGTATGACTAAACTCTACCAAGATTTATACTGTAACACCTATTTCATGCTATAAAAGACTAAATTCTTCCTTTTACAATTGAATTGAAGTGTGTCTTATGAGTTCATTGATTGATTAAGTTAATGTATGCTTTCCTTGCCTCTATCTAAATTTTCTCACATTCATGATCTATTTTTGGTAATCCTCATAGGGCATTTTAAGTGTTATATATGGTCTATTGCTCAATTTTAGAAGTGGATAACTACCTTCCCATGTTCGATTAATAGCTAGTTCATGTTTTTTTGTGAAATACTGATGTGAGTGAATTTTTACAATCTTAAATGTATTCTATAGTGTGTCTTGTGTGAGTTTGAGTGATCAAATCATTGGTGCATCACCTCTTTTTACATGCTTTCATAAGTTATTGTTAAAATCTCTCTCGCTTTTCTGAGCAAGTTCTAGTTTAGGTTTAGTATAGGTGATAAATCCAAAAGGAAGATGACCTTCTCTATAGGTTTGATCCATTATTAGGATACCCACAACATAGTATCAATCCCATGTTAGACTATATTTGAGTAAGAGGACCTGAATAATCCACTTCTCAACTAAGGTGCAAATCTAGAACACTAATAAGTACCTAGTAAACAAACTTGTGCTACAGGGATGACTCTACTACTAGATAGTATTGTTCTAAGAGTTTCAACTCTCTGTCATGGTCAAACCTAGAAAATCCAATTATGGCCCCAACTATCTCTCTAAAATTGAGTCTAGAGAACCACCAAATGCTATTGAAGATAACCTACTTGATGTTCAAATATTTCATATTACTCGTGTACCTAAAGAGTTGGAATATATTATAACATTTCTAACTACTAGCTCATTGCCCAGCTATATAACTCTATAGGCCAAGAAATAACTCACAGTCTATGCCACACCCTTTCAGTTCATAGGAGGGAATCTTTACAAGCTTGGTTGTGATGAAGTTCTTTGGTGTTGTGTTATGAAACATGAGCATTCTAAGGTACTTTAAGAAGTCCATGAAGGTATTTTTAGAGGATACTATGCTGGATAGGCTACCGTATGTAAGGTTCCATTGGTTGTATTATGGTGGCTTACTCTCTTTCAATATGCAAAGCTATATGTCAAGAAGTGTGACATTTGTCAGTGTGTAGGAAAACCAAATCATTGAGATGCTATGCCTTTACATCCAATTCCATCTCAAGATCCCTTTGAGAAGTGGGAAATTTATTTTTTTGGAACCATCACTCATGTTGGATGATGAATAGGTTCTCACTTATGTGTTGGGATGAATTTATGTCAATGAGAGATTATATAGTTGACACTATTGTGCACTTCATTTGGGAGAATATCATAACTTAGTTTGGATTCCCACTAAGTTTCACTAGTGGTCATGACACCCATTTCCTAAAGGAAACTATTCACATCTTACTGGTTGAGTTCATGATTGTACACAACAAAACAATGCCATATCATCCTCAAGCCAATGGCACTATCAAGGCCTTCAACAAGATCTTAGGCACCACCCTGATGAAGATTTATAATATTGGCCAAATTTATTGGGATGATAGGGTATCTATGGTATTGTGGGCTTACTGAATAACCTATAAGCACTTGAATAAGAGCACACCATTCAATTTAGTAAATGGTAAATAGGTAGTCCTTCCAATTAAAATTTTGGTACTATCTCTTCATATTATGTGCATAAGACAATTGGATGAGGATTCATCCTTGAAATAACTCTTAGATACTTTATTATAACTTGATGAAGCCCATTTTTTTCTCATTGGAGTTAGGATGTGTAAAATCAAAAATAAAAAGCATGTCATGATCGCCACATGAAGCACAAAACATTTTCTTTGAGAATGAAGGTCTTACTTTATGAATCCAAGTTCTCATGCCTTTTTAGAAAAATTTAGATTCACTAGGATGTTCCTTTTTTCATTTATAGAATTCTACCTACTAACACTTTTCAATTACAAAGGTTGGACGGTTAGTTCTTTCCTAAGAGTTATAATGGAAGCCGACTATGGTTGTATTTCAATTTTGATTAGTTAAAGTATTGTAAACAATAATGACTATGCCATTAGCTTAGGATTTATTATTTTTCAATAAAGTGTTGACTTTTTTGTGCACAATTTTTCATTAATATAATTGTATTTAAATTTTGTACTTGTATGTTCATGGAGGACCATGACTCAGTTTTAGTGTGGGGTGAGATATATTTGAATTCATGATTAAAGATAGGCACATGAGTTACCTAGGCATGCAAGTTACTTAGGTCATGCAAGGTACTTATGGCATGTAAGTTAATTAGAAAACATAAGTGCTTAAAGGCACACAAGTCATTAAAGGGATGTAAACTACATAGACTAAGAATAGGGTGTTCCCACCAATAGTTTAAAAATTCAAAACGCATAGTTGTCTTCCACTCTAAGAAAAGCATGGGACACAGATGTCTTCCACTTTTAAGGAATGTGTCAGATGGTATGTGTTATTAATATGAAATAATAATTTTTTAAATAAATGTGCCAATAATGTGACAAGACAATACTTCTAAATGCATTAATGATGAGAAGTGATGGTTGAAGAGTGGTAGCCATTAAAAAAATGCATTTATGATGAGAAGTGATGGATGAAAGTAGAGGGATAGTAAATGAGGTTAACTCCCTTGAGCCTATAAAAATGTGAGTTAACTCATTGTTACATTTTACCTGTGTGATTATTTGAAATTACAAGAGCTGAGAGTTGAGAATGAGGAAATACCAGAGCTGAAAGTGAAGAAATCAAGATCAATTTCAGAGCTAGGATATGAAACATCATGAGTTGATATACATGTATTGATCTTAATAATTAATCCACTAAGCAAAGCATAGGGTAAATTTAGGATATATCTATGATAGGGAAGGCTTTTAGTTTACAGGTTATAGGGGAAGTCCACCATTAGAGGGTAGTTAAGCTTAAAAATCTAAAGTCATCGATCGTAATCATGTATTCCTTTGGGAAAATTAGATGGTCGTGCCTCAACCTTCAAGCTCCTCAGAGGGTGATGTGACCTAAGAAAAATGTCCTAATGACATCCATTATGGATGATACTAGAGGAGGAGGAGGTACTTGGAGGAGAAGTCGTATTCATTAGGAAGAGACAGTAGAAGAGCAAGCATAATGTATAGAAGGGGGATAAACTAGTATGGTGCATCAAGCTAAGAAGATTCAATCATCTCTACCCTTACCAATGATGATTGAAGAAATATAGTACCCAAGATAGTTTTACACATAGATAACTGGGTCTCCAAGGTTCCCACTTGCACTATATTTGATTACAACCATCGTCAACCTGGGAATGAGGTTAAGTTGTAAAATGATTATCAAGTCGAGTTCCAAAACACCAAGAACCAATTAGTGTATAATATTAATATTTTCAATGCCTTAGATGTTATGGGGTTTTTTCAACTATTGAACTTACTTTACTTTAGAAAACCCATGGAGGCCATCAAGTTCCTTCTCTCACACATCCATGAAGACTATCTCTACTTTTCCGGGCACAACATGAATATCATGCTCGAGAGAATAAGCTAGGTATCGAGGCTACAATGTTCAAGGTTAGATGTGGAATATGACTTGGGGGACATTGATGAGGTCCATAATATAATCATGGTACTAATATACAAAAAATAAAGGCCATGCCATGCATATTAAGAACTGATAGGATCTTACCCTCTGGGTTTAAGTGCAGATCATCATGACCAAGATAAGTGGGATGAACCTTTGGAAGGAGGTAGACATAGATCACCTCTGCATCACCCACCAAGTTAATTAGGGCTTAAAATATAATTGGGCTATATATTTAAACCATAATATTATTTAGGATGTAGAGAAGACCCATTGGATACTTAGTCATAAGTTTCTATGGGGTGTATTTTTACTTTTGATGGCTTTTTATGAGATTGATGTACTAGATTACAGCATGAGATTACTAAAGTGGGCATACATACTTGATAATAGGTCCTTTTCCAAGCACAATAAGGTGTTTATATGCCCAAGGCATATCACTATCTCCTAGAAAATAAATATGAAGTACTGGTTTGATGGCATAGAGGAGGCATTCGAGAATGAATGGCATATCTTAAAGGATTTAGCCCCTTTGGATACTGAGCAAGTTTAATTTTCTATAAAACAACACTTTTCCCTTACACTTATTAGGATGGTCCCTTCTGAATAACTCTTTGTATGGATAAATTTATTGTATGCCTTTTCAGCATGATAATTTGTCAACTTCATGAATCAGATCTATGATGCACAACCTATTGCCTTGGAGGTAGACAAGATCACCTTGGAGATTAACACTCTTTGGAAGATGTATGTATATCTAGAAAATAAGTAATATAAGGAAAATAAGGATACAAACCAAATAGATATAAATATCAAGCCCATAGTGTTGGGAGAGTAGGTACACAATCTATTTTATATACTATGACCCATGAATAAGGACTCAAAGGGTGTAGAATATGAGGGAAAATCTCCCATCATCACCTCCCTTAAAGAATAAGAATTAGGTTGGGCATGATGTCAACACAAGCAATCAACAAGATCCCCAAAAATGATATAAAAATGCCCAAGCACCATATCTAAACCCCTCACCACCTAGTCCCTCCACCCCCATCACCCAAATTTCCATGCCACAAGTCCCTCCACCCCCACCTTCTCCTCCACACATTCCTCCAAATCTACCTTCTCCTCCTAAAATAACTCTGTAGGCATCCCCTCCAAAACTTTCATCATCAAGTATTGTACCATATCAAGTCATAGATCAATCACCCTATTGGGACTAACATACCCCCATTTTTATGCTTTTGAAAAATAGGGACCCTTGTGAATGTTTTAGAACATTTGTACACTGAGTTAGCATTGAAAAAAGTTCATTCTTTCTTAGAATTTGAATAATGTCCATGTGGAAAGACATAAACCTCTACATATCTAATTGAGATTATGATTTATAGACTAAATTTACTAATGGTTGTCTTTAGATGATAAAATGTAAGTTCCATGGAGGAAGGTAGGGTTTCCATGCAAAAAACCCTATAATTTCAATTCAAAAGGTGGAGGGAAAATCTTAATGGGAAATCATATTTATTTTTTATAAAAACCCTAAGTCTAATTTTATATTAAGGTTTGATCATGTTTTCAACATAACTAAACCTTAATATAAAATTACACTTGGACCTTTTATTTCCCCCTTTTTTGTTAGCCTCCTAACCTTGCTTAATTATTAGTTTATGGGCTCCTTTCATTTATAGCCAAGACTTTTATTAATTTTTATCCTAACTTCCAATCTTAAATTCCTATGTGTTTATCAACACAAATAACACCTTGAGATCAAAACCTTAGTCTAAACTGTTATGCTTACTAGGTCCTAACTCAATGATTTGATTTCATCATAGATCCAACGACTCTTGCTATATCATCAATCCAATCTAATAGTGCAAGATCACCTCAAAGAAACCACACATTGACTTCATGTTGTATGAAAAGTTTTCATGGGATTTAATTTGACATTCTCACTCTTGTCATTTAATATCCATGAGGACATATTTGATGTTAGGGAGATTATCGATTTAAACCTCATCCAAACTTTTGCATAAGGTCAAAGGGAACCACATTAATTTTTTTGACATTGGCTTAGCATAGTAAAACTTATCTTTGAGATTCATCATATTTATTTATATGATTGACTTAGGACTAATAATTTAATTTAAGCCTATACATAACCCATTAGACTAACTTAAAGTTCATGCAGTTTTGAAGATCCAACAATCTATGTTCACTTGAAGGTTTTGATCTAATAGTATGAAGACAAATAAGGCCCTAATATTGAAAACCAATCAAATCTGACCTCTCAAATCATAATCATTTACTCTCACCATGTCAGAGGTCTTAATCCAATGGCATGAGCCAATGTCGATCAAACAGACCCACCCTAAGCTAAACCAATCACTGATGAACATGCAGATATTGATCTAACAACCCTCACTTCCTTAGAGATGAAATATAATGGTGCAAATTCTTAAATAAATAATCCTTAAAACATGGCCATATGAACTAAGGCCATAATTTCAAATTGAAGAATATTTGTGTTTGTAAATAAAATATGACCTCAAGATTAAAACCTAGGCCCTTGTGGACCAAAATGTAAGCTTAAAATTGACAGTCTCACTCTCATCATTTGACATAGATGAGGATGTCTTTGATGTTAGTGAGGCCATAAAATTTAACATCATCCAACCTTTTTTTTCTAAGCAAAGGGGGAATTTTTAATCAACCTTCTAGAAGGACCCTTAGCACATTAATGTAGAAAACTTAGCATAAAAGACTTTAACCTAAGTTTAATAGTTTTTATCAACATAAATCAACCTTATGGATATATTTTATGCATAAGTTTTATTACTACCCTAGAATAATTAGGCCATGTACATCTTGTAGGATCCAATGAACCATGCTTGATTAGATGTCTTGATCTAATGGAGTGAAATGAAGGATGAATTTTCAATCAAAGATGCTAAAACCCGATGGATTGACATGTGGAAGAACCATGCTCATCCTAACACCAAACTCTAATCAAAGGAAACCTCTAGGATCTTCATCAATGGTTCACACTTATTTGGATATCTTGATCTGATGGAGTGACAATAAAGACTTGATTTGAAAACCAACAAATAGTTTTCAAAAGAAGTTTCTTAGGGATGCCACATGAACAAGCCTCAAAAAGACACGTAGGCACCATGTAAGAACTAAATGACAAATACAAAGATTTGGCATGCATAAAGAGATAGAATTTTCAAAAGTAAGGATATCCATAAGATTTAAGACATGAACATATTTATGAAGTCCACAACCTTTGCCATTAAAGCTAAAAAAACCCTAGTAGAATGACATAAATCCCTAATTATCAACTATTGAGATGCAATTGCATTGAAATAATCTTGAATTTCATCTTGAGAAAATCAAAATTAGTCATAAACTTAAGGCAATTAAGGAACCATGGCGGTAGCTAGGCAATAATAGAATAGGGAGGTTGAACTATATTTGTCTATAGATAATGAGGGAAGATGTTTCGTAGATACAGAATTAGACACTGAGGCACTCAATAATGGAATGAATAATTAGTTAGAGATCTTCTTTACTATCAAGGAAATATAGGCCCTCACTTAGAATAAATAAAGGATCACTACAACCAAGAGGAAATTTGATGATTTGGTTGCAATTCAGATGTCTAGTCTTCACCAAGTAGCTGCAAAAACTAGATGTACTCCATTGCATTGATATCCTTGCCCTATGTTTGTTGATTATAGAAATGATGGTGACTAGGTAGTCAGGGAGAGTGGGTCAAAAGGAATTGTATACATTACCCCTATAGCATTTAATGGATATTATATACTCTATAAAGCTCACATAGACCTCCCCACCATTAAGGAGTGGATAACCAAGCATAATTTGGACACCATTATAAGACCCTAATTGAACCAAGGAACCCACATATCTAATAACCATGATGGGAAGATCCATATTAAGCAATTTAGGGATGGCATTAGGATAATAATGACCCTATTGAACAGAGTTTTAGGGGTAGCCACCATAACCTATGTTGACCCTAAATAGGTTTCCTACATATATTTCATGGTGGAAGAGATGTTAATTCCATATATTAGAAAACTGATTAGCATCCACTTGGGAAGACAATTCTATGGCATAGAAAAAACTAGCCAAAAATTCACCATGAGGTCCTATCTATTGGTGATCCATAAACACCACTGAAAAACTCAAAGTGAAATTAAAAGTATGAATTCTCATTTTATCAAACTTACAAATTCTTGAAATAATCAAAAGAACTTGCAAATTGTTTGGCAAAGTATTCTCGGTTGTTGAATTGGATTAGAATTGTCAAAAGACTAATATCTTCCATTCACCAATAAAACCAGATTTTGTTTTTAAAAATTAAATGTCATAAATAGTCAATTTTTCAAATATTGCATGAGTTCTTGATTAATTAAAAATTAGAATACTAAAAATAAAACATGCAATAAATGACAAATTACCACATGAAATTGTTAACAGAGTTCGGCATCTTGTGCCTAGGTCTCCGGGTCCACCCAATAGTGAGGACCATTTATATTAAATTTGCACAACAAATGGCTTACAAATTATCTAGAAATGTTTCACAACTTCCCTCAGGCCTAATCTCTATCCAAGAACTCCACCTTGCTGATATACTCAAGCTCAGTCACACAGAATCCTTCCTCAGTATTCAACCCCTTCTGAATGTGCTTTGGTCCCTTCACTTCAACTATTAGTTTATCCAAAATAAAAATAATAACATTATCTTTCAATTAAAAAAATAACTGAAAGGCTTACCCTATGTATAGAGGTCAGAAATTGGATTAATATCCGCTTGCTAAAACCATCTCCAAGCTTTTATCTAGCTCTTGGCCTCTTAAAAATTATTACACAGTCCCTGCGAAGCATGACTTCAAATAAAAGTTCACGGATTTTAAAACACTTCAAAACATGTGGCTCATGTGGTCAAAGCATATCTATTTTACATGATAGGTGCCAAGTTCAAGTCATCGGCCTACCTACTTGGGTGCTTGAACTATCTCTTTAGTCCCACATTTGGGAGTTTATAGCTATTTACATGCCTTTTAAGGCTTGGCAGCCCCCATATTAAATACCAATGTCCCTTTTTAGGTGCTTAGGGTTATCACAATCACCTAACTTAGGCCACCATTGAAGATACCATGTGGTCTTGGCATGGCAGATTTGAATCATCATTTACAAAATGGAAAATAATTATCCCACATACATGGGGATAGTAGGTTGAAAAGGCTTTTTATAGCCTTGTCTCCAACATAATAGTCACCAATGCCTAAGGCATTTGCCACATCCTTAGTTTGCACGAGGTTCTCGGTCTTCAATATCTGAGCTTGACTCAGCCTTCATGGTATGTGATCCACTCTCCCATTTCTCATTGCATGTGGCATGGCAAGTTGGCAAGTGATCTTGACTTGCATGGCAGAGATGGCATTACATTGTGTGGCAAGGATGGCATGGCATCTGCATCGCAGGTTTACAAAGCATTATTAATTTTTTACAAACTGTGCATTCCAACACATTGTTAAAATTTATATGGACTGTGCATTCCAATGCATTGTTAAAATTTCTACAGACTGTACATTCCAACGCATTGTTAAAATTTCTACAGACTTTGCAAATGCACAATTTCTATAAACTTGTGCAATTTCTACAGACTTTGCAAATGCATAATTTCTATGGACTATAATGTGCAATTTCTACAAACTAAAAATACAATGAGATTTCAAATATATGGACTCCCATTGACTGCCATGTGTCACCCCCCGATTGGTCCACTTGGCATGTCCACAATGTGCCACCACATTTTTCCCTGTTGCAAGAAAACTTCAACAAATCATATCTTTTGCATACGATGTCTGTTTTGCAAATCGCAAAAAGCATCAGAAACCTCTCGATGAGCTCTACGCTGTGAAATTAGTTTCATCATGACTTGGAAAATTTTTCCAAACTGAACTCTGAATCACACCTCCCTACAAAATTTGGTCTCCAAAAGTTGACTATCACCTAAAATCTTATAACTGGTCAAAACTGTCTACCCACGTCACATCTTGTAAAGTGGTGAACTATCAATAACTGAAACAATTCCCAATATAACTACAAAACAATTTTTTTAATGCCGACAACATACAATGAATGTTGTAGACATGTTGTAATACAATTCCCTGGTATGGGACTTATATGCTAAGAAAATGCAAACAACACAAAGTGTATATTGCCTAACATCCAAACATGCCCATAGGGTCTTAACAATGCATCTATACATCCATGTGCCAAAAATAGATACATTTTAAAAATAGCATTATAATATGAGACAAGTTTTGTAACGAATTAATTCAACCTACAACATGCATTCTACTTTTATCTCTAACTGATCAAATGAGTTCAAGTCCTCTAGACAACTCACACAGCATAAATAGGATTTTCAAAACATAGAGATTTTAAACATAACGTGGGAATTAAAATACTTTGAATGATGAACCTATCTCGAAGTGTTCTCACAAACTCTACTAATGCATCATCAAATTTTGTTCTTTCCCTTAACAGAATTCTTAACAATACTTTGACAAATAAGTGCATTATTAATCCACTTATTCAAATTTTCTGCCTAGTTAACTTTATTTCCTTAGTGGATTCCTTAACATCATTATGGATTGATGTAACTTCATTGACCTTATTAACATGTTGATAAATAATCTTATTTTTACCATTTTTAGAATGAGATGATGATTGAAGTTTAAAACAATTATCAATCCAATGTCTACTTTTATGGTAATGAGTGCATAAAACCTTCTTAGGTGAGGTCTCCCTTTTACCTCTTCTCACTTTGCTATGATGAGAATGGTTTTGAACACTTGCAATCTGATTAAGCAAAGCATTCCTCTTCCAACAAAATGCAACACTATGGTTATGCATCCCACAAAAAGTGCATGGAAATGATTGCATTATCTTCTGAATGTTAAATCCAAATTTCTTAAACATAAAAAGTGGATCAGAGGATTTAGTGCTAAATCTAGTGTAGGAACTAGGAGGTGGAATCTCAATACCTCTTCTACCTTCCTTCTTACACCGTACATGCTCTACTAGTGGCCTTGGTCCTTTGCTATTAGAAGCTTGTCTTCCTTTAGCCATGGAGGAAGGTTCTCCAATTTCCACCTGCTCACTAGTGTAACCCAAAGCTACATGAAGAGATCTATGCTCTACTTGTATTGGGTTAGTAATTCCTTAGCCATATCAACCAAGACATCTTCCATTAAATCCCATTTTCATCAATAATTTGGATCCTATACCCTTAGTGTGTTATTCAAAACTACCAAAAGCATCATTACTTGAATCCGAATATGAATGGAAAGAAGAAGTAGATGAATTATGTGGTGAATAACTTACAGTGCACTCAATCATAGTCTCTGCATCTAAAGTAGAAGGTATGGCCTTCTTTGGTTCACCACACTACAATTTGATCAAGATCTCATCTTTAGATTCAAGCTCTGATTTCAAACTTGCAATTTGTTCATCCAAGGAGTACAATCAAGCTCTTAGAAAATCATTCTCATCCTAAATCTGAGTGTTGATGGCTTCAAGCTCTTCATCTTGGCTTTATGTGACAACTTGCCCATGGTTTCTTGTAGACACACTAATTCCACAACTACACACTACAATCTAATCAAGTGATATGGATAATCAATAAATTTAAAGCAACTATCAAATCACAATCAGAAGCTAACCTAGCTTTCTAACTGCTCTGATACCAAAATTTGATCTATAAACACCATTGAAAAACTCAAAGTGAAATTAAAAGTATGTATTCTAATTTTATCAAACTTAAAAATTCTTGAAATACTCAAAAGAACTTGCAAAGTGTTTGGAAAAGTATTCTTGGTTATCAAATTGGATTAGAATTGTCAAAAGACTAATATCTTCCATTCACCAATAAAACTAGATTTTGCTTTTAAAATTTAAATGTCATAAATTGTCAATTTTTCAAATATTGCATGAGTTCTTAATTAATTAAAAATTAGAATACTGAAAATAAAACATGCAATAAATGACAAATTACCACATGAAATTGATAATAGAGTTCGGCATCTTGTGCCTACGTCTCTGGGTCCACTCAATAGTGAGGATTGTTTCTATTAAATTTGCATAACAAATGGCTTAAAAATTATTTGGAAAAGTTGCACAACTTCCCTTAGGCCTGATCTCTATCCAATAAATCCACCTTGCTAATATACTCAAGCTCGGTCACATGAAATCCTTTCTTAGTCTTCAACCCCTTTTGAATGTGCTTTGGTCCCTTCACTTCAACTATTGGTTTATCCAAAATAAAAATAATAACATTCTCTTTCAATTAAAAATAACTGGAAGGCTTACCCTATGTATAGAGGTTATAAATTAGATTAATATCCACTTGCTAAATCCATCTCCAAGCTTTTATCTAGCTCTCAGCCTCTTAAAAATTATTACACAGTCCTTGTGAAGTGTTGTTTCCAAAATCAACTTAGCCTATTTTTGGGAACAACCCCCTACGAAACTTGTCTGTTTCATCTTTTATCTCTCTAAGTTTGTTTTTGAGACAGGTTTTGAATTCATTCTTAGCTTGGCCTAAGAATGTGAGAGTGATTACGATCTCGTTGCGACCAAGAAACTCCCTCTCCAGACTACCTCTTCCTGAGTTGGTCTTTCCTTCCTTTTGTGCACAAACGGCAAATTTTACAGCCCCTACATTTTGACCTGCAAGGGCGGCAATTTTTGCTGCCCCTGCATCTTGACCTGCAAGGGCAGTGATTTTTGCTGCCCCTATGTTTGAACTCACCGAAACATGCAGAGGCAGCAAATTTTGCCGCCCCAGCATACCTCAGTTTCTGTGCACGACATTTATTACCACACGCGACAGGTTGTTGGGGTTGTTTTTCACCCCATATAAACTGATTTGAACCCCATTTCTTCTCATTACTTCCTCCTCTCCTCCTGCCTTTTGTGTTTGGACCATCTGACGAGCGATTTAAAGATCATTTTTGTGGATTTGAGCTTGTGGCACGCGCAGCTTTCCAGGTGGGTCTTGTTTTTTGCATTTGTTTTTCTTGTTCTTCTTCAGTTTCTTTATCATTTTTTATGAATCCTTTCTACCTATTGGGATGGCTAAAAATTCCATCCCTCTCCATTTCCCATTATTTTTTTCAAACCCACATGGATCACAAAATTTTTCCACCTGTACCCCCATAGGTTTCCTCCCAACGCACGCAAGGACGGTGATTTTTGCCACCCGTGTGTCTCATCCCCCCTGTTATTCACCTTTGCAAGTGGTGAATTTCACTGCCTACACTCACTCTTTTGTGCACAAGCGATGAATTTCATCACTCACACACGATCCTTGCCCGGCATGCATCGGTGGTGAATTTTGCTGCTGAAGCATGTCTAGTATGCAGGGGTGGTGAAATTTGCCACCCCTACCCTCACTTTTCCAAACTGCAGGGGCGGAAAATTTTGATGCCCCTACCTTTTCCCAACTTGACCTGTAAGGGTGGCAAAATTTTCCACTTATGTAGGCCGACCCTGCATGGGTGACGAATTTCTCTGCCCTTGCACTTCAGTCACCTCAACATGCAGGGGTGGCAAATTTTGCCACCCGTGCATTCTTCCTCCAAATTTTCTTAACTCTAAAGGATTTTTTATCTTATCCTTTTCTCTCCCTTTCTTCCTCATTTTCTACCCCTTTTTCTGACCTGGCCTTTTTAAGTGACCTCCATTAACCAAGATCACTTAAAATGCATTTTCCCCAATTCATCCACTCTCCTCTAATTTTGTGATCATGTCTGCAGTACCTTCAAAGAACTCTTGCTCATCGATACCTGTCCGACCAAAGCTAGTTCCCATGTCTGAAGCATCTTTGAAAAAGGCAAAGACCATGAAGTATAAATACCAGGGCGTCTTCCCGCTCACTTCGGTCTCCTCAAATGTCGATGACATTCGTGACACTAAAATTGGCCACGTGGACATAGCCAAGTTCATAACCCAAATGAAGGCAACAAACCCAAGCACCAGGATAAAGAGAATCATCGAGAGTAACATCCACCTGGTGGCCACTTTTTCAGTAGTAGCACATCATATAGATTTTGTCCTTCAATGTGCCTACTTCTACAACAAAGAGACCAGGTCGATCTTAGATGCCAGTGGCAATGTGGTGATTCGTCTTGATTCCAAATTCATTGACAAAGTCTTCATGTGCCCTCCAGCCACCGAAGTGACCAAGATCGACTTCGTGGACACCCAAAAGGAATATGACAAAGACCTCGAGAGGGCAAAGAAAGTGATGAACTACAAATAGTTGAAGACCCCCAGGACCAACCTATCCAGATGGCCGTGGAACTTTCCAAGGAGTGACTTCATTGAGGAAGTTGGTGACTTGATCACCCTTCTCAGCAGAGTTTGAGGCCTCCCATCTTCCTCATTGTTCTATGAATGGATGTACCCATTCATTAAAATCATCCTCTAAGGCAAGCAGGTCATCTTTTGGAGAGAGTAGATCAGCAACGCTCTCCATGAGCAGCTAACCAAGGTACAAACTTCTTACAAGTTTTATATGACTTCGTACCTTGTGTACATAGCTACCGAAATGCAAACTTTTTTGAGTTTGACAACCAAAGGGGATAGAAAGATAACCCCAGTATACTCATTTTATCCCCAGTTGACACGACAAGGGTCAACCCATCATTTCAAAAGGGTAAATGATGCCTTCTTTGCTGCATTTCTATGTCTCTTCGACCCTCAGCTTGAGCAAAAGAGAGTATCAGATGAGGCTTGGGCAGTTGTCAATGACTACAGGTGTATGTTCCTGCAATTCCCTACCTTCTGTTATCTTTAGGTTGGTTTTTTCCAAGGCTACCCCTATATGCTCCCCAGGTTCCCTTCTGACAAGCTAATTCTAATGAAACTTTGCCGACAACTAATTGTCGTGCATACCAGACAAATGGAGCTGAAAAAGCTAGGTTTTTAGTTTCCAATCAAAATTGGCAGATATTCCATTGCAACAGTAGCTAAATCCAAAGTTATGGAAACAAAAATGTAGATGGTCACCCTAAAGCAGTTCAAAAGAAGAGATAAATTTGACTATAGGGGAGTCAAGGACAAGATCAGGTGGAAAACTTAGTTCCATGAGCCCATGATTGAAGATATCTAGATCGACCTAAGGATGGCCGAAGAGATCAAAAAGATGGATTATTGCAGGCTGACCCTAGACCAGATTGAATATCTGGGACTTGTAGAGATCCCCTCCAGTCTGGCCGATGATGAAAACATCATCAATAGCAAATACCTGGCTGAAAAGGTTGCTGGCTCCCCTCTTCCTCCAACTCAGTGGTCTCAGAAGGAACTAACTTCTCTAAGAAAAAGGTTTGAACCAATATTGGCTAACACCAATGATTGGTTAGCGATCAGAGGAATCAAACTGAAAGAATTTATCACGAGATCAGAGGCTGAATACCAAGCAAAGATGAAGAAGAAGGCTGAGAACATAACCAATAACAAAGGTGATGCACCTTCCCCCTCTAGGCCTCACAAGCCTAGAATCATCTTTGTGTCTAAGAAACTAAAGACTACTGAAGAACCTGAAGCAATAGCTAAAGGAACTGAAGAGCAGAGCCCTCAAACATAAGTAGCTCAGCTAATGGAAGCAGATGACTGACCGACAGGACAACCAAGCACTGAACCTCTGCCTTCATAAGAAGAAGCACAACCGCTCAAGAGCGTCTCTCCTTCTCCACCTCAGTCTCCTGTAGCTTCTCCTTCTCATCTCTCTCCAATTATTGTTCCCTCTTCTGGAGCCGCCTCTCCTTCTAGAGTCATATTTGGTGATCCTCAAGGCACTTTTGGAGGTTCTCCTCACTCCTCTAAGTCCATTCCAAGTTTGTCTTCTCCCTCTTTCAATTCGGGAGAAAGTTTTGCACAAGAGCCAGAATTGGTAATTGGTATAGTTTTGCCTATTACTCCCACTGTGACTACTATCACCACTAGCAGTGTAGAAGATGGCACAGTAACACCATCTGAGACAACCATTGCCACAATAGGTACTTCTCTCTTGCCTTGGATGTCAGCATTCACCCCCAAAAGAAAGAAGTTGGACATTTCTGCAGATGACTTTGACTTTGGCAAAATAGTGCTAGTGAAAGCCAAGGCTCTGAAGAGGCCAAAGATCCTCTTCAAATTGGTCAAAGAAAAAGGGTAGAAATTTTTAGAAATTTCTAAGCCTCCACAAGATGCAACCCTTGAGGGTTTTGAAATGAGGAGCTATTTCATTTCTCATGTCAAATTTGGCAAAGTTACTCATGAAGGTGTGAAAAGTGACCTTCAGTCTGCTATGGACATCATGGTCTAGAAATTTGACTGAGAGAAGGAGATAAAAGATTATTACAAGACCAAGATAGAGCAACTAACGGTAGTAATAAGAAGGTTCACTCTTCCCCCTGAAGTGGCAACTCTGGAGGCCTTCTCCGTAGATGACCTTGTCATCCAAAAGGCAGAGAAGACTTACTTGAAGGGAAAAGTTCTAGAGGACTACGTTGAAAAAATGCATACTCAGGGAGTTTTCTTGCTATCAGAAGTTGCAAAAAAGACAAACAAGATGAAGAAATTAAGAGTAGAGTTAGATGACTTTGTCTCTCTTATCTCTCAGGAGATTAGTAGTTCAGAAAAATATCTTTCCAAATTGAAGGAGATGAAGTATCTAAAGAAAAGCACCTTGATATCTATCGGTGTCATCTCCAACAAGGATTCTTATGTTGAGATCAAGGAGTCGCTGACTTTTTAGGATCTAGGTACTCAAAGATTTAATTGAGGATCTCAAAGCTTTCAGGGATGCTAGTGAGAAGAGAGACATAGGTTTGCTCAATAAATTGGAAGAACTACCCTACAACCTAACCTCCAAGGATAATCAATTCTTCTCAGCAGGAGAAATGATCCACAGTTTCAAAGAGATGATTCAAAGAGATTTTGAAGAGAAATCCTTCTCAATGTCTTCTATGGATAATATTCTAGACACTCAGTTAACTTTAGAAAATATAAAATCTAGGTTAATTGGTCATGTTAAGGCCATCACAGCATTGAAAGATGCATTAATCAGAGCCAGAATCATCTCCAAGAACACAGTTGCACCAGACAGCATAGGAATTCAGGCATCCATTACTATGTATGATGCTCATCTGAAGAAATCTGGCAGTAAGAACTGAATTTTTCTCCTCCTTTCTTCTTCTTTCCTTATGCACTTTTGTTTTGTGAAAAGTGCATGCAATTTTGTAAAATGTAATTACATGTAAATATTTCAGAAAAATATCTCAAAGTCAAAGATGAGTCATCTTTGACCAATATATTTTTGTATTTTATTATTTTCTAATTTTTGAGGATTTTCTCCCTATATATAGTGGAGACCTCATTTGTAAATTAGCTTGGAAAAATTGAGAGCAAACACTCTGCCGAAATTGAAGCAATTTTTGAGACTTTGTGCTCAAACTTGTAAATCATATTTTGTTAAATGAATGAGAAGCAAGTTTATTTCAGACTTTGTGTTGAAGTTATTTGTGTTGTCTAGAAAATAGTTTCTTATGTTCTCTTTCCTGATAACTTCTTATTTATTTAATTTAATAAGTAAAGTGGGTGTATTAATATTATCTGAGAGCGCTTCTAAAAGGTAGAGGATAGACTTTGAGCTTCTTTTATCTCTGAGATTCAGTTATCTTTTGTAGTTTCAAGTGAAGACTTTGTGCTTCATTTCACTCTACGGTTACGTCTGTTCCAAATCGGTAAAGGAGACTATGAAAGACTTTGTGCTTATGTAATTGTTCTTGTGGACTTTGTTATTTCAGGTGATCTTTTGCTCTCCGTTTGATACCATTCCTGAAAGAAGAGTGTTGTTAGCTAAAGACCAGGATATCTCTCTTTTGTTCTTTTATACATTACCTCTGAAAAAAGAGAGGTAGATGATGTTATACCATCTCATGTGTTATTTTATGCTTAATTATATACATATATCTAGCGCATAAATATTTATAGGTAACCTCCCCTTGATGAGAGGAGAGATTTACTTCATCTAGATCTGGTAAACCCTACTATTCGTGGTGTAAATCTCCCTATGCTATGGTTGATATACCCATTTTGTCATCAGTTAGTTGACGACAAAATATACACCCAACAATTTTTTGGTGACTCCGCTAGGGAATACGAACTTGCACTTTGATACCTCAAGCTTCAACTTGAAGCAGTTTTAGTCCCTTTTCCATTTTGAAACCTGGCAACTCCACACTATACCAGAAGCCAAAGATCTAAGGGTGTTTTTGACCCCGTGTTTGAGTTGGCACAATAAAGCAACTTTGATATGTTCCCTCCACTGCCTTTTCTCCAACGATCTAGAAGTCTTCTTCCTAACCTTATTGGATCACCCCTGCAAGGAAGAGCTTCTTTTCCAGCCGTCAATCATGCCCTACCTATAAATACCCCACCAAGGTTTGTTATCCCACCATTTAATTCTCTTATCATTATGGCTTAAGGCCTGTGAGGAAATTCCTTTGGTCATCTTAATTTGACTACACCTTTGCATGAACTACCTCGTAGTTCTAGGAAAAAAATTTCTAAGTTTTTTGGTGACAGAAAGGTTCATCCCGACGAGCATATTGCCGCTTTTTCCATAGCATGTGGCGTAATTGGTGTCAAATTTGAAGATGTAGCAGTTAGACTTTTTATGGAAACTTTGCAAGGAGCTGCCGCAGATTGGTTCTATGACCTGCAAGCTGGGTCAATAACTGACTGGGATACGCTCAAATCCAAATTTGAAGCCAGATTTAAACCTACTAAAGATGTACATGCTTTGTTAGCTCAGCTAACATAGATGAAAAAAGAATCTCAGGAACCTATGAGGGATTTCATAGCTAAATTCAATAAGTTGAGAAATCGGATCCCAACTGTGGCCCAGCCTACGCTAGAGAATCTCAAATGCTTTTTCATAAATTCACAACTTCTTGAAGTAATTTTTCTATTGAGATGAGCTGGCCCTATGGATCTAGCCCTGGCTCAAGATTTGGCTACTGAGATTGAAGATGATCTTATTCTAATAGGTAAGATCAGAAAAGACCCTAGTAAAAATAAATTCTCTTCATCTGCTGAAAGTTCTTCTTCAGGCACTACAGATCCTATGGTGCAAAAATTGACAAATGAACTAATAGCTTTGAAGAGGCAAATAGCCCAAGGTACATCTGCTCCTACCTATCGAGATATGCCCAAGAGAACGTTCCAAAATTAGCAGTATCAGGGTAATCCTATGCGAAACCAAGGGCAACCAAATTGCCTGCCTCCCCCTCCAGGGAAATTGGCTATTGAAGCAGCACCTGTTAATTTAGCGGTCGGCTACCTAGAGGCTAAGCATGACTATTCTTTTCAACCTCAGTTAGACCAACAAGAAGATGCTAATCTCTTTGATGAGCAAGAAGAAGAATTAGCTGGTGACTCCAATATCGGTTTCCTAGATTACCAGGATGAAGCTGGAAGTAAAGGGGAGGGTTTGGATGGATCTTACGCTATTTTCACTAGATCTCAAAATCAGTCAACTTCCCAGACTGACAAAGGAAAGGTAGAGGAGGAGCCCCGGCCAACAATTTCCATTGCTAAACGTGGGACTCTATTGCCTTCACAACCAAAAGATCAGGTGATTCATAAAAAAGTAAGTTCCTCCAACCACGCCATCCCTTCCACTTCTGTTGCTCAGACCAGTGTCATACCTATTAAAATTCTAGATGATGGACTCTCTTCCTCTATCTCAAGTTCTTTTCAATTATTTGATATAATTGATCATGCTAAAAAAACTAAAATTCAAATGATAGAGGTTGAATATTTGAGGGCTAACCCAGAACAGTTTGATAGGTTAGCGAAATATGTAAAAAACAAAGCCGTCCCCATAAGACAAGATTTTTTGAAGGCCGTTCATGATCTCTCTAAAGATAAACTAGCCCAAAACAATCTTGTTGTGACTCCTCTTGTTGCTCCTAGGAAAATAGAACCTTTCTATGTTTCCCTACTTATAAATGGCTATAAACTGAGTAATTGCATTATAGACTCTGGAGCCTTAGATAATGTCATGCCCGTGAAGGTGGTAGATTCTCATGGCCTAACTTTGACCAAAACTTTTGGGAGGTGTTTTTCCATGGAAAATAAGCAAGTTCCCCTCTTTGGTCAAATAAAGGATGCTCAATATGCTTTCACGGCTTTTCTAGAAAAGTGGATAAAGATGATGGTTTAGTGGTCGATATTCCAGCATCTTATGGCATCTTGCTTGGGCAAAATTTTTGCAAAGATGTTGGAGGTGAGCTAAGTATAGACTTGTCGGAAGCAAGAATCCCAATCCAAGGTATCATGAAGAAGTTGCCCCCTGAAAAAGAAGTAAGGTATGTAGTTACCCGATCGTCGGCACTGGAAGCTCAAATTTTATTTGAGTCCTCAAGCATGGGAAACTACTTCTTGTCTACGAATGAGTTCCATGGGACATCTAATGAAACTCTTACGGGTGATGACTTGAGATTGTGTTCAACTAACATAGCAGGAGAATTAGCAAATCAAAATGAACATGTGGAAAAACTTCTTCCCCCAAATGAAGGAGTTTTCAAAGACAAGGTAGTGTCTAACGAGTTATGGACCTTAGAATTTGATGACATCTGCTCTTCTACTAGTTCAGGAGCTGGGATTGTTTTGGTATCTCCTCAGGGAGATATTATTCCTCTGTCCTACAAATTGTAGTTTAACAATACCAACAACACAGCTGAGTATGAGTCCCTGTTGCTCAGACTACAGGCTGCCAAAGAAAAAGGCATTAGGCTAATCCATGCTAAAGGGGATGTTGAGTTGATAGTCTGCCAAGTGAGGAACCTTTATCAGATGAAAAATGAAAGGTTGCACCACTATCACAATTTGGTCTGGGATCAGATTGAAAATTTTGACATTTTTAACATCTCCACCATTCCAAGGGAATTTAATGACCGAGCGGATGCATTGGCCATCTCTACTACCCTCTTAGTCCCTCACCCAGACTTTAAGGGAGACAAGTACACTATTGAGCTGGTCTTTCAGCCAAGTGTACCTGACAATGTCAGCCATTGGCAGGTATTTAACAATGATGATCAAATCATCACCTTCTTGGAGCAAAAGGATAGTTTTGATCAACTGCATTTTGAAGGTAGCAAACTCTGAGAATGTGAAGCAACTCTCAAGTCAAATATGAATACAGGTGAAGATTTCCTATAGCTTAAGGGGAATAATATTCCCAAAGGCCTAGTTTCACTAGAGAATTTGTTTGATAACCATGAAAAGTTTATTAAGCAATAGCGAACAGATTCAAAATCCTCTCAAGATTTTGATTAGGTAAACTTGGGAACCAAGCAAGATCCTAAAATGGTAAACATTGAAAAATGCTGCACTCTCGAGGAGAGATTTAAGCTTGCTAGTTTACTTTGCCAATATATAGATGTATTGGCCTATTCTTATGATGATCTGAAATCACTTAGGCTAAATGACATTCGTCATGACATTCCTCTGAAGGCCAACTCTGTACCTTACAAGCAAAAATCTAGGCAATATAACCCAAAAATCCCAGGTACCATTTTAGCTGAGATACAAAAGATGCTTAACGCTCGAATAATTTTCCCAATCTATCACTCAACATGGATTGCCAATATAGTGCTTGTCAGGAAGAAGAATGGAAAAATTTGAATCTGTGTGGATTTCATAAACTTAAATCAGTTGTCTTAAAAAGATAACTACCCTCTTCCCATCATGGATCAAGTTCTGCATACAGTAACAAGTTCAAAAATGTTATCAATGCTAGATGATTTTTCGAGATATAATCAGGTCGAAGTTGAAAAAGCAAATCAGCACAAGACAACGTTCACCACACCTTCGGGCACATTCACTTATTGAAGAATTGCATTTGGTCTAATAAATGCTAGCCCCACATGTCAAAGGGTGATGGATCTCGCTTTCAAAGATGAGATGGGAGAATTCATTGTAGTATACCTAGATGATCTGACAGTGTTTTCAAAACATCATTCTGAACATGTTCACCATTTGTAAAGGATACTGGAATGTTGTCGTCAGAATGGTATTTCTTTAAACCCAAAGAAATCTATTTTTAAAGTAATTGAAGGAAAACTTTTCAGACACATTGTGTCTCATGAAGGTATTAAAATTGATTTATCTAGGAACTTACTCTGCCTACCAGCAAGACTGCAGTTCACTCTTTCATTGAAAAGGTGAATTTTCTCCAAAGGTTTATTCCTAAGTTTGCTGAAAAAACCTGTCACATTGTCAACATGATGAAGGGCAATGCTACATTTAGGTGGGCTGCTAAGGGCAAATCAGTGTTCAAAGAAATTAAGTAATCGCCCATGCACCAGTCTTGGTTTGTCTAGATTATACTAAAAGTTTCAGAATATATAGTTATGCCTCCGAACATACACTATCAGCCATTTTGGTCCAACAAAATCTAGAAGGTGTAGAATCTCCTATCTCTTTCATAAGTTGTCCACTTAAAGATCATGAGCTAAAATATTCCCTTATAGAGAAGCATGCATACGCAGTGGTCAAAGCGGTCAAACACTTCAGGTTTTACATCCTGAACTCTCACACTGAAGTTTTCATACCAGACACAACAGTAAAATCTATTTTGACTCAGTAAGAGTTTGGTATGAAGAGAGGTAACTGGATTGCCAAGACTCAGGGGTTTGATTTGGACATCAAACCAACCAAGCTCGTATGGGGAAAGGGTTTTTGCCAGTTGATCGCCAACAACATTCTAGATAAAGTAGAAAGTGAAGGAGTATTGATCGAAAGCATCCCTATGGTCCTCTTTATTGCAATTACTGATGAGTGGTATTCTGACATTGCTCATTTTTTGACATATGGTGAGTGTCCCACTTATCTTTCTTTTAAACAGAAACAAAATGTTAAGTTAAAAGCAGTTGGTTATGTCCTTTAGGACAATGGTCTTTACAAGAGAAACCTGGATGGGGCATTTCTTTATTGTGTTGACAAGGCGCAACAAGAAAGACTCTTAGAATCTTTCCACAATTTGGCCTGTGGAGGACATTTTTCTGCACCAGTGACAGTGCACAAAATTCTATGAGCAAGGTATTATTAGCTGACACTGTTCCAAGATGCCTACAAGTGGGTGCGTAGGTGTGAATTGTGTCAGCAATTCATTGGAAAGCTTAAGCTGTCTGCTTTACCTCTCAAGCTGGTAGTGATCGAAGAACCATTTCAGTAGTGGGGTATTGACTTCATTGGTATAGTCAACCCATCTTCAAGTGCTAGACATGATTATGTCCTCATAGAAATGGATTACTTCACTAAGTGGGTGGAGGCTATCCCAACCAAGCACACTACGTCTGAAGTGGTATGCAGTTATCTCAAAGAAAATATCATCTCTAGGTTTGGGGTCCCACTAAAGATTGTAACAGATAATGCAGCCTATTTTTCATCACATGAAATTACTCAATTTTGTTTCTATTATGGGATTACCCTATCCCACACTTTGGATTATTTCCCTCAATAAAATGGCCAAGCAAAATCAAGTAACAAGAACCTGGTCACTATTATCAAAAAATTGGTAGGCGATAACCAGAGAACATGGCACAAAGCATTGTATGATGTTTTATGGGCAGATAGGATAACACGTAAAAGGGCTATAGGTATGTCACCTTTCTAGCTTCTATATGGATTAAATATAAAAATATCCATCACCCTTGAACTACCAGCGCTCAAGTTAACTAAAGCAATCAAAGACTCAACCTTCGAGAGCTCAATTGACAAAAGAATCATGTGTCTGAACGAGTTGAATGAGCGTCGAGCCATGGTAGTGGATCGAATTACAGAGCATCAAAATCAAGTGAAGGCACTCTTTGATAAAAAAAGCTAAGGTCTGTGAATTTCAAGTTGGAGATCAAATCTTGTTGTGGGATAAGAGGTGAGAACCAAAAGGAATGCACGGCAAATTCGACTCCCTATGGAGAGGCCCGTTCACCATTTGATAGCTCTGTGGCGAGGCTAGTTTCTTGCTAGAGCACCAAGATGGAACACCATTCACACTACCTCACAGCGGGTAGCATCTGAAGCTATTCAATTCTTGAGGCTTGGATAAGTCTATTTGTATATATGTACAGTTTTTATGTTTTGTCTATTTTTCTTTTGATTTTAGCTTGACTCTGTAGCCCAATGGCTTGGATGAAGGCACTTAGAGACTGGTTACTACTCCCACTGATCAATTTGATTAACAGAAGTTCCCCAACAGGAGCCAACTGTTGTTTCCAAAATTAGCTTAGCCTATTTTTGGGAATAACCCCCTACGAAACTTGTATGTTTCATCTTTTATCTCTCTAAGTTTATTTTTGAGACAGGTTTTGAATTCATTCTCAGCTTAGCCTAAGAATGTGAGAGTGATTACGATCTCGTTGTGACCAAGAAACTCCCTCTCTAGACTGCCTCTTCCTGAGTTGGTCTTTTCTTCCTTTTGTGCACGAGCATCAAATTTTGCCGCCCCTACATTTTGACCTATAAGGGCAGAAATTTTTGCCACCCTTGCATCTTGACCTACAATAGTGGCAATTTTTTCTGCCCCTGCGTTCAAACTCACCAAAACATGCAGAGGCAGCAAATTTTTCCACCTAAGCATGCCTCAATTTCTATGCACGACATTTATTACCGCACACGGCGGGTTGTTGGGGTTGTTTTTCACCTCATATAAATCGATTTGAACCCCATTTCTTCTCATTACTTCCTCCTCTCCTCTTGCCTTTTGTGTTTGGACCATCTGATGAGCGATTTGAAGCACATTTTCATAGATTCAAGCTTGTGGTGCGTGTGGCTTTCCAAGTGGGTCTTGTTTTTTGCATTTGTTTTCCTTGTTCTTCATTAGTTTCTTTATCATTTTTTGTGAATTCTTTCTACTTATTGGGATGGCTAAAAATGTTGTCCCTCTCCATTTCCCATGGTTTTTTTCAAACCCACATGGATGACAAAATTTTACCGCCCATACCCCCATGGATTTCCTCCCAAAGCCTGCAAGGGTGGTGATTTTGGCCGCCTGTGTGTCTCATCCCCCCCATTCTTCACCTTCACGGGCAACAAATTTCGCTGCTCGCACTCACTCTTTCGTGCACGAGTGGTAAATTTTGCCGCTCGCACATGCTCCTTGCCCAACACACATCAGTGGTGAATTTCACCACCAAAGCATGTCTAGTATGCAGGGGCGGTGAAATTCACCACCCCTACCCTCACTTTTTCAAACTACAGGGGCAGAAAATTTCGCTGCCCTTACCTTTTCCCAACCCAACCTAAAAGGGTAGTGAAATTCATCGCTTATGCATTCTAACCCTGCATGGGTGGAAAATTTTTCTGCCCTTACACTTCAGTCACCTTAACATGTAGGGGTAGAAAATTTTGCCGCTCGTGCATTCCTCCTTTGGATTTTCCTAACTCTGGAGGATTTTCCATCTTGTCCTTTTCTTTCCCTTTCTTCCTCATTTTTCACCCCTTTTTCTGACCTAGCCTTTTTAAGTAACCTCCATTGACCAAGATCACTTAAAATGTGTTTTTCCCAATTCGTCCACTCTCCTCTAATTTCATGATCGTGTCTGCAATACCTTCAGAGAACTCTTGCTCATCGACACCTATTCGACCAAAGCTAGTTCCCATGTCTAAAGCATCTCTAAAAAAGGTGAAGACCATGAAGTATAAATACCAAGGCGTCTTCCCGCTCACTTCAGTCTCCTCAAATATTGATGACATTTAAGACACTAAAATTGGCTACATGGACATGGCTAAGTTCATAAGCTGAACGAAGGCGACGAACCCAAGCACCAGGATAAAGAGAATCATCGAGAGTAACATCCACCTTGTGGCTACTTTTTTAGTAGCAGCACATCATATAGATTTCATCCTTCAATGTGCCCACTTCTACAACAAAGAAACCAGGTCGGTCTCAGATGCCAACGGCAATGTGGTGATTCAACTGGATTTTGAATTCATCGATAAAGTCTTCATGTGCCCTCCAGCCACCGAAGTGACCAAGATCGACTTCATGGATGCCCAGAAGGAATATGACAAAGACCCTGAGAGGGCAAAGAAAGTGATGAACTATAAATGGCTGAAGACCCCCAAGACCAACCTATCTAGATGGCTGTAAAACTTTTCGAGGAGTGACTTCATCAAAGAAGTTGGTGACTTGATCACCCTTCTCAGTAGAGTTTGAGGCCTCCCGTCTTCCTCACTGTTCCATGAATGGATGTACCCATTCATTAAAATCATCCTCCAAGGCAAGCAAGTCATCTTTTGGGGAGAGTAGATTAGTAATGCTCTCCATGAGTAGTTAACCAAGGTACAAACTTCTTATAAGTTTTATATGACTTCGTACCTTGTGTACATAGCTACCCTAATGCAAACTTTTCTGGGTTTGACAATTGAAGGGGATAGAAAGACAACCCTAGTATACTCATTTTATCCCCAGTTAACACTACAAGGGTCAACCCATCATTTCAAAAGGGTAAATGATGCCTTCTTCATCACATTTATATGTCTCTTCGACCCTCAGCTTGAGCAGAAGAGAGTATCAGATGAGGCTTCAACAGTCGTCAACGACTATGGGTGCATGTTCTTGCAATTCCTCACCTTCTACTATCTTCGAGTTGGCTTTTTCTAAGGCTACCCCTATATGCTCCCCAGGTTCCCTTCTAATAAGTTGACTCTAATAGAACTTTGTCGACAACTGATTGTCATGCATACCAAACAAATGGAGCTAAAAAAGCTAGGTTTCCATTTTCCAATCAAAATTGGCAGATATTCCATTGAAATAGCAGCTAAAGCCAAAGTTATGGAAACAAAAATGCAGATGGTCACCCTAAAGCAATTCAAAAGAAGAGATAAATTTGACTACAGGGGAGTCAAGGACAAGATCAGGTAGAAAACTCAGTTTCATGAGCCCATGATTGAAGATATCTAGATCGACCTAAGGATGGTCAAAGAGATCAGAAAGATGGATTATTGTAGGTTGACCCTAGACCAGATTGAATATCTAGGACTTGCAGAGATCCCCTCTAGTCTGGCCGACGATGGAAACATTGTCAATAACAAATACTTGGCTGAAAAAGTTACTGGCTCCCCTCTTCCTCCAACTTAGTGGTCTCAAAAGGAACTAACTTCTCTGAGAAAAAGGTTTGAACCAATATTGGCTAACACCAATGATTGGTTGGCAGCCAGAGGAATCAAACTGAAAGAATTTATCACGAGATCAGAGGTTGAATACCAAGTAGAGATGAAGAAGAAGGTTGATAATAGAACCAAGAATAAAGGTGATGCACCTTCCCCCTCTAGGCCTCACAAGCCTAGAATCATCGTTGTGTCTAAGAAACCAAAGATTAAAGAAGAGCCTGAAGCGGCAGCGAAAGGAACTAAAGAGCAGAGCCCTCAGATATAGGCAGCTCAGCGAATGGAAACAGATGACCAGTCGATAGGACAGCCAAGCACTGAACCTCTACCTTCACAAGAAGAAGCACAACCGCTCAAGAGCGTCTCTCCTTCTCCACCTCAGTCTCCTGTAGCTTCTCCTTCTCATCTCTCTCCAATCAGTGTTCCCTCTTCTAGAGCTACCTCTCCTTCTAGAGTCATATTTGGTGATCCTCAGTGTGCTTCTGGAGGTTCTCCTCGCTCCTCTGGGTCCATCCCAAGTTTGACTTCTCTCTTTTTCAATCTGGGGGAAAGTTTTACACAAGATCCAGAATTAGTAATTGTTATAGTTTTGCCTATAACTCTCACTGCGACTACTGTCACCAGTAGCAGTGTAGAAGCTACCATAGTAACACTAGCTGAGACAACCATTACCACAATAGGTACTTCTCTCTCACCCTGGATGTTAGCATGCACCCCCAAAAGAAAGAAGTTGGACATTTCTCCATATGACTTTGACTTTGGCATAATAGTGCTGGTGAAAGCCAAGGCTCTGAAGAGGCCAAAGATCCTCTCCAAATTGGTCGAAGAAAAAGGACACAATTTTTTTGAAATTGCTAAGCCTCCACAGGATGCAACCCTTGAGGGTTTCAAAATGAGCAGCTATTCTATCTCTCGTGTCGAACTTGGCAAAGTTACTCACGAAGGTGCGAAAAGTGACCTTTAGTATGCTATGGACATCATGGTCTAGAAATTCGACTGAGAGAAGGAGATGAAAGATTATTACAAGGCCAAGACAGAGCAACTAACAGCAGTAATAAGAAGGTTCACTCTTCCCCATAAAGTGGCAACTCTGGAGGCCTTCTCCGTAGACAACCCTGTCATCTAAAAGGTAGAGAAGACTTACTTGAAGGGAAAATCCTTGGAAGACTACGTTGAAAAAATGCATACTCAGGGAGTTTCCTTGCTATCAGAAGTTGTAGAAAAGATAGACAAGATGAAGAAATTAAGAGTAGAGTTAGATGACTTTGTCTCTCTTATCTCTCAAGAGATTAGTAGTTCATAAAAATATCTTTCCAAATGGAAGGAGATGAAGGATCTGAAGAAAAGCACCTTGATATCTATCGGTGTCATCTCTAACAAGGATTCTTATGTTAAGATCAAGGAGTCACTGACTTTCAAGATCTAGGTACTCAAAGATTTAATTGAGGATCTCAAAGCTTTCAGGGATGCTGGTGAGAAGAGTGACGTAGGTCTACTAAATAAATTAGAAGAACTACCCTGCAACCTAACCTCCAAGGAAAATCAATTCCTCTCAGCAGGAGAAATGATCCACAGTTTCAAAGAGATGATTCGAAGAGATTTTGAAGAGAAATCCTTCTCAATGTCTTTTGTGGATAATATTCTAAACACTCAGTTAACTTTGGAAAATCTAAAATCTAGGTTAACTAGTCATGCTAAGGCCATCACAACATTGAAGGACACATTAATCAGAGCCAGAATCATCTCCAAGAACACAGTTGTGCCAGACAGAATAGAAATTTAGGCATCCATTACTATGTATGATGTTCATCTGAAGAAATCTGGCAGTAAGAACTAAATTTTTCTCCTCCTTTCTTCTTCTTTCCTTATGCACTTTTGTTTTTTGAAAAGTGCATGCAATTTTGTAAAATGTAATTACATGTAAATATTTCAGAAAAATATCTCAAAGTCAAAGATGAGTCATCTTTGACCAAGATATTTTTGTATTTTATTATTTTCTAATTTTTGAGGATTTTCTCCCTATATATAGTGGAGACCTCATTTGTAAATTAGCTTGGAAAAATTGAGAGCAAACACTCTGCCGAAATTGAAGCAATTTTTGAGACTTTGTGCTCAAACTTGTAAATCATATTTTGTTAAATGAATGAGAAGCAGGTTTATTTCAGACTTTGTGTTGAAGTTATCTGTGTTGTCTAGGAAATAGTTTCTTATGTTCTCTTTCCTGATAACTTTTTATTTATCTGATTTAATAAGCAAAGTGGGTGTATCAATATTATCTGAGAGCACTTCTAAAAGGTAGAGGATGTACTTTGAGCTTCTTTTATCTTTGAGATTTAGTTATCTTTTGTAGTTTCAAGTGAAGACTTTGTGCTTCATTTCACTCTACAGTTACGTCTGTTCCAGATCGGTAAAGGAGACTACCAAAGACTTTGTGCTTACGTAATTGTTCTTATGGACTTTGTTACTTCAGGTGATCTTCTGCTCTCTGTTTGATACCATTCTTGAAAGAAGAGGAGTGTTGTTAGCTAAAGACCAGGATATCCCTCTTTTGTTCTTTTATACATTACCTCTAAAAAAAGAGAGGTAGATGCTGTTATACCATCTCATGTGTTATTTTATGCTTAATTATATACATATATCCAGCGCATAAATATTTATAGGGAACCTCCCCTTGATGAGAGGAGAGATTTACTTCATCCAGATCTGGTAAACCCATACTATTCGTGGTGTAAATCTCCCTATGTTGTGGTTGATATACCCATTTTGTCATCAGTTAGTTGACGATAAAATATTCACCCAACATGAAGCATGACTTCAAATAAAAGTTCACGGCTTTTAAAAAACTTCAAAACCCATGGCTCATGTGGTCAAAGCATATCTCTTTTACATGATAGGTGTCAGGTTCAATTTGTTGGCCTGCCTACTTGGGTGCTTGAACTATCTCTTTAGTCCCACATTTGGGATTTTACAACTATTTACACGCCTTTTAAGGTTTGATGGCCCCCATATTAAATACCAATGTCCTATTTTAGGCACTTAGGTCACCTAACTTAGGCCACTATTAAAGATACCATGTGGTCTTGGCATGGTAGATTTGAACTGTGATTTACAAAATGGAAAATAATTATCCCACATACGTGGGGATAGTAGGTTGAAAAGGCTTTTTATAGCCTTGTCTCCAACATAATAGTTACCAATGCCTAAGGCATTTGCCACATCCTTAGTTTGCATGAGGTTATCAGTCTTCAATATATAAGCTTGACTCAGTCTTTGTGGAATGTGATCCATTCTCCCATTTCTCATGGCATGTGGCATGGTACGGATGGCGTTGCATTGCATGGCAGGGATGGTGTGGCATCTACATGGCAGGTTTACAAAGCATTGTTAATTTTGCATGGACTGTGCATTCCAATGCATTGTTAAAGTTTCTATGGACTATGCATTCCAATGCATTGTTAAAATTTCTATGGACTGTGCACTCTAATGCATTGTTAAAATTTCTATGGACTTTGCAATTGCACAATTTCTACAGACTTGTGCAGTTTCTACAGACTTTGCAAATGCATAATTTATATAGACTATAATGCACAATTTATATGGACTAAAAATACAATGAGATTTCAAATCTATAGACTCCCATTGATTGCCACGTGTCTCCCCCCAATCGGTCCACTTGGCATGTCCACATTGCGCCATCACATTTTTCCTTGTTGCAAGAAAACTTCAACAGACCATATCTTTTGCATACGATGTCCATTTTACAAACCGTGAAAAGCGTCAAAAAGCTCTTGATGAGATCTACACTATGAAATTGGTTTCATCATGACTTGGAAACATTTTTTAAACTGAAATTTGGATCAATTGGACTCATTGATGGCCTCCACACATATTCCTGGTATCAAGAATTGGTCCTCTCATAGCAAGATTACCATATCCCATCATTATTCAAAATTATATATATTTAAATACATGGGTCACATGAAATTCATTTTTGATTGCATATATCCTACTTTGGTTGAGACTATCATAGGGAACCCCATGCCCAAAGTGCACCCCCTCATCAAGAAATATGTAGAACCAATGGGCAACATATGGTATTACCCATATTAGACCATCATCAGGATGGAGGGAGTCATGACTCAGCCATTTAGATTGTTAGTCCATGTCCCTATCAAATTAGCTGAATAGGAAATTACTTCCAAACTCCTCCAAGGGATTGATAATGTATGCAGGGAGAAGAGGAAATGCATTTTGCATCTTTTTCCATTCTTTATTGGAAGGACCATGATCCATGGTTAGAAATAATTAGATGTTATGTCTAGTCATAGAGATGCCTTCTATTTTTAAAAGGATGACCTTAAAAAAGGGACCCAAATAACAAATTTGACCCCCATCTTCAATATAAGCAACTGACCAGGGTGGCCTATGAACATGGGGTTGGCCCATATGACCATTTCTACACCAAGGTTGTAAATTTGAGGTTATATCTAGGTACAGGCAACATAGCTTCAAATTTGATCATAAATTATAGAGAGAAGAGAATCCAATTGGGTAAATCTGATAGATGAAACCATTGTAGTACCATCTACTACCTTCCACATCAATTGTACCTCTAAGGCCCCCATAATAGCAAGTGCTCTAGATTCAAGGACTAGTTGAGAAGAAATTGGAAGAAAGGCCTGGAGAGGGTCCTTCAACCTTGACTACACCTCCAAAACCACCTTCTCCAGTAGAGCACATTGACATGATTGCACTAGAGCCATATAATACAGTTGAGGAATTCTTCAAGGAGACTGTAAAGACCTATGGGTTAGACTAGGAAGGTGCGGGAGTTGAGATAGCCAAAACTAAGTTGGCACAATTTGAAGAACCCCAAACTAGTGAGATGGAGAAGGGGAAAGAACTAACATTGGAATTAGTCCCTATCTAATAGAAGAAAAGGGAAGCAAAGATTACCCTTATTCCTAGGTCCTTCTAAAGACCAAAGGTGACATGGATCCATCCTACTAGTGAAATTAATTTGTTTAGTGATGAGTTCCCCATACATGGACTTGTCATCCCTAACTGGATCATATATGGGAAGCTACAAAATATGCCATCTTGGTCACATTAATTGGCACTAGCTAGAGCTACTGGTATTGATAACCATGATGATATCAAACCCTAGATTAGAGAGCTCATGAAGAAGTAGAAAGAAAGGAAAAATTTTGAAGCAGCCAAGGAGAGTAGAAAAAGAATCAAAGATATTAGAGCATCAAGTGGTACTAGGATTGAGATCCCAAAGGTGACTAAGTGCTATAAACTAATAGCCACTACACAATAAAATCTAGACACATCTAGGTTTGAGAAGATAACAACTGAGAAGGCCACTATAGGCACTAAGGAGTTCACCTTCCAAAGAGTGAAGCCTTTTGTGGGTCTAACTCCTATGAAATGGAAATTAGTAGGGGAACACCCCATCCATTAGGAATACATAACAAGTTCGATTGTGGCCCAATCAACAATGACCTTGGCTAGGGTCTAGGGATTGAAACAAAGAATCATCAACCTAGAAAAGGAGAAGCAAGATTTGGAAGCACAAGTGCATTTTCAATCCCTAAGGACATATTGAAGATGTTGAATAAGTCTCTTCTTAACATATTTGAGGGATTAAAAACCATGAAACTCAAATTAAGTGCATTGATCAATCAATTTGAGATAGTATAGGCATTAATCATTCAATGGAAAGACTCTAGAGACTAGACAACTAAACTGATCAATGTGCATACTAAAAAATAGGTCCAAGACATTGAAATTATCAAACTGGGATATTTGAACATCTTCCTCGAAGTCATAGTGAATAAAATATAGCACCTAAGAACTTGGTATAATAGTTTCAAAATTTTCATGAAGGAGGATGAGGATTTACTAGACAGAATGGAAAAACTCTTGGAAACCTTGTTGACAAATCCCTCTTAGGTCAATACAATACGTCTAATGAAAGATGAAGAATTCAAGTAAAGGGTTGATGTCTTCATTTAGAACATCAAGGAAAACTAGGGTCCATATATCAAGGATAATCAAAGGGTCCTTGGCACCATTATTACCTCAGAAAGATAGATTGCAAAGGCATAGTGCATTCATGAACTCATAGCCAAGAGTGACAAAGAATTTAGTACATTAGTAGATCAAGAAAAGGTTTGTTTGATGAAACCTATAATATATTTTGAGGTAATCAAGGAGAAATACAATAGGTTGAAGGACATCATCAAATAATAATGAAGGGACTCACTAATGTATTTTGAAAAGAAAATTCTTTTGTAATACACATTTGCTAGTCTGTTAGCATGTATTTGTTATATTTGTCAAAATTAACATAGAAGGTCATGCACATTATATCTTTGTAATGTAAGGATAGTTGTCCTTATTTGACATATAGATGTTTTTATAAATTAACCAGTACCACCACTAATGTTCTCTATAAATAGGTAGAGGTTGCCATTTGTAAAGGGAGAGACTTTGAGCAATTGTATACAAAAAGGCATTTTAATAAAACCAAGGAATTTTGAAAAGATTATCTAAATACTATGTTAAAATCCAATGTTATCTCTCAATTTCATGTTAATGTCTTAGATTTGAATGGTTATTTTCATTTTGAGCTACATTTTCTATCATAAGGTTGTTAATTTATGCTATGCTAGATTAATTGAAGATCTTAGGTATACTTCATTTCATTTTCTCTAAATTTGGATGTGATTGTGATATTCAAGTTACAGTAGTAAATTCTTTAAATTAAACCTAGTTCTTACTTGTGACTTCTATATTTCCTTTGATGCTTGCCTAGTTTATGATGGAATCTAGGTTCATACTATTTTACATCATAAATTAGTTCATGTATGCTCAAACTAATTATAACCTTATCATTGTACTTAAGATGGAAGCCTGTAATCACATTTTTTTTATGCCTTACCCTCCTTTTTTCTCTATCTTCTTTATCAAGGCTCACATTATTTTAAGATCATTTTTAATATCCATTTAGCTTAGTTTGTAGATAAAGAAATATCACAAATATTCAAGTACAAGACCCTGGTGGTTCCCAATCACCAAATTAAACAAGTATTGTGGATATCTCTCATACTCTACTCCTATTCCACCACAAACATCCCAAATTGTTACTAACTTGTAACTCATGCCTTGGATCTTTAGGATCCTAAAATGAGAAGTGTTCATCAACACCAAGAGCACCTATGAGGTAGTTAAAAGCATCAACAGGAAAAGCTTTTATTGGAGCTAGAAGGAGGGCCCTTAATCAATTATGATATTTCTTGCATTAATTTTGAAATATTATTAACCCTTATGAGTGATTCTTAAATCTAAGTGTAAATATATTTGATCTTTAAATGGTTTCCCACCTATCTTTGTGCTTTGTAAGGCAAAGATATTAGTTCTTTATAAAGAAATGGTTAAATTCTTATAAAGATGGCTTTAGGTTTTAAGGATTCATATCATTTGAGATTAGGATAGATTATTTTGGTTGAAGATTGAAAATTCTTTATGAATCTTGAGTTTACTTAAGTCACAGGTGGAAAAAAATGGTCATCTTTGTATAATTTAACACTTCTTTGAGATTTCTTAGTCAAAGATCAATGTCCTTTGTCCCTTTATGAGTAAATATTTACAAAATAGGTATTGTGTGCATGTTGATTGTTTTTATTTGTGAAATATAACTTGACACACCATATTTAAAACAAGATCCTTAATCTTCAAGCTGTAATTACCAAGGATTAGGACCAAATCACATTCAGAGACTAGAGGACCTTTACTCAAGCTAAAAACCCATTAAAGAACTAGGAAAGATAGAGGAAGGAATAGGTATCCTAAGTCTCTACCATATTCACATTTACAAGGGGTTCTTACATTCAATATTCATCTAAATATGGCATGGCTTGGAAGTTCCCCCATCAATGTACCATGTGTAGTTCATAACTTACCAATTAATCTTGAAAAATACTTGCTAAAATTTAGTCCAACTAGTGTTGCAACTATAGAAGAACATGTTAAATCTTTTAAGACTAAGTTAATATTGTTAAATGTTATCCACAAAGATGTATCATGTAGTTTATTTCCACTTACATTTAAAGATGCTACATATGAATGGTTCCTCAATTTGCCTGATAATTGTATTACCTCATGGAATAACTTTGACACTATCTTTATTGATCAATTTCAAAATATCATAAGTCCCTATGTCATTTATCACCAATTCACAACCATTAAGAAAGATGCAAGTGAACCATTTAGATCCTTCAATGCTAGGTTCCAAAAGATGTTTAGCTAAACTATGGATCCATACAAACCTAATGAGGCTTGATCTTTAGAGGTTTACAAAGATGTAGTCAACCTTATGACTTTTGTGTTTTTAAAAAGGGCCTTCCCAGCTATCAACACATTGGCCCAAACTTATTCTAAAGTAGTGGTTATTAGTGAAAAAATACAACCCCAAGGGTAGATGGCTAATTCTATACCCAAAAATTAACCCCTAGATGCTTATATTGAACCTTTTTCCAAATAATAACTAAAATGTTCTAGCCTTGAATCAACGCCCTATTCTAAATGTATTACCTACTAGCCATGTTGTTCCTAATCAGAACCTAGGTTTCTTGAGTCATAAAGATACTAATGGATCTCACACTAATGACCAAAAGGATCTAGTGCCAGTCAATGGTACTAACAATATCCAAGTCCACAGCTCTAAAATCCAAAAGAATGAGAATGAATCTATATTAAACATGGTCTAGAAGCTTAGCATAGATTTCTTGCAACTGCAAAAACAAGTTGGAAATGCTAATGACAACTGTAGAAGGAAATTAACCTTCTAAAGTTCAATAGGCTTGGAAATAGATTTTATAATGATATCTTTTACAACAACAAATCTAGTGAGCCTTCTTCTAGTAAGAAGACTATGTATATTAATCTCATTGATATTGCCTTTCTAGACTATTATAGGGTACATGCCAAATCTAAATATGGTGAGATTGATTACATTGAGTTTTATAAAGCCTTTGAATCTTTCCAAGAATAACTTGATACATTTAAAGTATTTCCAAACAAAGATACTACTACAATTCCTTTTAGATCCCAACCATTTCACCAAGTGCACATGGTAGAGGCATTTCAATTCCATTTCTAGGAATATAATGAGCCGAAGAATATTCTTGAAGACATAACCTCTAATAAATAGAGAACAAAAATAACCATTGACTATTTCATCTCCCCCTAATAATTATAGGACACCTCTAGACATCACATCAAGGAATGATCTTGAACCACCTAAGGACAGTTCTTCCAAACCTGCTGTTGAACCTTCATGAAAAAATGGTTACAAAATTATGGAATATATAAAGAAGATCAAATCCAACATCACTTTACATGAACTAACATAGATTATAGAACAAAGGGACTTACTCTTGGAATCATTATCCAAGAAACTTGGGAAACCTCCAAAGAGTGATAGTACAAATGTGACTATGCAAGTAATCAAAGTAGAGTCTCCACCCTTCTTAATCATAGTTAGGATATTTGGGAAGAATGTACGTAATTGCTTTTCAGATTTTTGAGCCTCAACCAACATCATGCCTATAGGGATATGTGAACAACTTGGGTTGACCCCACTCATGTCTAATTGGGTGGTCATGCAATTGGACAAGTCAAAAGTCAAAGTCATTGGGGAATTATTGAATGTGCATATGCAATTATCTAGTGAACCAAGATTTCAAAAATTCATAGACATACAAGTGGTGGATATCCCTAGTTCTTATGGCTTGATCCTTAGTAGAGAATGGACTAAATCCATGAATGGATACGTGTCTACTAACTTCTCCCACTTATGGTTACTTTGGAAGGGCGTTTCAAATCAAATAAGGGTGGAAAGAGAGCCAAAGATGAAACACATGATAAAAGAGTATAATATTGTTAATGAAAAGGTGAACTTCCTAGATTTTGATCTAGGGATCTTCACTTTGGAAGCTACAAAATAACTTGGTTTTGAGAACCCTCCTCTAATGCCTAGCTTATGGAGATTATATGTCGATGGTGTTAGATATAAGTTAGGGTCAAGAGCTGGTATTATATTTATAGACCCTATAAAAAGGCAATCTCATGTATCCTATAGGTTATAATTCCCATGTACTAACAATTTGGTTGAATATGAAGCTCTTATCCTACGACTACAACTTTCTATTTAAGCATAAAATCAAGGAACTCCTTGTTTTTGGAGAATCTAAACTTGTGGTCAATCAAGTAAGGAATGAGTACGAATGCAAGCTATCTTACCTTAATAGGTACAAGTTTAGAGTTTGGGACTTGGTGGAATCTTTTGATTATTTTATCATGTCTATCCCTAGGGAAGAAAATAAGGTTATTGATGAGCTTGCCTCCATTGTAGCTAATATCATGCCTAATCATGATTTCCCAAACTTTAACATTAAGATAGTAACATGCCCCTTAGTCTCAAAAAACATAAATCATTTTCAAGTCTTTAATGATGATAAAAAAACTATAGATTTCTTAACTAATTTTGGGGCCTTTGAATTTCACATCATTGATGAAGCTGATGAAAGTTCTTCTGAAAGGGAGCTTAATGGTAAAATCATCCAACTGAATGAAAATAAGATACCTAAAGGGATGATCTCATTGGAAAGGTTGTTAGGTCATGACAATATTATTGAAACAAAAAAAGTACCAAGGTAAGTGGTAAAGACTATCATGCAGTAAATCTTGGCCCACATGATTGCCCCCAACAAGTGAACCTAGGAAAGGTTTGTACTAAAATGGAAAATAGAAAGGATAGAGAGTTGCTTACCAGATATAAGGATGTAATTGCTTGGTATTATGAAGATATGAAAATATTTGACCCAAGGGTCATTACTCACATCATATCCCTCAAGGAAAATTTTAATACCTTTAAGTAGAAGCAAAGACCTATCAACCCTATCTTGAACCCATGATCTTTAGGGAGGTCAAGAAACTATTGGATGCAATGATTGTGTTTCCTATTAGGCATTCCACTTGGGTTGCCAACTTGGTCCCAGTAAAAAAAGAGTGGATAAATTAGGCTATGTATATACTTTATAAATTTGAATAAGGCATATAAAAAGGACAATTAAACCACATGATTACCCCCAACAAGTGAACCTAGGAAAGGTTTGTACTAAAATTGAAAATAAAAAGGCTAGAGAGTTGCTTACTAGATATAAGGATGTAATTGCTTGGTCCTATGAATATATTAAAATATTTGACCCAAGGGTCATTACTCACACCATACCCCTCAAGGAAAATTTTAAACCCTTCAAGTAGAAGCAAAAACCTATCAACCATGTCTTAGAACCCATGATCTTTAGGGAGGTCAAGAAACTGCTAGATGTAAGGATTGTGTTTCTTGTTAGGCATTCCACTTGGCTTACCAACTTGGTCCTAGTCAAAAATAAGAATAGAGAAACTAGGCTATGAATATACTTTATAAATATGAATAAGGCATCTAAAAAGGATAATTACCCCTTGCCTTCTTTAGACCAGGTCATCCAAGTTGTTCCAAAATCAACCATGATGTATTTCTTGGATGGGTTTTCTAGATATAACCAAGTATTGGTTGATAAGGAAGATAGAATGAAGATAGATTTCACTACCAATTAGGGAACATATGCTTAAAGAGAATGCCTTTTAGACTGATTAATTTAGGGTTAAATTTTAAAAGATCCATGGATCATGCTTTCCAAGGTCTAGTTGTAAAATGCATTATTATATATATGGATGATCTAATAGTTTTTTCCAAGAAAAAAGAAGATAATTTCATGCAACTACAAGAAGTGTTTGAAAGGTGTAGGAGGTATGGCATATCCCTCAACCTCAAGAAGCATCTTATGCGTAACTAAAGGAAAAATGCTGGGGTTTTTCATCACCAAAGAAGGGATCTCCATAAATCTTGGAAGAGTGGAAGCCATTTCCAAGATTGGTCTACCTAACAGCCAGAAAGAACTAAATTCTTTCTTTGGTAGGATCAACTTTGTGAGGAAGTTCATCTCAGATTTTGCTAAAATTATCAAACCCCTGAATGATATGCTTAATAAGGATGCTAAAATTTATTGGCATGATGGATCTAAGAAGGCATTTGCTAACATCAATAAGGTAATTAGTCAAGGCCTAGTCTTGATAAGTTCTAGCTTCTCAAAGGACTTTTACTTGTTTTCATTTTCTTATGACCATACCATGGATGTAGTCTTGACTCAAAAGTTTGATGGAAGTGACCACCCTATAGCCTTAATGAGAACCAATTTCAAAAATGTAGAATCAAACTATCCCATGATTGATAAGCAATCTTATGCACTACTGAAGGTAGTAAAAAAATTTAGACATTACATCCTTAGAAATAAGGTGCATGCCATCTTATTAGACCCAACCACAAAGCTTATGATGAGACAGAATGAGCTTGGGGAATGAAGGGGCAAGTGGATGTTAGTCCTACAAGAGTATGATATAGTAATGAAGATTTCAAAACTAGTGAAATGTCAGGGCCTAGTCTAGATGGTTGCCAATGCTAATCCTAAGCTCCATGTCATGCAAGTTGATCACCAAAGCTTTCATCCTAATGAATGGTATGATTCCCTCATCCACTTACTTATCAATGGTACTTATTTCCTAGGACCCATTAGAGAACATAAGAGAGCCTTAAGTCTAAAAGTAGCCCATTACCTCATTAAACATGGAGTCCTGTACAGGATGAAATTTGAATTGATCTACTTAACATGTGTATCTAAATAAGAATCTTCTCAAATCATGTCCACTTTCCATGAATAGATGGGTAGTGGAAACCCTTTAGGGAGAACCATAAATCAAAAAATTAGTATGATTGGGTATTATTGGCCCACCATTTTCAAAGATGCTCACAAACATGTGAGGGAGTGCCACTCATGCCAGATATTTATCACAAAAGAGCCAAAAAATCCATGCCTTTACAACTTGTGATGGTGGACAAACCTTTTGCATAATGGGGATTGGGATTTGTAGGAGTGATTAACCACAATTCCTCCAAGGGCCACAATTATGTCCTAATTGCTA
The DNA here is from genome assembly GCA_037957365.1 of Torreya grandis. NCBI lineage: Eukaryota > Viridiplantae > Streptophyta > Pinopsida > Cupressales > Taxaceae > Torreya > Torreya grandis. Next base: position 1,585,359 of record JARHVA010003162.1, on the reverse strand, counting down.
TAGATTATTGTATAAGGTGGAATAAAGCTATAGTCACCAGATAATGTAGGATAGAGGAGGTAATCAAATCCTTGGAAGAAAATATTTGTACTAGATTTGGAACCTATTTTATTTATTTTATAAGAATGGATCTACATTTATATTCATAGAAATTATTGAATTGGATTATGATAATGACATCTCTTTGAAGTTTGCCTTTAATCATTATCCTAAAGGGAATGGAGTCTCTGAATCTACCAACAAAAATCTTATGAAATCCATCAAGAAGTTTGCTATAGATAAACCAAGAACATGGCATAAATTCCTTAAGTATGCATTATGGGTTGATAGGATCAAGATCAAGCAAGAACTCAAGGCTTCACCATTTCTATTATTATATGGTCAGGAGCCTATCTCTCCCATCACCCTAAAACTAACTATGTTCACATTCATACAATAACACATGGAGGAAAGCCAAGAACTTGCCAATTCTAGGCTATTAAATATCATTTAGATGGAAGATGCCAGGAAAAAGGCATTTAAAGACTTTAGTAGGCACTTAAAAAATATGAAGAGATGGTTTGACAAGAGGTCCCAAGTGAAGGTGTTCAAAAAAGGAGACCTAGTCCTTCTCTGGGACAAGGCATCAAAACCTAAAGGTAAATTATAGAGACATTAGGTAACAACACCTTCAAGTTAAAATATCTTCAAGGAGAATAGTTCACATTTATAATGAATGGGCAATATCTCAAGCATTACTTTGCTACTGCTCCACCAAGAGTCTTCATGGAATAAAATTTATAAGATTGTTAAGGTTAGAGTAGGTAGGCTAGTTAGTTTCCTTCCTTATTTTTCTTTTCTTGTTTTTTTTGTCCATATTTGTTTGTTTTAGTTTGTTTGCTTTTTTTTGGTTGTGCTCTTTTGGCCTCAATAAGTCTTGTAGATAGTCCTTGCTCAGAATTTTCCTAGATTACTTAAAACTCTAGTTATTTATAAATGTGAGTATAAAACTTATAGAGGAAAACAAGGGGTGGTGACAAAGCACCATGTTATAGCCAAGGACATTGTCATAAATAAGTATAAAATATAAATATCTCACAAAATATTTGACATTGTTCTGAATCAAATTTTGGTTATGAGAAGAATCATATGTGTAGTAAGAGGATTTAGATTGTTGGGGCACATTCATGCTTGCACTTAAAACATATCCTTATCTAGAACAAAATTTGCAGCTATAGGTGATTACCCCAAGAACCAAGCATCTAACCAAATCCTTAAAACCTGGCTGTCTTGGCTCCCAACATTTTCCAAAGGACTTATAAAATACAAAAAGAGAATTCACTACAAAATCAATAGATCTGAAAGCAAAGGTGATTTTGGTAATCTCCATTAGGGCTATAGACATCTAGTTGGCAGTGGATCAAGGCCTTAAGTGGATCCAAAGGTATCTGTATCAAGTTTATGGATGTCTAGATGGTATCAAAGCAATACTTAAGCCTTCCCTAAGTTAAAAGCAACTATTTTTAATCAATATCTAATCATGCTTCAATTCAATGTTATGGTCAAAGGTATGAAACATGGATGTTGTCTTCTGACGTCTCATGATAAATAGTAAGTGGAATCAAATCAAACATTGCATGTTTATGTTTCAACATTTAAGTCCACATTTTACACATGTGAGGCTTGTCTCAACCAAGAATTGACTTAGTTGATGGTGTAGGTCAAGTGAGATAAAACACTTATGTGCAAACCCAAACCAGAGCCCTGGGTTCTAACATATTGTTGTATTCCTATGTAAGTTGTCATTTGTTGGGACCAACATACCCTAATTTTTTTATTTTGAAAAATAGGGACCCTTGTGAATATTTTAGAACATCTATACCTTAAATTAGCATTAAAAAAAGGTCATTCTTTCTTGGAATTTAAAGAATGTCCATGTGGAAAGGCATAAACCTCTGCATATCTGATTGAGATTATGCTTTATGAACTAAATTTACTAATGGTTATCTTTATATGATAAAATTCAAGTTCCATGGAGGAAGGTAGGTTTTTCATGTAAAAATCCTCGTAATTTGAATTCAAAAGGTGGCAAGAAAATCTTAACAGGAAATCATATTTATTTTTTAGAAAAAACCCTAAGTATAATTTTATATTAAGGTTCAATCATGTTTTTAACATAACCAAACCTTAATATAAAATCACACTTGGACCTTTTATTTGCCTCTTTTTTGTTAGCCTCCTAACCTTGCTTAATTATTAGTCCATGGGCTTCTTTCATTTATAGCCAAGTCTTTTATTAATGTTTAGCCTAACTTCTAATCTTAAATGCCTCTATGTTTATCAACACAAATGAAACCTTGAAATTGAAACCTTAGTTTAAGCCATTATGCTTACCGAGTCTTAACTCAATGATTTGATTTGAACATAATTCCAATGACTCTCATTGCATTGTTGATTCAATCTAATGGTATGAGATCACCCCAAAGAAACCACAAATTGACCTCATGTTTTATGAAAATTTATCATGGGATTTAATTTGACATTCTCTTTCCTTTAATTTGACATCTGTGAGGATGTCTTTGACATGAGAGAGACTATCAAGTTAAATCTCATCTAAACTTTTGCGTAAGGTCAAAGAGAACCACATTAATGTTTTTGACATTAGGCTTAGCATAATAAAACTTAGATTTAAGATTCAACATATTTATTTGTATGAAAAACTTAGGAATAATCATTTAATCTAAACCTATGCATAACCCATTAGACTAACTTAAAGTTCATGCACTTTTATAGATCCAATGATCCACATGCATTCAGAGGTTTTGATCTGATGATGTGAAGACAAATGAGGCCCTGATATTGAAAACCAATCAACTCTAACCTCTTGGATGAAAATCGTTATCTCTCACCATGTTAAAGGTCTTGATCCAATGGTGTTAGCCAATGTCAATCAAAGGGACCCACCTTGAGTTGAACCAATCATTGATGAGCACATGGATCTTGATCCAATGGCCCTTGCTTCCATATAGATCCAATCTAACATTGTGAATTCTTTTATCAATAAGCCCTAGAACATGATCATATGGACTAAGGCCATAATTTCAACTTAAAGAATAATTGTGCTTGTAAATATAATATGGCCTCAAGATTAAAACTTAGGCCCTCATAGACCAAAATGCAAGCTTAAAATTGACAGTCTCACTCCTATCATTTGACATCCATGAGGACATATTTGATGATATTGAGGCCATCAAATTTAACATTAACCAACCTTTTTTCTAAAGCAAAGGGGGCATTTTTAATTGACCTTTCAGAAGGACCTTTAACGCATTAATGAATAAAACTTAGCATAAAATAATTTAACCTATATTTATTAGTGTTTATCAACATAAATAAACCTTAGGAATATATTTTAAGCCTAAGTTTTATTAATACCCTAGAATGATTAAGCCATGTGCATCTTGTACGATCTAATGAACTACACTTGATCAGAGGTCTTGATCCAACGGAGTAAAATGAAGGATGAATTTTCAACTAAAGATGCCAGAGCCTAATGGCTTGACATGTGGAAGAACCACACTCATCCTAACACCAAACTCTAATCAAAGAAAACCTCTAGGATATTCATCAATTGTTTATGCTTATTTAGAGATCTTGATCTGACAAAGCAAAAATAAAGACTTTATTTTAAAACCAATGGCTAGTTTTCAAACTAACTTTCATGGAGATGCCATAGGAACAAGCTTGGGAAAGCTACATAGGCACCATGTAATCACTAAATGACAAATCCAAATATTTGGCATGCATAAAAAGATATAATTTTCAAAAGTAAGGATATCCATCAGATATAAGGCATGAACATGTTTATGAAGTCCACCACCTTCACTATTAAAGCTCCAAAAAAACCCTAGAAAAATGGCATAAAGCCCTAATTCTTGACTATTGAGATGCAATTGCATTGAAACAATCTTGAATTTCATCATAAGGAAAGTAAAGCCAATCATACACTTAAGTCAATTAAGGAACCATGGCAACAGCTAGGTAAAAATGGAATAGGGAGGCCAAATTATATTTGTCTACAGACAATGAGGGAAGACATTTTGGAGATACAAAATTATACATTGAGGCACTCAACAATGGAATGAAGAAATGGTTAGAGATCTTCTTTGATATCAAGGAAATATAGCCCCTCACTTCCAATGAATAAAGGATCATTGCAACCAAAAGGAAATTCAATGACTTGGTTATAATGCAAATTTTTTCTCTTCATCAAGTAGCTATAAAACTAGAGGTAATCCATTTCATTGCCCTTACCCCTATGTTTATTGATTTTAGAATTTATGGTGGTTGGGTAGTCAGGGAGAGTGGGTCAAAAATAATTGCATACATTTCCCCTATAGCTTTTGAGGGCTATTATAAACCCCTAGGGCTCACATAGACCTCCCCACCATTAAGGAGTGGACAACCAAGCATAATTTGGACACCATTATAAGACCCTGGTTAAACCAAAGAACCCACATATCTAAGAACCATGATGGGAAGATCCCTATTATGTGATTCAAGGAGGGCATTAGGATCATAATGACCCTATTTAATAGAGTTTTAGGGGTAGCCACCACAACCTATGTCAACCCTAAATGGGTTTCCTACATAGATTTCATCATGAAATAGATGCTAATTCCACATATTAAAGAACTAATTAACATCCACTTGTGATATGAAAAAATATCAGCCAACAATTTACCATGATATCTTATATGTTGGACTAATTTATGGCCTCTACTCATATTCTTGGTATCAATAATTTGTCCTCTCATAGCAAGATTACCATATCCCATCATTATTCAAAATTATATATCTTTAAATATAGGAGTCACATGCTATTCATTTGTGATTGCATATATCCTACTTTGGTTGGACTATCATAGGAAACCCCATGCCTAGAGTGCACCCCCTCATCAAGAAATATGTAGAGGCCATGAGTGACATATGGTATTACCTAGATTGCACCATCATCAAGATGGATGGAGTCATGACTCAACCATTTATATTTTCAGTCTATGTCCCTATCAAATTGGCTAAATAAGAAATTACTTCCCAACTCCTCCAAGGGATTAACAATGTATGTAGGGAGAAGAGGAAAGGCATTTTGTATCCTTTTCCATTATTTATTATAAGGATCATGATCCATGGTTGGAAATAATTATATGTTATGTCCAAGCATAGAGATGCCTTCTATTTCTAAAAAGATGACCTCAAAGAATGGGACCCAAATAAAAAATTTGTACCCCATCTACAATATAAGTAGCTAACCAAAGTGGCCTATGAAAACAAGATTGGCCCATATGACCATATCTACACCAAGGTTTCAAAATTTGAGGAGGTATTAGCTAGGTGCAGGCAACATGGCTTCAAACTTGAGCATATATTATAGACAGAAGAGAAGCTAGCTAGGGAGATCTAGTAGATGAACCCATTGTAGTACCATATACTACCTTCCACCTCAAGTGAACATCCAAGGCCCCCATAATAGCAAGTGATCCATATTTAAGGACTGACTAAGAAGAAATTGGAAGAAAGGCCTAAAGAGTGTCTTTTAACCTTGGTTTCACCTCCAAAACCACCTTTTCTAGTAGAGAACATTGATATAATTTCCCTATATCCATATGAAATAGCTGAGAAATTCTTTAAGGAGCTTGCAGAGACTTATGGGTCAAACTAGGAAGGTGAGAGAGTTGAGAAAGCCACAACTAAGCATAATTTGAAGAACCTTAGACTAGTGAGATGGAGAAAAGGAAAGAAATGGCCTTAGAATTAGTCCCTATCCCAAATTAAAAAAGGGGAGTAGAGATGGACCTTGTTCCCAAGTCCTCAAAAAGACCAAAGATGACATGGACCCATCCTAATAGTAAAATTAATTTGTTTAGTGATGAGTTCCCCATACATGGACCTGTCATCCCTAACTGGTTCATATATGGGAAGCTCCAAAATATTCCATCTTGGTCACATTCATTGGCACTAGAAAAAACTACTAGTATTGATACCCATGATGATATCAAGCCCTAGATTAGAGAGTTCATGAAGGATCAGAAAGAAAGGAGAATTGTTGAAGTAGCCAAAGAGAGTGGCAAAAGAATTGAAGATTATAGAGCATCAAGTGGTACTAGGATTGAGATCCTAGAGGTACCTATGTTCTCTAAACTAACAATCACTATGCAATAAAATCTAGACACATCCAAGTTTGAGAAGGTAACAACAAATAAGGCCACTATAAGCACTGGGGAGTTCACCTTCTAAAGAGTATAGCCTTTTATGGGTCTAAATCCTATGCAAGGGAAAAAAGTAGGGGAACACCCCATCCATCAGGAAGACATAGAAATTTTGGTTGTGGCCCAATCATCAATGACCTTGGTTTGGGTCTAGGGAATGAAACAAAGAATCATTAACCTAGAAAAGGAGAAGTAGGATTTGAAAGCATAAGCCACATTTTTAGTCCTTGAGGACATATTGAAAATGATTAATAATTATCTTCTTGATATATTTAAGGGATTAAATACCATGATGCTAAGATTAAGTTCCTTAACACATCGAGTTGAGATAACATAGGCATTAATCATTTAATGGCAAGCCTCTATAGACTACAACCAAATTAATCAATGTGCATAATACAAAATAGGTCTAAGACATAAAAAATATCAAATTGGGACATTTGAACATCCTCCTTGGAGTCAAAGTGGATAAAATATAGGACCTAAGCACTTGGTATAATAATGTCAACAATTTCATGGAGGATGAGGATTTAATAGATAGAATAGAAAAACTCTTGGAAACCTTGTTGACAAATCCCTCTCAGCTCACTACAATAGGCCTGATGTTGGATGAAGAATTCAAGAAAAGGGTTGATGTCTACATTTAGAACATCAAGGAAACCTAAGGACAATCTATCAAGGATAATCAAAAGGTCATTAGTACCATTATTACCTTAGGAAGATAGATTGCAGAGGCATAGTGCATCCACGAACTCATAGCCAAGAGCGACAAAGAATTCAGTACATTGGTAGATCAAGAAGAGGATTATCTAATGAAACCTATAGTAGATTTTGAGTTAATCAAGGAGTAATATAATAGGGTGAAGGACATCCTCAATCAATAATTAAAGGACCCACCAATGTATTTTGAAAGGAATATTCTTTTGTAATACACATCTGCTAGTCTGTTAGTAGGTATTTGTTTTATTTATCAAAATTAACATAGAAGGTCATGCACATTGTATCTTTGTAATCTAATGATATCTATCCTTATCTAACATACAAATGCTTTTAGAAATTAACTAGTACCACCACCAATGTTCTCCATAAATAGTTAGAGGTTACCATTTGTAAAGGGAGAGACTCTGAGCAATTGTATACAAAAGGGAATTTTAATATAACTAAGGAATTATAAAAAATTATCTAAATAATGTGTTAAAATCCAATGCTATCTCTCAATTGCATGTAAATTTCTTAGATTTGAATGGTTCTTTGCATTTTGAGCTACATTTTATATCATAAGGTTGTAAATTTATGCTATGCTAGATTAACTAAAAGATCTTAGGTATACTTTGTTTCATTTGCTCTAAATTAGGATGTCCTTATGTTATTTAAGTTACAATAGTAAATTATTTAAATTAAACCTATTTCTTACTTATGACTTATATATTTCCTTTGATGCTTGGTTGGTTTATGATAGAATCTAGGTTCATACTATTTTACATCATAAATTTGTTCATGTATGCTTAAACTAATTAGAACCTTGTCATTATATTTAATATGGTAGCCTGTAATCACATTTTATTTTTTGCCTTACCCTCCTTTTTTTCTATCTTCTTTATAAAATATCACTTTAGTTTAAGATCATTATTAATATCCATTTGTATTAGTTTGTAGATCAATAAATATCACAACTATTTAAGTACAAGACCCTGGTGGCTCCCAACCACTAAATTAAACAAATAAAGTGGATAGCTCTCATACTCTACTTCTTTTCCACCACATACATCCCAAATTTTCACCAACTATAACTCATTCCTTATATATTCAGGATCCTAAAATGAGAAGTGTTCATCAACACTAAGATCAACTATGAGGTAGTTAGAAGAATTAACACACTCGAGAAGGAACCCCTATAGTCCAAATGGAAGCATCAAATTTTGATTCCAAGAAACACCTTCCCTGATGCATGAGGAGGAGGCCACCTTCAAAGACTTACCATTGGACATTAGAGGTACTTATGGAAAAGAGGAGGATGGTGAAGAATATTAAATGAGTAGAATGGGTATCAGTAACACTTCATTAAATACCAAAGTTGAGGTTGATATCTTAAAATGCAACCCAAATAAAGGGAAGGAGTTGGTTGGGTCCATATAAGAACCTACAATTGATGAATATACCAATCTACATGACCGATATTAATTAGACATCCTTGATAGGATGCTATATCTATGGCCACACCTCCTTCCCCAAGATATAACTCATGAAACAAGGAAGTAGGTGTCCTTCTTATTGGACATGTATAATGAGGAGAGTCACTTTGAGCTCCCATAAGACAGCCTTATTTTAGGTCCTAATGTTCTTGCACTACCCAAACCACTATGGGTTGATCCCTAAAATATCACCCCTTTAAAGTCAAGTGTAGCATTCTTGAATATGGCCTTAGAAATCATGCACCAAAATATTTTATCAGATTTTGATATATATGATGTAGAGATAAAACATGTCTGGGTGGTGGTTATTATGAGAAGGAAGTTTCCACCAAGAAGGCACTCATAGAAGAAGTGGCTATTTTAAAGCAACAAGTAAAGGAGGCCACAAAGGTGAAAGTTAAAACATTAAATTTATGTAAAACAATTTTGGGCTAGGAGCTAGCACTAGTGAATGGTATGCCTCTAGATGGGGATACCATAGATAAACTAGAGACCCTAGTGAGCCTTCATTGAAAGTATTTTAAGGAGAATCCCATACCAAGGAATGAGGTAATTGAGATATCAAAGTAATTCACCAAGGTAGTCAAAGTATGTAAGCATGCCTTAGAAATATTTAGGGAAGTCAACCCCATTTTGGACAAGATTTTTGAGTGGTTAACATGCATAAATAAAATATTGGAGGGTCATCTCCAATCAAAAGAAGCTAAGAGTTAGTAGATGGCTGATGCTACCTTTATGCAATAAAAAATCCATCATGTCTATAAATCAACCCTAATTTGGAGAAGATAGATCATACCATACACTTCTGATTGGGGACACTTTTTTTAAGCAAGAACATGACCAATACGGGGATATGTTATACCTAATTATGGGATCTCTTATCATAATACACTATTCTATAGAGGGTTCTAAAGCCTCAAGTCAATCACAAACATTAAATAACCCTAATGGGGTCCTAAGTTTTTTATATTTCACCTAAACTAATGACAATTAAATTAAATCTAATCTAGTGTTCACTAAAACTTATGGCATAAAGTGGGGGTTAGAAAAAATAAAACTAAACATGCATAAGAGACATATACTCATGTCAATGTATACAAAATCCTAACGTATGGAATATAAGTATGAATGCATATCTATCCACTCTTACAAAGGAGAAACAAAGTTAGGAATTCTTAACTTTGAAGATGAATCCATCGAGCCTTAATCTCTCCTTTGGCTAAGGTGCTTCTCAAGAGATTATTGTGATATGTAAGGATGAAAAGGATAAATCAACTCTAGGTTACATAACCTATCAATGCATCTAAAAGAATTCTCCATAAGACAAGATCCATATCTCCAAAGAAATTATAGAACTCTAAGCTTTGTTCCTCAAGAATAATGGTCAATAAGCAGATGTTTATTCACTCTTACTTCTTATTTTTCTCATAACAAATGATGGAAATGAACTTGTATATAGGTGGATTTGACCTTAAACCCTTCCATAAATCTTAGTTGATCGGGTCAACCTAGTTGACCTAGTACAATTTTAGACAATAACTCACTAGGTTAGCTAAAGGCCAAACTAATTTCTAAGTGAAAATAACCTAGAACTATATAGGGTCAACCCAGTCAACCTAGTGTAACTGACTAGAAAAAGGGAAATAAGGTGAGGAATAGGAGGATAAAATGTAAAAAATGACTAAAAAGGGTACAATAAAGAAGAAAAGTCTTTGGGATAATGGTTTCAAGAGACAAGTGTGTAGATAACAAGTGTCAAAAGGGATACAAATCCTATGAAGCACCAATGGTTTACCCACCCCTTTCCTGGTGCACCCCTTAAGGCATGTACTCAAAAAGATTGAGACTCAATAGGTTCTTTCAGGATAAAAAGTGTCAGTAATTGATAAAATTCTGAAAATATTATGTGTATACACTACCCTCCTAATGAGAGACCTCTAGAGGGACCTTTAGATTTTTGAAAAGTAAGTTTAAATAAGGTCAAAAGGAAGTCATTTAGTATTTTTGACTTGTGAAGGAGAGAAAAAGAGCTCTGAGAGAGAAAATGAGCTACAATGGAAATGAGACAATAGGATAGATGAGAGGGACCTCCAGAGGTAGAAATGGGTGTACTACAGGTAGGAAATTAAGAATCTCAAAATATATTTTTGAATATCGATTTAAAATTAAGTTTATTTTATAAATTTGTAAATTAAATCATTTCTAGACATCATAATGAACCCAAATCAGATGTTAAGGGTAGAAAAAACCATTTAGGGAAATGGGTTTGAAGGGTTTGGGGAAATAGCTATCAAAAGACATTTATTTTTAAAAATGTAAGGGGTCGATAGGAAAAAACAACTAGGTCAACCTAGTTGACCTAGTAAGCTAAAAAGTGTCAAAATCCACACTGTCAACCTATTAAGTATGTGTTGATGTAGTATGTTTTCTAGACTACCAACCTAGTACATTATTATTGACCTAGTATAAAAAGTCACTGTGACAACTCAACACTAAGAGGGGAAAAATAGAGGGGTTGACTTAGATTTTTAAGTCAACTAGGTCAAAATAGGGGAATTTTGGTCAAATTAGTTGTTTGACTAGGGAATCAGAATAGTATGGACATGTGTGTAATATGCCAAAAGAGTGCTATAAGGGCCTAAAATGATCAATTAAAGGTCAAAAGTAGCCGAGTAGGCTAAAAATAGGTGAAATTAATTAAAAATGACTAGATGAAAGCAAGAATGTTTTTTTTTTTGAAAAGAATGTATTTTGATTATAAATGATATGGAGGATCTAATACATATTTTGTGGTTTCCTGGTTGTAGGGGTGTCTGATATTTTGGTATTTGGTGGATGAAATATAGCTTCCCAACTTATTATAGTGGATGTCTATAGAGGATAGATCTAGATTGATTGCTTTATATTTAGGAGGTATCACAAAGATGTGTAGGATACCACTTAGTTATGATTTTCTAGTCATGTTCTTGGGATGTTGGTAATGATTGATTAACACCTTCAAGTGGGAGGTGGAGGGGGATATCATAGAGGTGGGTATTATTAGGTGAATATTTTGTCACCAGCTAACTGACAAAAAAATAGGTATATCAACCACAACACAAGGAGATTTATACAGCAAAATGTGCAGGTTTACCATAGCAAAATGAGATAAATCTCTCCTCTCATCAAGGGGAGGTTCCCTATAAGGTAGGGGAGGTTCCCTATAAAATACTATAACTAATATAAGCTGAAAATACACTCATGGGTGGGATAACACCATCCATCTCTCTTTTTTAAGATATGATGCTCATAAGGACAAGGAGAAATCTTGGGTAATTACTGAAGGCATTTCTCTTCTTTCAAAAATGATGTTCAAAAAACCAAAGGAAGACTTCCTGGGTAGTAATTGTAACCACAAGAAACCCATGAAATCACAAAGTTTTTTGTTGTTTCTCTTACTGATCAAGAGGCAGTAACATAGTAGAATGAAGTGTAGCATAAAGTCTCCACCTCAACCACAATAAAGTGAAAGATTACAAAGGGTAATGAGATATCAAAGTCTCACCAATATCCTTTAAATTGAAATAGAAAATAAATAGACTAAAGATAGTTATGGCAGAACAAAGTCTCCCATAGTCAACTTTAGGACACCTTCCAGATTATTTCCACTAGTTTTGCTTATTCGATTAAATTGACAAGACTGTATTCAAGAAACAGACATAAGAACAATTTCCTAGATAACACAAGCTATTTCAACACAAAGTCTGAAAGGTCACTTGCTTTCTCATTCAAATGACAAAGTATGATTAACAGTCTGAACTCAAAGTCTCAAGAATGCCTTTCAATTTGGGCAGAGTTTTGCTTCTAATAACAAAGAGATCTCCTTTGCATAAAATGAGAGATTACAATATATAGCAGATAAAGAAAGACTTTGGCACTTATTTCTAGTAAATGGCCCATGTTGCATTCAATTCCTTCAATGCATTTGAAATTCTATGAAGGGGCCATACTAGAACAAGTCATTGGCCTTAACTTTGGCATTCTAATTCATCTAAAATGTCTTCTCCAAAGTATGGGCCGCTTGGTCATCTTTATGATGCTTACACGGCTATCATTCTCCTTTACTCAAAGGGGGAAAAATAGGTTGTGCCAATCAATAATCACGTCCTCTGATGTCCACCAAGTGGACTGTTCCACCTACTGAAAATAACTCTCTTGTAGATATTTTTGGATTTTTTGTAGTTGTTCTCTCTTTTCTTGCCACATTTTGTCTTTTCCTAGCGATCTGAGCTCTTGGGCTATCTTCTCACTTTCTGTTGGCTCCTTCAGCTCCTTCCTTGCCTGGTCACTGAGTTTGTTCTTGGGTCTACATCTTTAAAAATCAATAGATATTTTATTACCCTAAATTTGACGTCTGCGGGGATGTCATTGGACACTTGGTCGCTTGAACCACTTTGGACCTTTTAACTCTTTTGGTTCCTTTCCTTTTCTATGTCCGTCAAACTTATTGAACTCATTAAACCTTTGAACCATTTCAGTTCAAGGTTCAACAATTCAATCTTCATTCTTCAAATCCTTCTTTTCTTTAAGTACATTGAAGTCATTGAACCTTTGAACTTTGCAGAGGTTGGGTTCAATGGTTCAAAGGTTCAAAATGGTTCAATCTAATTGCTTGAATCCTATTGTTAAGTCTTTTGATTGAACCTCAGCATTGAACTAGCCTCAAAACACTAAGGAAATGCCTTAAGTGTTTTGAACTTCCCTTTGAGAAAGCCCACCTATTGAACCTGCAATTTTCTTAGCTGAAAATGCTTGAATAATTAAAGAACTTGGATGCTCAGAACATTTTTGAAAGAAAGAAAGAGACAATTTTGGCCTATAGGACCAAAATGATTGGCATGTTGTCCACAAAAATAAGTGATAGATGTTGGGAACAATAGCTGGCTCCAGTTGGGGAACTTCCATCAATTGAAATTTTGAAACAATCAAAGGGAGTAGAGTCTAGAATCTTAGTGCCTTCATCTATGCAATTGGGCTATGGAGTCATGCTACCCAAAAAGAAAGGCACCAAAAACCAAATGGCACCAAAAACAAATGAAAAAACACAAAACAAAGAAAGACTATATAAATTTTTTATATATGTATAACTGGACTTATCTGATACTTCAAGGATTGAAGTGCTTCAGATGCTACCCACTATTAGGCTAAGTGAATGGTGTTCCATCTTGATATTTTAGCGAGAAACTATTTGCACCATTTAAATGATGAATGGAAAATAGGCCTCTCCACAGGGAATCCAATTTTCCATGCATTCCTTTTGGTTCTCTCCTCTTCTCCCACAAAAAGACTTGATCTCTAATCTAAAAATCATGGATCTTTGTTTCTGGTCAAAGAGTCTCTTCACCACACTTTGATGTGTAGCGATTCGGTCCACCACCATAGTTCATTGCCCATTAAGTTCAGTCAAGCACATGATCCTCTTGTTGATGGAACTTTCAAAAGTTGAATCTTCTACTGCCTTTGCCAACTTCAATGCTAGTAATTATAGGGTGATTGGTATCTCTATATTGAGACCATACAAAAGTTGGAATAGGGACATACCAATTGCCTTCTTGGGTGTAATTCTATCTACCCATAAAGTGTCAAGCAATGCTTTATGCCAAGTTCTCTGATTATCATCTACCAACTTCTTGATAATGGTCACCAGGTTCTTGTTGCTTGATTTTGCTTGGCCATTTCCTTATAGATAATAGTTAGAAGAGTGAGAGAGAATAATCTCATAATAATAGCAGAATTGGGTAATCTCATGATAATTAAAACAAGCAGCATTATCTATTACAATCTTAGTTAGAACCCCAAAGTAGGAGATGATATTTTCTTTGATAAAATTACATACCACTTTTGAAGTAGCATGCTTAGTGGGGATGGCTTCCACCCACTTGGTAAAGTAGTCTATGGCTATGATAACATAATCATATCCAGTGCTTGAAGATGAGTTTACAATGCCAATAAAATCAATTTCCCATTACTGAAATGGCTCTTCTATCACCACAGCCTTGAGAGGTAATTCAGCCAATTTGGGTCTTCCAAAGAACTATTGACATAGTTTGCATATACGTACCCATTTATATGCATCTTAAAATAGAGTAGGCCAATAATGTGCCACCTAGTTCTTCAATTATTCAAGTATTTTCAGCTAAGCAACTTACTAGCCCTTGGTATGTTATTATGCATTGATACTTTTTATAAACATCATGGTGTGAATGCTCTACCCCAATCCTCATAGCCATTTTATAAAATTAAAAATGGATTTTATTTTTCATGTACCTCATGGTATATAAATAATGTGCAAGGTCCCTTATTTATTCCATAGGAAGCCTCTTTTATTTGTTTGATTTGTGGTGCATCTGAGAGGAGTGTATCACCTAGGGAATTTACACTCACCATAAACTTAGATATAATATAGTTGGATACATGCATAGTTTATCCTTTGTAGTTAGAGCTTTAAAATATTATACTAACACTAATATACAAACAAGTAAGTACATTTGATAGCCCACATAATCATTCAAACCCTTGCCTAGATCACCCTTATACTTTATTTTTTCTTGTATTGTATTCATAATGGGATATTTTTCATTTATTGGGAAATTTATTGTTACATCTTATATTACATTTTTAGCATGCTATTTATTATATTTTTCAATGGATATAATGTCAATCTAATCAATAGGTTATAATTAACAATGTTTAATCTCATGATCTTATTATTACAAAAGATTACACTACTACATCATTTCATTATTCTTCTCCAATAGATTTTGTCAAATCTAAAATGAATTGGGAACAAGAGGAATCATATGTTATAAATTATATCAAATATATAAATTCAATGTATCTTCCATTGTCTATTCCCAATTGCTTGAAGGGTGCATCATGTCTCTCAGTCTAAAATGAAATACTCAAGAACAATATGGTCAAACTGATGAATATAAATTTATGAAATATCTTCATGAACATCCCAAAAAAAGTTGAATCAATCTTATATGCTAATAGATATGAACAAAATAAAGGTTCCCAATATAGTCTTTTGAATGTTGCTACTTCTACTATTGCATATATTCCTATTTATACACCTCTTGCATCTCCCTTGTTTTGGGAACATCATTTGATTTTAAAAAGTATCCATGCTTATGCCAACTCATAATCTTCCAATAAACTCTTAACAATCTCACTTAAGCAATCATGAAACATTCAAACAAGCATATAGATCTTGAAAGCATAAAACACCTATCCACATATCATGAAACATAAAAACACATCACATATGTGGGAAATCCTCAAGGGGAATAAAACCCACTAATATCTGTAAATGTAATATAGTCCTATAAGACAAGCACCAAATTTAGTGAAGCACCAAATCCACATGGAGCACTAACCCCAACTAACTAAACACTAACTCAAGCACCATCTTGAAATGAGGAACCAAACCCCTAGATGACTCATCACCAAATCAGTAACCTAAAAACTTTTAACAAATTTTGAAAACCTTTTTTCTCATACAATAGATGATGATCTCCTTCTTTAGTTATTCACACACTTTTATCCCTCTCAAACTGGCCTCTTGCCTTCTTCACTCAAATAACCCTCTTCTTGACTTGATTAGGTCATATGACCTTTATATTCATATCCATAACCTAGGTAAAATATTCATCATATATCCCATACACTCATTTGATGATTTTAAATACCTCCTTTTTCTCTATAAAATATGTTTTATTTACATTCACCCTACACCCATAATAGGCCTAAAATTGCCTTGTATTTATACAAGTCTCTTTTTCATACCCTTCTTGGTCAGCCAAACACCCTTACCTTATTAGGTAATCCATGAAATATATCTTAATACATCTTAAAAACATGAATCAAACATGATTTAAGTCCGTTTAAGTTTGACGTACCTTAATTAGGCCTTATTTCATCTTTAGGTCTTATGGAGATCTAATCCCATTAAGTCTATTTTAAGACACGTTACACTTTGACTTCCTTGGCACACATTAAAACACCTCACATGGAAATAAAATATAATATTACACTAAAATATATCACTTATAAGTTCATATAGGCTCCATAACACATTTTAGCTCTAACCACTACTTGAAGCACCCCATTTGTACTGTTCACAATGAAGCCTTCTCATACATAGAAAGTCTATCTTCAACAACTAAAGCATAAACATAATTTTTTTTTTTAAACTT
The DNA here is from genome assembly GCA_037957365.1 of Torreya grandis. NCBI lineage: Eukaryota > Viridiplantae > Streptophyta > Pinopsida > Cupressales > Taxaceae > Torreya > Torreya grandis. Next base: position 1,568,682 of record JARHVA010003162.1, on the reverse strand, counting down.
GTAAAAAAATCTCATATACATAATATACATGATCTTAGGTCATATTAATATGTTTTATACTTCTCAACTCAGGGTATACAGGCTCAAACTCTTCTCTGCAAGATGTTCATTCTGAACTACCCACTAGCCTCAAAACACAATCATGAAAACTTGAAATTCTAACACCTAAAACAAAAAAATTAATAAATTAAAATTAATTGACATGATCCTAAAATATACTTGTAAAAAATTCCAAAAAAATATCATAATCTCTATTGGCAATTATTGGTCTTGTAAACCAATTTGTTATCTTCAATACACACAATCAAACCTGAACCGATCAACCCCTTTTGGCTTCAATATTTAAATAACTTTTAATAACTATCAAAACTTATAAAAATAATTTATAAAACATAAATGTCTAAATAAACAACATCATGTTCATTATAAACTTCAACTCAGGGCATAAAGCCTCAAACTCATCATTGTAACTTGCTTACCCAGAATTATCAGTTTACCTTGAAGTACAATCATGGTGATAATGAACTTCAAAACCTATATGACCATTTACAAAGACTATTTATTTATGTGTATGATCTTATGATATAATTATACCATTATCAGATAGATAAATAATATGGTCAAATGGCAATATTGGTTTTATAGACCAATCTCATAACCTTATTGTATACAAACCTCATTGAGATAGAACAATTAATTTGTGAGAAACATTTTGATACATAAAATGATCTCCAAAAATTATATACAAAATAAAAATTTATTATAATTATTTTAAAACACCTCAATTCATTTTTATTCATCCATATTCCATGATATCACATCCTTAATCACCTTTTCACTTATGCATGGGTTTCTCATTGTTTACACCATTAAGCTTATTAGTGATTGGTCAACTTGGATGACTAGTTTAACACCCCTGAGGGATAGAACATGTTAATAAAATATAATTAATGTAAAATAAAATTCTCAAAATTATCCATCCAATTATTTTAATACTTTGACTTGGTCTACTCTGACTACTACATCAAATCTCTAAGAAATAAGGCCTTTTTTTATAGGATCTATTCACTCACCTGAAAAACCAATCACACATGGAGATTCATGCGAGATTTTAATACATGATACAATAGTTTTTATAATCATTTTAGACCATCTTGGGGTGTTTTGAACAATATATTTCACATTGGGTCATTGTTAGGGTTTTAAAGAGGGTTAACATTATTTCTAGTGTTAACAATTGTTCAAAAAGGACTGCCCCTCATTTATAAAACTAATGAATAGAGATATTATCTAGTAACCTTACACATATACTGTGAATATATTAAGTTACTATTCATAAGTTACATGTGCCAATGAACACCTGAAAGTCCTTCTCAGGTTAATAACCCTTCATTCCATCTATATGAGAGACCTCAAAACTAGTTTTCATGCCTTATCTTCCAAACCATGAAATCAAAACTTGTGAGCATAATTGAAACACCATATCATACCTCTATCCATGATCACATACTCACACTTTCCTTGGAAACTAAACCTCATACCTCATTAGACCATACTCTCTCTCTTTACTTGCTTAGACCTTAACCTGCAAACCATATTAGGTATTAGAACTAACCTTCATGCCTCTTTACATGTGATATCCACCTTAATCACATACCTAAGAAACCCATCTCATTATAAAACACTTATTTACATCCTTTATAGGCCTTGAAAACACCTCATGACACCTCATTAGGTCAGACAGGGTTTATAACTAGTTTAGTTGTAGACTTGGACTTAAGGTCTTACTCTTATCGGCTCACTTTGAAACTATTATGAGTGTTAAAATGCCTCATATTAATGATCAAGTAACCTTATACCACATTTTATACCTATATGCATCCATCTCACTAGGAATTTACAAGCTATGACTAGGCTTATCAAGCACTTGAAGCTTGACAACTGATCTTGAAACACTCTTTGATGATTTTATACCTTGATCACATGCCTTACCTAATCCTAAAATAATTTCATACCTATGCACATACATATTCATGCTCATCATACACTTGATAATGATATGACTATGCTTATTATGACTAGGCTTCTCAAGATACCTTATACTTAAGAACTAGTACTCAAACATGATTTAATGATCACTTGATCTAAACCTTGAAATTAACCACAAAAGAATCATTAGGTTTCCTTTATGTTTTATATCAATAGAAATACATTAGGTTGCCTTCAAATTCTATCTTATCATACGGCTTCCTTATCACATCAAGCACACAAGCTCATGTCTCACAAACCATTCACCATGCATCTTCACTAGATGTACCTTGACATCAAATGAAATCAACCTTGACATGAATGACAGAACTTATCAACACTTTCAAGCATACACTTTTTATTACAAGCTACACTTTCTCAAATTGAACAAAAAATTTCTCATATTAGCCCCTCCATGGACCCATGTTCTTTGTACATAACCCTTTGGCACCCAAAATTGCATCTTATCCATTACTAGTTGGATTAATGGTTCATAATCTTCATTTATATGAAATTAAATATGATCTTGAACAACATTTGTGTTCCTTCCATGTAGCTTGTCTAGACTATGCAAATAATGACAAATTATTGACAGAAATCTCTTCAAGAATTCTCATCGAATAAGCTATTTAATAGCTTTATGATTTTCCTCTTCAATTAGTAAAGGATTTCAATCCTTTAAAAAATCAAAATTTAACACACTCTTTGATCAACATTGGTGAAAACGTTTCATATGCTCAAATTGTAAAACTAAAACAAGGGTATAAATGAATAATCAATGAATATATTGTAAGATACAAGAATATCCTACCAAAAATTACAAATAAAATGGATAATAATGAACTCTAAGATATTTTAACTCATTTTTTTCTAGCTCAACTTTAAGAGCCAATTTTTTTTTATAATTTCAAATATTTCACTTAACTCTGCCATATAGTCAAAGAATGTGAAGTCTAATTGTTTACTTTGAACAAGGTCAAGTATACTTCAGGTGCTCCTTCTAATTCAAATATCAAGATTCAAATCAATCAAAATTATAAGAGCAAAACCAGTGAAAGAAAGAATGAAGCTAAGATTATAGTTAATGTTATTTCATAATCAACACAAAAGCTTCAACTATAAATTCCACCAATGAGTAAAGTTTAAAATTTACCATCACCTCCTCATGTATTGTTACAAAATAGCTTGAATACAATCTCATCACTCTTTCTCCACCAATGGAATTATACATGTATATAAAACAATCTAAAAAAAATTAATGGCATTGCATATTTTTACTACCATAGATGTATTAGGCATTCTACAAACAAATGATTCAAGCTTAAGCAAAAATTTCAAGATCTCATTTATGAGAATATTATCAACATTGTCACACTTATTGAAGAGGCTAAGCCATAAGCAAATGATAATTTAAAGCTCAAAATGTAAAAATATCATTTTCAAAATCATGAAACAAATAAAAAGGATATTTTTGAAGTATATTATGAATTTAATACTCATCCTCCTCCTTATACATATGGGCATCCCACTTGATAGCATGATTGGTAAAATTACAAGCTATCAAGCATCACATCATATGATTACATTTGATGATAGTCAATTTATTGAATATGATTCAGATATACATGCACTCTTTACTTGGGGATACTTATAGAGTTTTCAAAGTATTTTATGGTCATACATAGGATAATCTTAGACAGTGCTACAAGTGGGACCTCTCAAAATCCATATTCCATTCTCAGTTCTAAAAAACATAGGGGTATTTGATATGTTTTTATGACACCCTTAGGTACAAAACATTATAGCAATACATTCTACACTCCATAAATGTCTCAAGTATATTCATGATAATCAAGTGGTCAAAATACCATGAATATAATATGAATATCCTTTGGAACTAGTGATATTTACTCATATGTAGTAGTTTTTTGGCACATATAATGAGAAACATGGAAATGAAATATTCTATAGAATTGTTCAAGAGCATCATTTGCATATTCCAAAGCATTTTACAGGATTAGTTCTTCCATCTATTAGCAAACATGATCACATGATATAATTAGTGTCTCCATCTACTTATGATCATGATATAGTTACACATGAGCATAATCAAGTAGTTTCAAGGAGGATGGTACATTATCCTAACTATAAAGTGGTATCTAAAAAGATATCTTCACCTCTTAAGTAATTATTGTTATTCATGTGACTTCGCCATAGGTATATGTAGTTACATCTTCTCCTATTATACATAAGGATATATGTTTGCATGGGCATGTGAGAAATGATTTAGAGGTTTATATTATAACATATTACTTTTATTAATATTTAAGGCATCTATATATGGCACTTCTTATTCATAGGATGTCCCTACTTTATACAATCTAATTGGGTATACATATGTCCATTCTCTTGATGATATCCTTGGTTGGACATAACCTCCCACTTCCTCCCAACCCATTGATTGGTATAAATCTCTTTATTAGTCACTTACATTTTCCTTTGTACATATATTCTTTTCTTTAACTTCATTTCTACTTCTTCTATCCCTTATCTAAGAATTCTTCTATCTCTTGAATTTATTTTTACTTTGGAAAATTTTCCTCTTTATTTTGAAACTATTTTAAATGATAAAAAACATTTATCTTACATATATTTGAATTTCTCAATCTACTTGTTTGTTATTACATATATATCATGTTATGGCTTCTATTGCACCTACATGACCACACTTTTTTACTTTTACATGATCACACATAATATTTTTATCATTGGGGATAATGTACATTCTTGTCTATATTCATTATTTTTTCTACATTGCATTACTCATTTACACATACATTAAGGGAATATTTCTTGCCTTCCTTCTCATTATACATTAGCACCTTATTGAGGATTGTTTGAATCCTTACCATTTCATCTATTTTAGAAACCTTAATTTTTAGAATATTTAAAATATTTTTAAGTTCAAATATTTTTAAAAAATTTTAAAAATCAAATATGGAAAAATACAAAAAAAAATCATATATGTCAAAAATTCAAAAGAAATCAAAACCAGGACCTATAAACATTTTTAAAATGTTGTTAGCTTATTTATTTAATATTTTATTTATTTCATATCAAGTATATAAAATGTTTCCAATTTTAATACACAATTATTTTGATGAGGTATGTGAGTGTGATATAGGACATAATTGTACATGGTTATTTGATGTCGGGCTTCCTTTTTAACCCAAAAACTTACTAAGTTGGGGGCACCTATTTGTTTTCCATGAACATGTCTACAGTTTGTATCTATCTATGATCTCTCTATCATGTTAAGTTATATATCATACAAATATTTTTTTAATCACTCAAACTTTACATTATGTTACATGTATATATTATTTACTAACAATAAAATTGATACATATGGTTAATGTAGACTAGTCTCATTTTTTCTATGTTTATATTTACATTCTTAATTAATTTCATGATAATCTAAGACTTGATTGATTATTATGTGTGGCCCGTGGATTTGTGTGTGTAACATATAAATTTTATAATTTTTATGGCATCATCATGTTATTTGAGTGTGTCCCTTGGCCCTGTGTGTTTATGCGACATTTGCATGTCCCTTCTATGTGGCCTTTGGGCCTTATGCATGACATTATATAAAAATTATGTGACATATTATGGCATTGATTATTTTTTCATTACTTATTACTATTGTGCCATGATTAATATCATGCATTAATTATATTATTAATTTTATGCCATGATACATATCTTACTTATATGCTTCAATGATATATCTATCTAACACATGTTTCATATACAATTCAATGTTATTTCATATACTATGGTACAATTCAATTTAAATATTCATATGATACTACTTGATTACATTTTTCATGTATTTCACATATCTCTTTTGATATCAGTGACTTTTAGGCCATGTCTCTCATCTCAAAAGGGGGACATCACAATGTCTTGAAAATTCAAGTCCTTATAAGTAAACAAAATTTAGATTTATGGCACTATAAAATTTTTGGAATAAAATCTGATTAAAAAAAGAAGATTATGGGTGCATGTGACATGTATGTACTCTCTTTTTCAGAGTTACTTCAGTACATATTCACATATACTTGATCCATATGCATGGTCATGTGAAAATTAGTTTTAGTTACATGTTATAATTATCAAAAAAGTTACAAATTCAAAATGGAATTCTATATCAATACATTATAAATATAAAGGGCATGATATTCATTCATGTTCACATTTATACCATGTTATTTTCAATTTTCAAAATTTCTCAAGTTTTGAAGTTTCAAAATATTCAAAGGTAAAAAGTTTCAAATATAATCTACATTTGTTTGCAGAATTGTAATTTATCTCATGTTGTAAGTGGGCCACTTTAGAGTCTAGTGACACTCAATGTCTATAGTTGCACTTTTTTTAGTTTAGTAAGTCACATTTGGTGGCTCCATCCATTTAATTATTTTTTAGAGTACTCTACATAGTCAAATGAGAGTTGGAGCATACAATATTTCCAACTCAAGAGCTTCCAAAGGATTTCAAATTGAGACTTGATCACTCAATTCACCATAGGTTAAACATTTCTCCAAATGCCTCAACAAGGGGACATGCACTTATCCATTTTAAATTTAAATTTAAATTAGGTTGCATTCGATATTTAGGTGTATACTCTCTTTTCTCTCTTTTAAAAAATTACATTACAAGTTTTGGATTTTCAAATATGGACAATAACTACTTTCAGTGGCATTATTGTAGGGTTGCATTGAGGAATATTACACGATCAAGATTCACATAAAAATTAAAAGTGTGTGTGTATAATTATGTTCACATCTCCTTTAATATTTTAATTTTATTTCATTAAATCAATAGAATAGAATGGAGGAAAATGTAGGAACTCAAATTTAATCATTAAGTGCTTGCCAATGTTTAATCTTGACATCATTACCATGCATGGCTAATTCACCATTTCATTAACTTAAAATTTCTATGAGATCATTAAATATTATAAAAATTATCTTGAAACCACTCAAAACATTATTTAGACATACATATTTTACTTACAAACTCTTTCCAGCCTAGTTTGAATAGTCTCTATCCTTTTCGAACATGATTTCCCAAGGTCAAATAGGACCACACTATGACCTTGTCCTCCATGCTATAACATTAAGTTTTTAAATATGAGACATTTGAAATTTCACCTCCCACATTTTTATAAATTTAATGTAAATATCCAAAAAAAAAAATTATATAATCACATCAAGGCCTCTCAATGCACACACTAGATTTATTTATCAATCACTTGGAAATTTTTTTGTACATTGAGAAAAAGAGAACATTTTTTTCCAATTCTAGTTGTGAACCATTATAATAGTCATAATCCAAGTCTGAAGTTATATTTTTTTTAGGTTAAGGGAACTAATTTTTAATCAGTTAAAAAAATATATCTAGTTGCATTCATATAGCAAATTCAGGATTCACACAATCACTCTAGGTGGAAGAACTACATCAACTTGAGGTTATTTTGGGTTATGTAGATGACACTCAAACTACTTGGGGTTTTTTTAAGATATCTCATATATTCCCCTAGCCATATTGACCCCTTTACATTTTATCTCTATTATGTTTATTGTTCAAGATCTAAGGTTTTTATTTTTTACGTCTTCCACATGGAAAATAAGGACATGTAGTCAAACAGTAAAACCTTATAAATATGTGCACACACACATATCCTAAAATTAGTCACACAATCAAAATTCCATAGTGCATCCCTATATTCCTAGTGTGGTCTTGTCCTAGCATAGTTTGAAATCCTATTTTTGGATGAGACTTAGTTCACAATTATTTTCAACAAGTTTACATCAATAGTCAATCTGCATAGTTAACATAAAATCTATTTGAGCTAGGTTTGCATAGCTTATTATCAATTTATTATTTTTATATTATTTTGAAATCTATATATATATATATATATATATATATATATATATATATTTCATTTTCATATATGTATATGTATATTCTAGATATTTAAATTAGTTTCAATTATTTAATTTTTCTTAGTGTTTAATTATTAAATAAAAAGTAATAATAAACAAGTTTTTAGAAGAGAAGTATTGGTGTTATATGTAGAAATGTAAACATTAGATAATTCAAAAGCAATATGAAAAAGGATGAAAGTTAAGAAAAATGTTGAGATGGTTGAGGAACTTAAGAACTAATAAGTGAAACATTTAATCTAATTTTATAATTCAAAGAAAGAACAATACGGTTAGAATAAATAAGAGGAGGAACCATATTAGAAATAATTTAGGAAACAAAAAAAATATTTAGAATAGAAAGGGACACTATATAAGGTTGGTCAACATTCATGGCATTCAAAGATCTATTAGTCACCTTATAAGGTATATTTTTAATTAAGGTTTATTAGCCAAGGGTTTTTCTTTATAAATATTTCAAAATTATATCTATTAATGTGTGGAAGGATAGGATGTGTTGTCTAAACAATGCAAGTATGTCAGTGTTATATTGATTATTATTAGAATCACCAATATTTTTATATATAATAACAATAACATTATCATTAATATTATGTACATCCATATCATCAGAATTAAAATCATTTGAATTTACAAAATTATCTTTCATATTTGCATTATAATATGTATCAAAATAAAAATCATTAGCATCATTGGGAAACACCATTTATATTTGAAATGAGCATGACTATTAACCAAAGGATTTTCAATGAAACCAATATGTCTAAACATCAATATATCACTTCACCTAGTAATATTTTGAGATCCAATAACCTTAGGTGTCATAATATGGAAACATATTTATCATGAAAAATACCTTATAGTTTGAGAGATAAATCAAGGATAATAAATAAGGGGTTACAAGCCACACTCAAGGGCATAGTGCTAATTATTTCACTCAAGATAGAATGATATCTATAAAATTAAAATATAATATTAAATATAGACACAATATAGCCCTAATGGGGATAATATTGCATAGGTTCATTAAAATTATTATATGGATAAATGGATCTAGGTCAAAAGATAAAACATGTAGGTATAACACCCTTATACAATTCAAATCTAAATAGATTACAATAATTCAAATTATTAAGTATCCACCTAAAGATATCATCCTCTATGCACATTTATCTTTGGTTTACTTTTTATATTTTTATTTTTTTTAAATTAGACACATTATTACACTTTGTTACAACCAAGAAGCAAAATAAATACGACCTATCAGAGTAGAGACAGAATGGTAAAAAGGATGCAAACCAAAAGGTACTAAATGTATAATAGTGGTGAACATATCCAAGTAGATTATTAACTCTCCATATGATAAGGTTCTAAATTTTGTTTTAGTCCTTAGAATAATTTTGGGTGAATACTTGGTATGCATCATAGAAAATGCCATCAAAGGTGAAACAAATGAAGGAGCTGAAGAAATAAGAAAGAATGAATTATGGTTTTGAGAAGAGATAAACCACCAAAAAAAAATTGAATGAGGATGAAATAAAGGAATTAATGAAATTAATAAGTAATGAGGATAATAATATTCTAAAAGTGGATAAGGGGACTACTAGAATATTCCTAGATGAGTAAGACGACCACAGAAAAATGATTGAGCACCTTTCATATGAGGTGGAGAAAGTTATTAAGGGATCATCCTTGGATGAATCTATAATAAATTATGTGATGCCTAAGAATTAAATTATTCCTTGCATATATGTATTACTTAAGAGACATAAGGATGGGACTTTATTAAGACCAATCATGAACACAATAGGTTAACCAAATTATGTCCTAGCTAAGTTTATGACAAAGAATCTTCTCCCCTTTGTGGAAAGCACATTATATTTTATAAAAAAACTCTACTTACTTCATCAAATGAGTTAACAAAGAAGAGGTGAAATAATAAGACATTCTGGTTAACTTTTATTCCATTTTTATATACACTAATATTCCAATGGATGATCCTATTGAAGTCATTAAAAATATCATAGACACACAAATGATAAACTTAGTAAAGGTCTATCTCAAGTCAACATCTTTTTTGTATAAAGGAATAATCTCTAATAAAATTCATGTTGTTGTTGTGGAATCCCCATTATCCCAAGTTGTGGCTAACATTTACATGAAACATTTTGAAATAAGGCCCATTAAATCTTTCCCACTCACCCCTGATGAGTGGAAAATATATGTTGATGACATTTTTGTTAAATGGTGATATGGAAAACATAAGCTTGATGACTTCTTAACACACCTAAATTACCTTTAAAAACACATAAAATTCACCATAGAAGTAGAGGAGGATAGTAATATACCATTTATCAATTTAATACTCACCAAGAAAGTAAACGAGAGATTAAAGCATCAGGTGTATAGAAATAAAATCCATACAATAATTGCACACATAATCACAACACCATCTAGCCCAAAAATATGGTGTTATCCAATCACTTGCAAATAGCGATATAATTATATCAAATATAGATCACCTATTATAGGATTTAAATTACCTCAATTATGTTTTTAAGGTAGTGAATCCCATGAAGATAAGATTAATAATGCTATTTGGAAAGCAAAAAATAGAAAATAGAAGCAAGAATTCGATGTCCCAAAAATTATTCTTTAATACATTAAGGGGACAATTGATCTTATCACTAAGATATTTAAGTTAAGATATATGGCATTAGCTTTCACCTCCTAACACAATCATGGGTTTTATCAATTCTATAAAAGACTCATTTGATCCTAGACAACAAAAAGAGGTATATGTGATTCCTTTCTCCTATGGAAAAGTCTATATTGATGAAAGAGGTTGCTTAGTATAGGTCCACCTAAAATAACTTGTTTCTAGATTAGCTTATGACCACGTAGACAAATCATCTCTCACAAAAAACTCACAACACCACTCATCATATTTACATGGAGGATATTAGTTTAATTGCCAAATTAGAAAACTACAATAATAAAATATTATGGGAAACTTTGGAGATTGAGAAAATAAAGAACACTTTGAATAGAGATGAGGGGTTGAAGTTGAGTGAATCATGGAGGCCAATTATTAACCAGCTAATATTACATTAGAATATACTCTTACCTATTTGTAGTTTTGATCCATGGGCATAAATTAAACTATGTTATAACAAGTTGATCTTACTCTTACAAAAAAAATTCATCCACACACACACACACACACACACACACACACATATATATATATATATATTAAAACTTAATTTATCCTCAGTTTAATCATTACATTGAGATCACCCTAATGATGGACTCACATTGACGCATTATTAAATGTTTAAATCAAAGAGGGACATGCAGGTTTCCATTTTCTTATACTAAATTTCATAAAGGATTATTATATATAATTGTAATGTGAAAAGCTAGAGTTATGTGAAGGATAGTAACTTTTTGTGAACATGTAGCCTTTCTAAGGCTTAAATTAGGTGTAAATAATTATAGGAACTAAGGTATACATAAACATAAGTTTGAGAGAAAACTAAAAACTTTGAAATTTTAACCAAGAGTGATACACCATTAACCTATAGTATGGCTAGGGATATGTGTGGCCAAATTATGGCTTAGATAACATTTCATAATAAATTTTCACATTTATTTATGATTATTATATTTTTAGTAGGGTTGTCCTATAGAATAATAATGGTCTAAGTAAATTATAGAGGTAGTGGTTAATATTTGAGGATCATAATGTGAATTATGTTCTTATTACATTGTTGTAGAGGTTACCCCCTTGAAGTGGCTCAATCATATATATAGATTATTCTTCTCTTTCATCAATTAAATTTTGTGCATCTATTTATTATACTCATATTTTTATGATATATTATTTCATGTCCCCTTTCTAATTAATTTATATTTAATAATTAATTAATCCAATTTTTCAATTACAAGGGAATAAAGGAAAGAAAATTAGAACAAATATTTAACTAATTGTTTTTTGGAATTGGCAAGTTTGAAAAGCTAACAACGGATCAAGATAACTAATAATACTTTATTAACAAAAGTGGGGAATGGTTTTTTTAATGAGAAGGATAATGATGAGGTTTTAATCAAATTAATAAATTATTTTTGCATTCTTAACCTAAATAAATTTTAGCTAAATTTGGGACATTTCTAGAATACGACAAAAGAAGGAAAAATATGATTAAAACAATTATGAGAAATTGAAGAAATATGAAAACTAATGGATTTTTATAATTATTTTTTTATATTTTAAAATTAAGGATTTGGGTTTTGTAACCCCTTTTGGTCCCTCTTGTATATTTATATGTCATAATTTCATTGTGGGGGATCTTTTGCAAAACTAATTAATTTCTCTTATTAAACAATGCTCATGAAACCATCCCGAAATGGAAACTCTTGGATGTTGAAGGTATTTGGATGAAAAAAAATTGATCCCAAGGATTTTAGGATTAAAAACCTATGATTTATAGATAAATTTTCACATATAAATTGTAACAGAGCTTCAAGGAGTAAATTCAACCAATATTTAGTGTTTTATGCAGGTAGTTGGTATGAATAGAGGTTATAAAAGTATTTTTATATTTTTCAGTTGTTAAAATAGATATAAAGTTTATTTTAGGTTTATTTTTAGGTTATTTAACTATTTTAAAGTATTGTGTAATCAGCCTATAAGTGTTGTGAATTTATGTTTTATTTTGATCAGTGTTTGCAGTGTAGTTGTGTAGTTCTGGTAAGGGTTTTTTAAAACTTTATTTTTTGATAAATAAATATTGTGGAGTAATATTACAGTGATTTTTAATTTTTTTTACTCAATTTTATGCAATATAAGTTACCATATGTGTTGATTCAGAGTTACTTTGTTATTCCATGAAAATTGTCAAATTTTGGGTTTCACTAGCTAATGTTGAAAAGGTAAATTTCAAAAAAATATTATTTCCAATATAAAATTAATTTCAGATATGATATTTATCTATTAAATTTATTAAGTTAAAATTACAATGGTATCAAATCCATAATATTTCCATCATGTAGGGTTTTAAGATCATATGATTCCTAGTGAGAAAGAAACTAGGTATTTTAGATGGGAATAGAAGAAGTTGCAAGAAAAGAAATTAATCTCTGTAGAAGAAATTATGGCTGAAATTGAAAGGGGAAAACAAATATTAACAAATGAATAAATATTATATCAATTCTACAACACCATGGAAAACATAAATTCTAGTCAATGAGAGTTGAGAGAGGTGATAAGGAAACTATTGTGTCAACTAAGTTTTGGGGCTATTTATAGATGGGAAGGCTCACTTATGTGTAGAATATATATAGGTATTTCCATTTTAAAAACCCCAAATCCCAAATTCATATCAAAAGATGAATAAATAATAATTACACCCCTTCATCCCATTGGAACAGTTGCAACAGAAGCAACATAGTTATATAATGCATACATGAATTTAGATGAAGGTCTCAAAATTATCCTTTATTGTGATAAGTTTGTAGAAATGTCAAAAGGAGACATGCACCAAAGAGGAAAAGAAAATAATATTTTTGGTGGAGGAAAGGATATGAAAAATTAATTAATCAAAATATTAGCTCCTAACTATTATGGTGGCAATACAATTTTAGCTCAGGCTTGGTTGAAGAAATTTCAAACCAACCGTAATCTCATACCTATGAAGGAGAATGAAACTATCCAATTTACTACTATGAATTTGGATAGTGTTGCATGTTATTGGTGGTATCATGGCCTAATAACATAAGGTAATGATCAAATAAACACCTCTGAATAATTTAGCCTGAGGCTTCTTGACATATTTGAGTTGAGGGATGAACAAAAGTACTTCAAAGAACTCTCTAAAATCAAACAACAAACCTTTGTAAGTGCCTATGTATTATAATTTGGCTGTAATGGTAAGTTTTATTTCAATAAAAATATTATTTTTATTTTTATTGTTGGAATTTTTGAGCCCCTTGTAGATCTTGTCAAGGATTTTGCATTAGTCACTTTACATGATGCTATAAGAACTTTAACTCTTGAACCATTGGCACAAAATAATAATTTATCTTATCCTTCCAAACAATTTTCTCCTGGTCATAATAAGATAAATATTCATAAGAGGTACCTTCCTACTCCTCTTAAAAAATACATGCTTCCTTCTAAAACAAAAATGGATGGATGAGGATACTAGGAATGAACTACGAAGGAAGAAGTTTGTTTCACATGTAAATATCTATGGGGACTAGGTCATAAATTCCTAGGTAAATCAAAAGTTTATTATAGTAAAGTTATATCATATGATGAACAAGGTCTTTAAAAAGATGAAACCTTGGAAAAAGTAGAAAACCCAAAAATAGAATAGGAGGGAATGAAATTATAGGTGGAGGCACTCTAGCAGCCCTATCAAGAGAACCTAAATATCATCCTTTTTGAGTTCATGGAGTGTTTAATAGATAAATAATGATAATACTTATTGATAGTGGATCCACCCATGACTTAATTAATGAAGGATTGGTTGTAAAAAAATGGTTACAAATGGAAATTTTTGAAGGACTCAATGTTTTTGTTACAACTGGATTCACAATTCCATGTAACAAAGTGATCAAACAACTCAATGTTATTATGGGAAACTATAAGGTATGTGATGACTTTTATGTATTGAGTTTGAGTGGAAAATATATGGTCTTAGGAGTGAAATGGATACATTATTTGGGGTATTTTCACCATAATTACCAAACTATGGAATTCAAGTTTAATTCTAATGGGAAGGAGATAGTTTTCAGGGACTTGTCTAATAGATCACAACAAATGGTCATAGAAAAAATAATGGAGATGATAATTCAAAGAGGCCAACCAGCATGGGAAGAAAATTATTTGATAAATTACTTTGATTAATCTAAAGGTTATTCTAATTCGTATCATGTTGATGTCAAAAAAATATTAAATTCACATAGTAAAATTTTCAATGATTGACCACTAATTTACCACCAGATAGAGGTTTCCAACATGCAATAGAATTAGAATAGGTGAAAAACTAGTCAACATAACTCTATACCACCACTTAAGGAGGTTTAAATTATAAACTAAAATTAACATTAGATAAATCTTTGATATGGGTTTCATAAGACCAAGTTTTATCCCCTTTGCATCTTATGTGGTTCTTTTTAAAAATAAGGATGTGACCCTATGCATGTGCATTGATTATAGAGCCCTAACTATAAATACCATAAATAATAGGCATCCTATTTTTAGGATATATGATATCATCAATGAACTACATGGTTCCATTTATTTTTATAATATTTATCTAAGATATGGATATCACCAGATTTGTATGAGAGATGAAGATGTATGAAAAATTTCCTTCACGTGCCATCATGGACATTTTAAATTTTTATCATGAATTTTGGACTAACCAATGCTCTTGATACCTTTAAATCTATTATAAAACATATATTAAGTGATCATTTGATTAAATTTGTATTGGTATTATTTGATAATATCTTGATTTACAATAGGACATGGGAGGATCACTTAAAACATCTAGACATTATTTTGGGCATATTAGAGAAGCATGCATTTTTTTGCTAAAGAATCCAAATATGAGTTTGGATTAACATAAATTTTATATTTGGGTCATATCATTAGTGATAAGGGAGTATAAATGGATCAAAAAAATATCCAATCTATCTTAGATTGGCCAACTCCTACTACTTTGACACAATTGAAAGGATTTTTTTGGTTATTCAGTTATTACAGGAGATTTGTCAAGGGTTTTTATCAATTTTAATCCCCTCTTACACATTTTACCAAAAATGGATCAGTTTTATGGACATAACTATCTCAAGCTATAATTTGATAAATTAACTGAGATAATGAGCTCTTGTCCAGTGCTTACAATTTATGATTTCTCCCTCCCATTTATTATATAATGTGATACTTAGGGAAAGGGAATATGGGATTTTATAACTCAAAAATGGAATCCTATTGATTTTTAAATTTGTAAGTTAAAATAGTTAGAAAAATTTTATTCTATTAATGATAACAAAATGTTAGCCATAATGCATGCATTGAAAAAATTCAGACAATATTTGGTATGTGGTAAGTTTGTTGTTAAAACAGACCATAATAGTTTGAAATTATTTTTTGGGACAAAAATATTTGAATGATAGACAAAATAAATGGGTAAGTAAGCTAAAATAATATAACTTTTATATATAATACATCAAGGGGAAGAAAAAAATTGTAGGCGATGCACTCTCTAGGAAATATACATTGTACCATGTTTCCTCTATTTATATTGATTAGAAGGCCATTATTATGATGGAATATGCAAAGAATAATTTTAATAATATCATTATTTAGGGATTAGTAAAGTATTATAGGTATAAAGTATGCAATGATTTTATTTTTTATAAAAACAAAGTCCTTTTAGTACTTGAATCTACAATGAAAAAAATGTTTTAAGAGCATTGCATGATATGCTAGTAGTAGGACACCTAAGGTACTACAAGACATATAAGAAAGTTTAGAAAAGATTCACTTGAAAGGGCATAAATAATTATGTTTTAAAGTATGTTAGTGAGAATACCATTTATCACCAGAACAAAGGGGAACAAGGGTTGCCAAAAGGATTACATCAACCTTTACCCATTTCTAGTCAAAAATGGGAGAGTATATGAAATGGACTTTATCATAGGTTTTCCCAAGGCAAATGGTAGTGATTGATTCTATGAAATAGTGTAAAGATTAACTAAGTTTGCAAACTTATTTTATATATAATCAAAATTTAAATCCACTCAAGTGGATGAACTAATTTTTAAATAAGTGTTTAGATTGCATGGAATACCACACTATATTGTTAATGATAGGGATAACATGTTTCTTAGCTCTTTTTAGCAAGAGTTATTTAGATTAAAAAGTATTGAACTCACTCCTAGCACTAGTTACCACCCTCAAATTTATGTCCAGATAAAAATAGTAAATAAATGGGTGGAGGGTTACTTAAATAATTATGTCTCAAGTCAGCAATCTACATGGGTCAAATGACTATATTTGGGAGAATTATGATACAATACCACATACTATATGTCCATTAGTATGTCCCCATTCAAAAATTTATATGGATATGATGAAATGACATATATTGATTTGGTTTATATATATAATAGAGTTATAGTAGTAATTTTTTTCATTAACCATCACCAAGAAGCATTGAAAAAATCAAGGATCATTTACAAAAAGCATAAAATCAACACATGTATTGTGTAGACAAAAACTACACAGAGAGATATTTTGAGGTAGGTGACATGGTCTATCATAGGTTTCATCCATATAGGAAATCATACATAAATATAAGTGGAGAAGATAAAATCAAACCCAAATTCTATGGAACCTATAAAATTTTAATGAAATTTAATGAGGTAGTCTATGAACTAGAACTTCTTGAAAATAGTAAAATTCATAATGTTTTCCATGTCTCTTGACTAAAGAGAGACTTCAAGCAGCATATTATGCACTCCATAGATTTTACACCTTTGGATGATGAGGGGAAATTTATCCTAATTCTTGAAAAATTGATAGATACTAGGGTTAAAAGATTGATAAAAAGATATATCACTAAATATTTTGTTTTTTTGGAAGAGCTTTCCAATTGAGGATGCCACTTGGGAAGTTCCAAATATTTTAAATCATCTAAGTTTGAATTGTTTGAGGACAAGAAATGTTTAGGAGGGAGGACTTGTAATTTCCTCTTTCTAATTAAATTAAATCTAATAATTATTTTTTCTAATTTTCAATTGTAGGAGAATAATGGAAAGAAAATTGGAATAAATATTTAATTGATTGCTTATTTGGAATTAGCAAGTTTGAAAAGCTAGCAAGGGATCAAGATAAATAATAATACTTTATTAACAAAAGTGGGGTGTGGTGTTTTTAAGGATAATTATAATTATGAAGTTTTAAAACAAATTAATAAATTATTTTTTCATTATTAACCTCAAGAGAATTTGGCCAAATTTGGGACATTTCTGGAATAGGATAAAAATAGGAAAAGTGGGATTAAAGCAAATTATGGGAAATTGGACAAAGATGAAAATTAATGGATTTTTATAGTTATTTTTTTATCTTTCCAAAAAAAAGAGATGGGGTTTTTCACCCCTTTTGTGACCTCTTATATATTTATATGCCATAATTTCATTCTATGGGATCTTTTGCCAAACTAATATATATCTCTTGTTAAACAATGTTCATCAAACCATCCTGGAAACAAAACTATTGGATGTTGGATGTATTTGGATGGAAAAACATTGATCCCAAGTATTTTAGGAAGAAACCCATGTAATATAGAGATACAATTTCACACATGAATTGTAATAAATCTTTAAGGAGTGTATATTCAACCAGTATTCAGTGGTTTTATGCAGGTAGTTGGTGTAAGTAGAGGTTATACAAGCCTTTTCAAATTTATAGTCTTTGCAGCAGATAAAAGCATATTTTGAGGTTATTTTTAGTTTATTTAATTATTTTCCATTATTTTTTAATCAACATATAATTTTTGTGAATTTTTGTTCTATTTTGAGCAGTGTTTGTAGTGTAGTTGTGTAGTTATGGTAAGGGTTTTGCCCAAAATTTATATATTGATCCAGAACAATTATTGGATGATTATTAAAATGTTTTTGGATTAATTTTTATGAAATATTATTTTTCATATGTGTTGTTTTGTATTTAATCGATTATTCCATGAAATTTATCAAAATTTGGGTTTCACTAACTAGTGTAGAAAAGTGCATGCATTTTACAAAAAAATTGTTCCCAATATAAAATTAATTTCATATATGATATTTATCTATTTAATTAAGGGAACATGGAATATTATTACATTATCATGAATTATGTAATTATTTTGATTACAAGTGGTATCAAAGTATCGATTTGGACAAGGTTTTGTGATGTTTTTAAAATATCTTATATATATGTTATTATGAGAGTTGAGGGATAAAAAATAAGTTGAGATGTAGGAAGAATTTATTTTTTCATCACCATAGTATTTTTTGATGTATTTTTTTCACACCCATATGAAAATTAGTAGTTATTGTATTCATTTGGTAAGACCATCATAATGGTATAATTAGCCCATACACTTTTTTGGGCCTAAAATCCTCAATCGTAGTGTTTTTACATGGATGGTCCTAACACTTTCAACCATGGAAAATAAAAAAACACTTCAAAAATGCCTCACAAGGATGACATGCAATATGTAACTTTAGATATCAAAAACTTCAACTAGATATATAAAGCATGGTAAATAATAATGATCTTGATGCAATCAAATGGTACATTAATGAGGTAAAAAGGGAAATTATTGAGGTAAAAGGGGGAATAAATTATGCGAATGAATATTTTGAAACTATCAATTGGAAATTATCCTCTTACAACTCATCTATAGTCAAATAATCCTCCATTGCTCTATTCATATTCTCCCAACAAGAACAATCAAAGCTCTAATACATGTTGAAACACATGATTCCAAGAGTGGAAGTGAAAAATTTTGATGGTAAGGATCCAATCAATTAGATAAATCAATAAAATTTATTTGATTTAGATTAAACCCCATGTGCATAAAATTTGGTCATGGCATCTTTGTATATGTCACCTAATAAGTTCATTTGGTATCAGTAGTTATGTGTTCAAAATAAAAATAAGGGCCTTCATATTAGTTGGTTGGTATTTAATAATTAGATATAGATGAACTATTAAAACAAATTCTTTGGTAACTAATTTAATTAGTTAAAAAAGTAATGATAAACAAGGCTTGTCAAGGATTATATTAAATAAGTCTAGAATCTCTTCTTATGTGTGTATGAATCAATGAGGAAAACATGAATGACATGTTCTTAGGTGGGCTCAAGAATAACATTTAGCTTGATACTCACATGTTTAATACAAGTTTAGTATATGAATCCATAACATTAGCATGAAAGGTAGAGTAAATATATATGGTCAACCTAAGGGATTTCACTACGAGCCATGAACACAATTCCCCAACATAATCATTTACTTAACCTACAAGATTGACCCCTTAGTAAATTGAGTATAATAATACAAAATGTTTATGTTTTAGTTTTGATATCAAGTGGAGCAAAGGACATAAATTTTATAGTAACAATATTTTATACTTTGAATGAGCCAATGAAGATGAAGAAGATGATACAGTCTCAGGTGAGGGTGACAAAGAGATAATAGGAATCTATAGATTCCTACCCTACTAGTTCCTGTCATGCATTTTCAAGTATTAACATGCCTCAAACCATTAAGTTTGTGGTATTCATTAATAAATAGATGATGATAATTTTTATTGACTTAGGGAGTACACATAAATTCATTATTAGTATGTTGGTTACTCATTTGAATTGTTTCATTTATCCAACTCTAAAATTTAAATTCATGATTATAGATGGTGGCACAGTCAATTATTATGGGAAATTCCATATTATTAAGCTTTCTATGGTAGACTGTAGGCTAGACTCACCTATGTTTCCTATTCCCATGGGTGGGGAAGATATTTTTTTGGGACTATAATAGGTTAAAACATTAGACATAATAGAGATTACTTTTTAGGAACCATTCATGAACTTTCATTTTGAAGGTAGGACATTTGAACTATGTGGATTAGATAAAAATATCCATCATTGGTTTGTTCACACTAGATGACAAATATTATCAAAAAAGGGGCTGAAGGATTTTTAACATGATTTTTCTCCATAGAATTTCAACCAACAAAGGCATCTACACATCTTGATATATAAAGGATTATTGATGACCACAAAATTATACTTGGTGTCATGTAAAAATGATTATCACCAAGTAGATAATAGGATCATTTTTTTCACCTAATTTTGGGTAGACAACCACCTAACATCAGACTATACATGTATCCATATGCCTATAAGAGTGAATTTTAAACTATAGTATATGATATGTTGAAGGTGGTATTATTAGAAATATCCAAAGTGAATATTCATCCCTAGTGGTCATAGTGCATAATAAAGATGACCCTTGGAGGATGTGACCATATTATAGAGAACTAAACATGTACACAATAAAATAAAAGGTCCTCATTCTAGTATTTAATGATTTTTTGGATGAATTACATGATTTTATTTATTTCACAAAAATAGATCTTCATTCTAGGTACCATTAAATTTTGATTAGAGATGAGGATATCCCTAAGATGGATTTCAAAATTTATGAAGGCCATTATGAGTTTATGGTCATGTTGTTTGGTCTCACAAATTCACCATCTAAACTCAAAAGTTATTTTTAGGCCATTTTTGAGGAAATTTGTGTTGGTGTTTTTTATGACATCTTAATATACAAGAAAACTTGGGAAGAAATTTTTTAACATATGAACCAGGTACTATGAATTCTAGAACAACATCAAATTTATATAAAACCTTCATAATGTGATTTTAGAATAAATGAAGTGGAGTACTTGGGTTATATTATTTCACATTAAGGATTCAAATTCGATCCTCAAAAGATCAAATATATAATGGAATGGTAGGTGCTAAAAATCCTCAAGAATTTTATAGGTGTTTTAGGCCTAACAATATATTGTCATAGGTTTGTGAAAAATTATGGTAGCATAGTAACACTAATTATAACCTTGTTGAAGAAAGAATCTTTCTATTGGAATGATGTAACTACAAAGGTTTTTGATAAGTTGAAGGAGGCTATGTGCACCACTCTAGTTTTAAATACCCCTTATTTTTCCAAGAAAAATATTATTGAATGTGATGCATCAGGTTATGGCATGGGAGCAGTACTCATGTAAAAAGGAATACCCATTTCATTTGAGAGTTATCAATCAAGGTTAAAATAGGCTAAATCAAATTTATGAGAAAGAGATGTTGGTTATTCTTTATGTAGTTGACCAATGGAGACCATATCTAATGAGTGGATTCTTTAAGGTAAATACCGATCATGAGAGTCTAAAATATTTTTTATGACAACTATTTTCATCAAAATAACAATAAAAATGTGTGACTAATTTTTTTTGGATGTGACTTTGGAATATTATATAATAAAATAAAATATAATGTTGTAGCAGATGCACTATCCAAGAGGGATGAATTCACTAAGGCATTATTATGTGCAAAACCATTTTGTAGGCATATAGGTTGGATGAGGCACAAGTAGAATAAGTTAATGATATAGATACACATGATTTTATTTAGAATATCCAACCTGGTTATAATGCGTTGACCAAAATTGAATGGAAATGTAATACATAATGGTATAAATATCACTTACACCTATGTAAGAATTAAAACCTAAATCAAAATATCCTTAAGGAGCCTCATGCATCTCCAATATGGGGGGTACTCAAGATTTTTGAAAACCTATCATAGAATCAAGCAATAGTTATTTTGGTAAGGACTCGATGGGGATATATAAAAAATTGTAGTTGAATGTATGGTGTGTCAACAAAACATGGGTTAAAATATGAAGACATTTGGTCTTTTGCAACCTTTATACATTCCTATCTAGATATGGGAGGTTATCTCCATGGATTTGATTATAGGGTAACCAAGGTTTCAAGGTAAAAATTTCATCATGGTATTTTTGGATAGGCTCACAAAATATGTTCATTTTTTATCCTTGTCACAACCATTTATAGCTAGTATAATAGATGTTGATTTTCTAGATATAGTTCAAAATCCACATGGTACTCCCAAGCTAATTATAATTTATCATGATTTCATATTTGATAATAATTTCAAACTAATTTATTCTCATGTTTGGGTACTCATTTGGTTCATATCTCATCATATCATCCTCAAATTCATGGGTAAACAAAAGTGGTCAACAAATTCCTAGAAGGGTATCTCGATTATTTTTCATAAGATAAATAAGAATGGTGGGTTTATTGGTTGCCATAAGGGTATACCACTTAATTCAATACCTCTTCCAAAAGGTTTCCTTATGTGGCACATTATGGTTATCAACCCCCAAACATCACTTCTTACTTGAGGGTGCAGCCCAAGGTTCAAGTTGTTGAAGAACACATTCAACATAAATAAAAGATACTAACTAGTATGAGAGAGAATTTCATAATGACATAAAATAGAATGAAGTAGAAAATTGATCAACACTGGAGTGAGTGGAAATTTTCCATAGTTTATTGGTTATTTGTGTCCTTTAATCCATATAATAAAATATCTCTGAAGCAACATAAAAAGGATAACAAACTTTTTCCAAAGTATTATGGCACTTATAAAATCTTTTAGAAAATTGGTAGTGTTGTATACAAGCTATAGCTAGCCTGATCCAATCAAACATGTTGTACCCAAAAAATGTCACTCATTTTTGGGACAACATATAAGCTATTTTGGTCTTACAAGACAAAATTATCTCTTCCCATTTCAAAAAATTATTCTAAACCTCAAAATTGGGAATTATTCAAGCTTTTTCAGTCAAAGGACTAACAAGTTCAATAGGTTCAAAGGCTTCTACAGGCAATTTCAATCCAAAGAACAAGTTTCCAACACTTAGTCATTTTCAAGATTGGTTCAATGCCTTGGTTCAACCAAAATAATTTATCAGCAAGCTTCTATGCAGTGTTTGAACCATTGAACCGTTAAACCTTGAACCATTTTTGGCTCAATGGGTTCAAAGGTTCAACATCATCAAACAAAAATTAAGTGCTTTTGTCCAGGTTCAAAGTTCAATCACTTTAGATTCAATGGCTTCAAAACACTTATCAAAGAGAAGAAGGCTTGAACCATTTAACCATTGAACCATTGAACCACTCAAGTTTAAAGGTTCAACGACGATAGGTTAAACATGGTTTGTTTTAAAGAGCTTAGTTTAAGTAGTCAATTGAACAAATAGAAGCAAAGGAATGAACCATTGAACCATTAAACCAAATTTGGTTCAATCAGTCAGTTCAAGTGGCAAGTTTAAAGGAGTGCCCCAAAAGTTGAAGAGAAAAGTGCCCTTGTGGAGGGAATTTTCATGGCAAAAGTGACTAAGGCAAGCATAAGCCCAAAACAAAAGCCCGTCAGAGCCCAGTGGATGCTACCAAGTGTCATCTACCAAGCCCCATTTTGCTTTGTTTCTAAGAGTTGTGGAAGTTGCCACATATCCTTTTTAAGATAAGTGGAACATGCCAAGTGTCAAAATCTGCATGAATCTAAGTGAGTCTCAAGTGTATTTACAGTGTTTCTAAAGCATAACAAAAGCTGCCACATGTCATCTTCCATGGGACACTCAAAAGGCACCCAAAGCCTTTATAAGTTAAGCGGATGCTGCCAAGTGTCCTCGCTTATTTCACAGTGGATGCTGCCATGTGTCACTTGTTGAGATTGGTAGAAAATCAACTAAGGCAAAGCCAAAGGACAAATAGCCCTTTTAGAGGGCACTTGGAAACCAAAGGGGACCATTGTAAAAATCCAAAATGTCACTTTAGAACTCAAATAGCCCTTGCGAAGGGCAGGTGGGGAGCAAACAGACCGATTCAAAGGCTGAATGGGCAAGGGAATTCCTTTGAAAAAGTTTGCGTGGCAAAGTTGTAAAGAAACAATTCCTTCAGATAAATTATCTAAAAGAATTGTTTTAGACTTTTTGTCTGAAGGAAAAGTCCCCTGAAATAGAAAACCCACCAAACTGCCATGTATCCCTTATCAAAATGTAGTCAAAGCCACCATGTGTCATTTGTTGAGACATAGTTTCAAAGTAGTGAAACATGCCACGTGTCATCTTCAAAACTCAGTATAGATCACCATGTGTCATCTGCCATAGGAAACTAATATAAGTCTCAAAGAATTTCTAAAGGTAGCTAAAGCACGGTGGATGCTGACAAGTGTTAGCATTTGAGTGAATCTAAAATGAGTCTAGAATGTTTCAAAAAAGAAGCTAAAGCTCGGTAGAAGCCACCACATGTCGACATCTGTAGTTTCTTATTTTGGTCTCTTTGTTAAGTAAAGACTATGGTGGGTCTCAGATGAGTGGTTAAACTCAATAGAAGCTGCCACATGTCATCCTCTGCAGGATTCTCAAAAGACACCCTAAATATGTAACATACTCCATTATAACTTCATGGAATGTGACAAGTGTCTGTATCTACATCTTGAGTTTCTTACAGGTTTCAAAGATCCTTTCAAATAAGCATCTCTGAGAGTCCCATAGATGCTACCAAGTGTCCTCACCTATTTTACAATAGATGATTCCACGTGTCAATTGTTAAGATCAATGGAAATTGACCAAAGAGCAAGATCTGATTGAATCAAAGACCTGATTTAACAGCCAAAAAAGGAGGAATGATAAATAAGGACCATAAACATTCATGCATAAGATATGTTTCTAGAAGTAGAACACTAGGTGGACATTTGAGGATACAAACATTCAATGGTGTGACCCATTTCTCTACATTGAGAAAAGTAAATGGGCAAATACGCCTAATTCCAGCATATCTTCTTGACAAATTTTAATGCAACATGATGTGTTACTACTCCCAAGTCTTTCTTGGAGGGATATATATTAGACTCTCTCGGTTGTTAGAAAAAATTAAGGAGATCTCTCTCGGTTGTTAGAAACAAAACTTTGCCCAAATTAAAAGGAATTACTAAGACTTTGAGCTCAGATTATTCATCATATTTCTTTGTTAGAATCAGAAAGTAAGTTACTTTCAGAATTTGTGTTGTTATAATTTGTATCATTCTAGGAGATTGTTCTTATGTTTGTTTCCTAAATATATTATTGTTTATGCAATTTAACAAGTAGAGCTAGTGGAAGTGACAAAGGTGTCCTGAAGCCAGTTATTTTTAGACTTTGTGTTATTATAATTGTCTTCAGTGTGTGTTTATTTTTTGTTTCTATGTAAATAACCTTGGGATGACTTTATGCCCTCATTTTTCTTCATATTCCACTCTTTGGTAGTTGAGGTGGAGACTTTGTGCCTCATTTCATCCTTTTGTGTTACCACCCTGTTACAAGTTACTTGTCATCACTAGAAAGATTCTTTTTGTCTGCTGACCAACACATCTCAAAGAAGAGGAGTGTCTTATGTCATTACATCTATATTTCTCCTTTGATTTGCATACATCATCTCTAAAAAAAGAGAGATGGATGGTTTATCCTACCCTTGAGTATAATTTTTTGTTTATATGTATATATAGCATATCTACAGGGAACCTCCCCTTGATGAGAGGAGATATTAGTCCCATTTTGATGTGGTAAACCTACACATTTGGCTGACCAATCTTCCTATTGTGGTTGATTAGACCTATTTTATTTATCAGTACATTGATTGACAAAATATTCACCCAACAGTTTTTGGTGACTCTGCTGGGGATGTTATATGCATTTTGAAGCCTCAAGTTTTAGATTGAAGCAGTCCCTACCATTATCCATTATAGACTATGGCGACTCCATTTTGTGTCTTACCCATTATCATTATAACCTTACCATTCACCTCCACACCAACTAGGAAAGAACACATAGTTTAAAGCCTCAAGCTTTAAGCTAAAGCAAGGTCAATTCTTTTCCATTTTTGTTTCACAACTTGGTAGATTCAAGGTATACACGAAGCCAAAGGGATAAAGTCATTGTTGACCCTGTATTTAAATTGGTATAACAAAGTAATTTTGATTTGTCTCTTTCACCATCTCACCTCTAATGAACTAAGAGCTTTCCTCCTACTAAATTCAGGTCTCCATTACCAAGTGAAATATCCTCTTCTACTATTGATAAAGCTTTTCCAATAATTACCCCTTTGATATTTGTTATTCCTCATTTTTATAATCATATAATGGCAGTTCAAGGCCCCTAGGGTAATTATTTTAGCCCTCTCAATCTTACTCCACCTCTACATGAGCTTCCATGCAGTTTAAGAAAGAATTTCCCCAAATTTTATGGTGATGGGAAAGTTCATCCTGATGAACACATTACAGCTTTTAGCATAGCCTGTGTTGTAATTGGTGTGGAATTTATAGATGTAGCAGTTAGTCTATTTGTAGAGACATTACAAGGTGCTACTATAGATTAGTTTTACCATCTATAGGCTCAATCAGTAACTAATTAGAATACCCTCAAAGCTAAGTTTGAAGCTAGATTCAAACCTATAAAAGATGCACATGCCCTTCTGGCTCAGCTCACATAGATGAAGAAAGAGCCTCATGAACCAATTAGGGAATTCATAGCAAAGTTTGACAAACTGAGGAATAGAATCCCTATAATTACTTGACCTACAACTGAGAATCTCAAATATTTCTTCATTAATTCTTAGCTACCTGAAGTGAGTTTCCTGTTGAGATGTGCTAGTCAAATAGACCTTGTTGCAACTCAATATTTGGCCATTGAGGTAGAAGATGATCTCATCTTGATAGAGAAGATAAGGAGAGATCCTAATATAAATAAACCCTCATCATCTTTTGAATATTCATCTATAAGCACCACTAATCCAATGGTGCAGAAGCTGGCAAATGAGTTGCTTGCTCTCAAAAAGCAAATGGTGCAAGGAATGTCTTATGCTCCTTCATACAGAGATATACCAAGGAGGACATTTTCAAATCAGTCATATTAGGGCGATGCTACCAAGAATCAAGGGCAACCAAATCATCTTCCACCCCCATAATGGAAACTTGCTATTAAAGCACCCCCAACCAATTTAGTAGTGGGATATCTTGAAGCAAAATCAAATTTCTCTTTCCAGCCTAAATTGAATCAAGAAAATGATGCTAATCTCCTCGTATAAAACCAAGAAGAATCAACTAGCGACTCCAACATTATTTTTTTGAACTACCAGGATTAACCTAAAAGTAAAAGAGAAGCTTTTAATGGATCATACGCAGTGTTCACAAGGTCTAAGAACCAATCAACTCAACAAGCTGATAAGGGAAAAATAGATGAATGTTCTCAGCCTATAATTTCAATTACTAAATGTGGAACCTCTCTACCTTTCCAACCAAAGGACCTGGTGATCACCAAAAAGGTAAGTACATCAATTTTACCTTCACCTTTAACTTTAATTTCACAAATCAGTCCTTCCCCCTCTACAAAATAGAAGGTTAAATTACCTTCCTCTATTCCTAGTGCAATTCAGTCATTTGACATAATTGATCATGTCAAGAAAACCAAAATTCAAATGACTAAGTTTGAATATTTACAATCCAATCTTGAGCAGTTGTATAGGTTAGTTGAGTGCATAAAGAATAAGGCCATCCCTATAGGACAAGATGCTAAGAAAGTAACTCTTGATTCCCAAAAGAACGTGCCCATTCCAAACAATCTTGTCATTACTCCTCCTACTTCCCCTGGAAAAATAGAGCCTTTCTATGTTTCCTTGTTGATAAATGGTCACAAACTAAGCAATTGCATCATAGACTCAGGTGCATCTGACAATGTCATGCCTGCCAAAGTGGAAAAATCTCTTGATCTCACACTGACCAAGACATTTGGGAGATGTTTCTCCATGGAGAACAAATAAGTGCCATTGCTAGGGCAAATTAAAGATGCCCAATTTGCATTTGTAGCCTTTATAGACAAAATAATCAAGATGATAGTTCTGGTGGCCGACATTCTAGCCTCATACGATATTCTGCTAGAGCGAAATTTCTGCAAGGATGTTGGTGGAGAATTGAGCATGGACCTATCTGAAGCAAGGATCCCTATTAAAAGCATCATGTAGAGGCTATTTCCTAAAAATGAATCAAAATATATTGTCACTCAAACATTAGCCCCCAAAGCTCAAATTCTATTTGAGTCTTCAGGTATGGGTAACTATTTTCTATCTACAGACAAAGTTCATGAAACATATGATAAAGCTCTTGAAAGTGTCAACCCAAAAATTAATTTAGCTAGAACAATAGAAGAATTGGTAAGTTGTAGTATAGATGGAGAAGGATCTTCTCTCTCTAATGAAAGAAAATCTAAAAAAAATTAGTGTCTGATGAGATATGGACTCTGGAATTTGATGGTAGCTATTCCTCTATCAATTTAGGAGCTGGGATTGTGTTGATATCTCCTTAAGGAGATATTTTTCCTTCATCCTAAAAGTTACAATTCAACAACACTAATAACATAGCTGAATATGAATCTCTATTGCTTGGATTGAAGGCTGCTTGAGACAAAGGCATTAAGCTCCTTCATGCCAAAGGAGATGCTGAACTAGTGGTTTGTCAAGTAAGAAACCTATACCAAACAATGAATGAAATATTACACCACTACCATAATCTAGTCTAAGACCAAATTGAAAGTTGTGATGCTTTCAACATATCTACCATACCCAAGGAATCCAATGACAGAGTTGATGCACTTGTTTTAGTAACTCTTGTAGTTCCTCACTCATACTTCACAAAAGATAGGTATACCATTGAGCTGGTCTTTAGACCAAGTATGCCTAAAAATGTTGATCATTGGAAAGTATTTAATGATGATTATGAAATCATTGCCTTATTGGAATGAAAATAAAACTTTGAACAACTACATTTTAAAGGTAGTGAACCTCAGAAGTGTGAACCAGCCCCTAAATCAATTTCAAATGTAAATGAAGAATTCTTACAACTCAAAGGGAATTTTAATTCCTAAAGGCCTGGTTTCCCTTGAAAAACTATTTGACAAGCATGACAAATTCATCAAACAACAACAAACAGTTTCAAGCTCCTCTTAGGGATTTGATCAAATAAATCTGACTACTGAAGAAAATCCTAGGATGGTTAACATTGGTAAGTGCTGCACTCAAGAAGAGAAGTTCAAGTTTACCACTTTACTCTACCAATACATGGATGTCTTAGCATATTCTTATGATGACCTGAAATCTCTTAGGCTTGATGAAACCTGCCATGACATTCCTCTCAAGGCTAACTCAATGCCTTATAATCAAAAATACAGACAATACAATTTGAAGATATTAAGTACTATTCTGTCTGAGATACAAAAAATGTTAAATGCTAGAATCATTTTCCCAATCCATCATTCCTCATGGATTGTAAACATAGTGCCTGTAAGGAAGAAGAATGTCAAAATTCACATTTGTGTAGATTTTTGGAATCTAAATCAGTCATTTTTGAAGGATAACTATCCTTTGCCAATCATGGATCAAGTGCTTCAGATAGTGATAGGTTCAGATATGTTATCAATGCTAGATGGCTTCTCAGGATATAAGTTGAAGTTGGTGAAGCAGACCAACACAAGACTACATTCACCACATCTTGGGGCACGTTTGCATATAGAAGGATGCCTTTTGGCTTGATAAATGCTGGTGTCACCTTTTAGAGAGAAATGGACCTTGATTTAAAAGATGAGATGGGTAAGTTCATTATGGCATACCTTGATGACTTGATCGTCTTTTCAAATCATCGTTCGGATCATATACGCCACTTACAACAAGTGCTAGAGCATTGTTGCTAGAATAGCATTTCCTTGAACCCTAAGAAGTCTATTTTTGGAGTAATAGAGGGGAAACTTCTTAGACACATTGTGCCCAAAGAAGGCATAAAGATTGACTTAGACAAAGTCAAGTCTATTCAAGAGCTTACCTTGCCTACAAGTAAAAATTCTATTCACTCTTTCTTCAGAAAGGTGAATTTATTATGAAGGTTCATCCCTAAGTTTGCTAAGAAGACTCGACACATTGTAAACATGATGAAAGGGAAGGCCACCTTTAGCTGGACTAAAGAAGGCAAGTCAGCATTTGAGGATATCAAGACTGTCATTGCCCATGCCCCAACTCTGGTTTGTCTAGACTATAATAAAGAGTTTATCATATATAGTTATGCTTAAGAACACACACTTTCAATAATTCTAGTTCAATAGGATAAAGAAGGTATGAAATCTCCCATTTCTTTCATGAGTTGTCCTCTTAAAGCCCATGAGCTAAAGTACTTGAACATAGAGAAGCATGCTTATGTAGTGGTGAAAGCAATCAAACTTTTATGCTTTTATATTCTGAATTCACACACTACTTCCTTGGTTCCTGACACTATAGTCAAGTCCATATTAACATAGCAGTAGTTTGGAATAAAAAGAGGCAATTGAATTCCAAAGATCCAAGAGTTTGATCTAGACATCAAGCCAACAAAGCTGGTATGGGGAAAAGGTCTATGCTAATTAATTGCTGATAACAAACTAGAAGAAATAGAGCTTGAAGAAGTAGAGGTGGAAGACACACCAATAGTTATCTTTGTCTCTACTACCAATGAGTGGTATTTAGGTATTGCTCATTTCCTTATTTATGGTTAATGTCCTACTGACTTATCTTACAAAGAAAGGAGGACTATCAAGTTGAAAGCTACCAATTTTGTCTTTTGGGACAACGGCCTATACAAGAGAAGCCTAGATGGAGTATTCCTTCTCTATGTAGAAAAAGAGAAACAAAGCCAACTTTTGAAATCCTTCCACAATCTAGCCTGTGGAGGACATTTTTATACTCTTGTGACTACCCACAAGATTTTTTGAGCTAGGTATTACTGGCCAACTCTTTTCCAAGATGCATATAAGTGGGTGAGAAAATGTGAACTCTGCCAGCAATTTGTTGGAAGACCCAAGTTAGTTACCCTACCTCTCAAGCCAGTGATCATAGAAGAACCATTCTAATAATGGGGAATTGATTTTATTAGAACTATAAATGCATCTTCAAGTGCTAGACATGATTATGTCCTTACAGTAACTGACTACTTCACCAAGTTGGTGGAAGCAATTCCAACCAAACATGCCACTTCAGAAGTAGTGTGCAATTTCCTCAAGGAGAATATCATTTCTAGGTTTGGAGTCCCAACCAAGATTGTTATTGACAATGCAGCTTGTTTCACTTCCTAAGATATTAAATAATTCTATTTCTATTATGGGATTACACTCTCCCATTCTTTTGATTATTTTCCACAAGGGAATGGACAAGTTAAATCAAGCAATAAGAACCTGGAGACTATCATCAAGAAGCTAGCAGATGACAACCAAAGGACATGGCATAAAGCATTGGTTGATGCTCTATGGGTAGACAGAATCACACCAAAGAGGGCAATTGGTATGTCTCCTTTCCAACTTCTTTATGGTATCAATGTTGATATACCAATCACCTTAGAATTGCCAGCGTTGAAATTGGCTAAGGCAATTGAAGATAAAACATATGAAAGCCCCCTTGATAAAAGGATCATGTGCCTAACTAAGCTGGATGAGCAAAAAACTATGGTTGTGGACCAAATTTCTGCCCATCAAAGTCTTGTAAAGAAACTCTTTGAACAGAAGGCAAAAAATTGTGATTACCAAGTTGGAGATCAAGTCCTATTGTGGGACAAAAGGAGAGAACCAAAGGGGATGCATGGAAAGTTTGACTCCTTTTGGAGAGGCCCATTTATTATTCATCAACATAATGGTGAAAATAGCTTTTTACTAAAATATCAAGATGGCACACTCTTTTCTCTGCCTCACAGTGGGCATCATCTGAAACACTTCAATTCTTGAAGTATCAGATTATTTCATCTGTACATATGTATATTTGTATAGTTTTTAGTTCCATTTTATTTTGTTTGTTTTGTTTTTGTTGCCTTTCATTTTTGGGTAACATTACTCCA
The DNA here is from genome assembly GCA_037957365.1 of Torreya grandis. Classification (NCBI taxonomy): domain Eukaryota; kingdom Viridiplantae; phylum Streptophyta; class Pinopsida; order Cupressales; family Taxaceae; genus Torreya; species Torreya grandis. Next base: position 1,536,052 of record JARHVA010003162.1, on the reverse strand, counting down.
TAGCCCAATGGTACACATGAAGACACTGGAGATTCTAGATTCTACTCCTTTCAATTCTTTTTACAATTGATAGAAGTTCCCCAATTGGAGCCACATGTTGTACCTAAAAAATGTCACTCATTTTTGGGACAACATATGAGCTATTTTAGTCCTGCAAGACAAAATTATCTCTTCCCATTTCAAAAAATTATTCTAAACCTCAAAATTGGGAAATATTCAAGCTTTTTTAGTCAAAGGAGTAACAGGTTCAACAGGTTCAAAGGCTTCTACATGCGAGTTTAATCCAAAAAACAAGTTTCCAACACTTAGTCATTTTCAAGATTGGTTCAATGCCTTGGTTCAACCAAAATAATTTATTAGCAAGCTTTTATGCAGTGTTTGAACCATTGAACCGTTGAACCTTGAACCATTTTTGGTTTAATGGGTTCAAAGGTTCAACGTCATCAAACAAGAATTGATCACTTTTGTCTAGGTTCAAAGTTCAATCACTTCAGGTTCAATGGCTTCAAAACACTTATTAAAGAGAAGAAGGCTTGAACCATTTAACCATTAAACCATTGAACCACTCAGGTTCAAAGGTTCAACATGTTCAAAGGTTCAACAAGTTTAATGGTGATACGTTCAACATGGTTTGTTTCAAAGAGCTTGGTTTAAGCAGTCAATTGAAAAAATGTAAGCAAAGGAATGAACCATTGAATAGTTGAACCAAACTTGGTTCAATCGATCAGTTCAAGTGGCAAGTTCAAAGGAGTGCCCCAAAAGTCAAAGAGACAAGTGCCCTTGAGGAGGGAATTTCCATGGAAAAAGTGACTAAGGCAAGGAAAAGCCTGAAATAAAAGTCCATCAGAGCCCAATGGATGCTACCAAGTGTCATCTGTAAAGCCCTATTTTGCTTTGTTTCTAAGAGCTGTAGAAGTTGCCATGTGTCCTTTGTAAGATAAGTGAAACATGCTAAGTGTCAACATCTACATGAATCTAAGTGAGTCTCAAGTGTATTTATAGTGTTTCTAAAGCATAGTGGAAGTCGCCACATCTCATCTTCCATAGGACACTCAAAAGGCATCCAAAGCCTTTATAAGTTAAGTGGATGCTGCCAAGTGTCCTCACCTGTTTCATAGTGGATGCTGCCACATGTCACCTATTGAGATCAGCAAAAAATCAACTAAGGCAAAGCCAAAAGACAAACAACCCTTTTAGAGGGTACTTGGAAACCAAAGTGGACCATTACAAAAATTTGAAAGGTCACTTTAGAACTCAAATAGCCCTTGCAGAGGGCAGGTGGGGAGCAAACGAATCGATTCAAAGGCCACACAGGCAAGGGAATTCCTTTGGAAAAGTTCTCATGGCAAAGTTGTAAAGAAACAATTCCTTCAGAGAAATTGTCTGAAAGAATTCCTTCAGACTTTTTGTTCGAAGGAAAAGTCCTTCGAAATAGAAAACTTGTCGAGCCACCATGTGTCCCTTATCAAAATGCAACGGAAGTCACCACGTGTCATCTATCAAGACACAGTTTCAAAGTAGCGTAACATGCCACATGCCATCTTCAAAACTTAGTGGAGATTGCCATGTGTCATTTTCCATAGGAAACTAATATAAGTCTTGAAGACTTTCCAAAGGTAGCTAAAGCGTGATGGATGCTGACAAGTGTTAGCATCTGAGTGAATCTAAAATGAGTCTAGAATGTTTCAAAAAAGAAGCTAAAGCTCAGTGGAAGCCACCATGTGTCAACATCTACAGTTTCTTCCTTTGGTCTCTTTGTTAAGTAAAGACTATTGTGGGTCTCAGATGAGTGGCTAAACTCAGCAAAAGCTACCATGTGTCATCTTCTGTAGCATTCTCAAAAGACACCCAGAATATGCCACGTACTCCATTATAACTCCATAAAATGTGACAAGTGTCTGTATCTGCATCTTGAGTTTCTTATAGGTTTCAAATCTCCTTTTAAATAAGCATCTCACAGAGTCCCATGAATGCTTCCAAGTGTCCTCACCTATTTTACAATAGATGTTGCCACATGTCAATTGTTAAGATTAGCAAAAATTGACCAAAGAGCAAGATCTAATTGTATTAAAGACTCGATTCAACAGCCAGAAAAGGAGGAACAATGAAGGACCAAAAACATTCACCCATAAGATATGTTTCTAGAAGTAGACTTCTAGGTGGACATTGGAGGATACAAACATTCAATGGCGTGACCCATTTCTCTGCATTGAGAAAAGAAAATGGGCAAATACACCTGATTCCAACATATCTTCTTGATAGAATTTAATGCAACATGATGTGTTACTGCTCATAAGTCTTTCTTGGAGGGCTATATATTATACTCTCTCTTATTTCTTTAAGGAGATCTCTCTTAGTTGTTAGAAACAAAACTGTTCCCAAATTGAAAGGCATTACTGAGACTTTGAGTTTAGATTGTTCATCATATTTTTTTGTTAGAATCAGAAAGCAAGTTACTTTCAGACTTTGTACTGTTATAATTTGTATCATTCTAGGAGATTGTTCTTATGTTTGTTTCCTAAATGTATTCTTGTTTATGCAATTTAATAAGTAGAGCTAGTGGAAGTGACAAAGAAGGTGTCTTGAAGCTAGTTATTTTCAGACTTTGTGCTATTATAATTGTCTTTAGTGTGTGTTTATTTTATGTTTCTATGTAAATAACCTTGGGATGACTTTATGCCCTCATTGTTCTTCATATTCCACTCTTTGGCAATTGAGGTCGAGACCTTGTGCCTCATTTCATCCTACCGTGTTACTACACCCTGTTACAAGTTACTTGTCATCACCAGAAAGATTCCTTTTATCTGCTGAACAACACTTCTAAAAGAAGAGGAGTGTATTTTGTCATTACATCTAGATTTCTCCTTTGATTTACACACATCATCTCTGAAAAAAGAGAGATGGATGGTTTATCCTACCCTTGAGTATTATTTTCTATTTATATGTGTATATATAGCATATCTATAGGGAACCTCCCCTTGATGAGAGGAGAGATTAGTCCCCTTTTGATGTGGTAAACCTACTCATTTGGCTGACCAATCTTCCTACTATGGTTGATCAGACCTATTTTGTTTATCAGTATGCTAATTGATAAAATATTCACCCAATAGAATACATCTTATTTTTTTGTGATATATCATTCCATTGGTGTGAGTTATCTAATTTATTTCATTACAAAGAGTGGAGTGTTACAGTCTTGGCTATTGCTAAGTATATTGCATATGGTAAAGATAAAATCTGGGTTACCATTTCCTTTTCTAAAATAAATTTGAAAACTCTAGTCCTCTACTTTTTTGCTCTATAATTCTCTCTCATTTTTTAATAATTCATTATGCATCACCAAAAATAATTCTCATTTACTGAAACCCTATTCAACTCACAAAATCTTGTAATAAATTAAAAATGGCATAGTAAATTGGGTGGATTTTCTCAATTAGGACTCCATCCTTGGAAAAGTTATAAACCATCACTTAATATAGCTCAACAAGAAACCTTGTGATTCAATCCCTAATCCTTATATAATTTTCACTATGTGAACAATTGGAAGTGATGTAATATGAAGACTAAAAATGAAATCATACTTTTTAAATAAAATTCTAGACTCATGCTTATCACTCTTGACCTTTCCTTGGAACCTTTCTTTCATTCACTTATTACTCAATTTTTATCCTTGTCATTTTTGTCATTATTGAGATTAGTTTCCCTTTGTATATATATACTTATAAAATTCAAATTAAAACTATATTGGTGTATAAGCCAATAAATAAATTGAGATAAATCTTTTGAAAAAAGCACAAACACCAAAGAAGCATCAATAAGGGTTAAAATACCTAGAAACATGGGTGAGTAAGAGCATAAAATAATACCCTATGTTAAACCAAGAGCATAATACTATGATCTTGTCAAGACTTAGGAAATAACATGATTCACATACATAAATATGGAAAACATAGAGGAGAGATAAAATGAGAAACAAGGGAATAAAAAACCCTAGAACATATGGAAAATGTACCAAGAAGAGCCTAATTATGACTAATAATTGACATAAAAACAAGTAATTTAAATCATTCTAAATTAACATCTATATTTAACATCAAACCAAAAATTGATATCTATAATAACATATACCATTTTAAGATTTTGATTTCAATTAGAAACATCCTAACCTACATTAGGAGGATATGATAAGTTGTGTTACTTTTAATTTTGATGTTATAAATGATGAAATATTTTTGGATTTGTTCAATTTTATTCCAAGTTATTGAAGATATGATACCACCTCAAAATCTATAGTAATAGATTATTACTATATCACATGAGTTACAAGGCTAGATAACAGTGATTTAATTTTATCCCAATGCTAAATTTAAACAACTTTGTAATGGTTTTCCATCATATAAAATGCCTCCTAATATGTGAAAAATATTTTCTCATTGCTAATATTCCAATATAATTTATGATTATGATCAATACCAAGGTATTTATAATTGTGAATATTCTAAAAAGGATGATTATTGATTAAATTATAGGGTAGTTGAATTTATAATTGTGAACATTCTAAAAAGGATGATTATTGATGAAATTATAAGGACATATAACTAAACTTCTCCATATCATCAAGGTGTTTTGTGAGGATAATGTCATCTTCATAAATTAGAAATATAATAGTGTCGTGTTAAAGGTTTATAAATGTGTACCCAACCTATTCCAAGTAATTTTATAAATTATCCATATAAATCCAAAAAATATATAGGAACAAAGGACAACCTTGTTTTATTCCAATTTCACAATTGATTTCCTTAGAACATCCTTGACTAGTTTTAATTTTGATAATGATCTGCTCATTATATATATAAAATGACCCTAATATTAGAGGGAATTATTAGGTATACATATTAAAATATTTTCTTTAGTGATTTTATCAAAAGTTTATCTAAAATTAACAAAGTGATAAAAAATTGCATCTTTATCATTTTGATAATTTGTAACAATAATCCTAGAAGTGAGAATGTGATTAAATGTTGAGTGTTTTTTTAACCCAATTTTTCCTTTATATATAATATTTTTATCATCTAGCCAACCACTTATTTTATTCTTTATAATAGTTCAAAATATCTTGATTAGTAAAGTGCAAATCATATTAATACTATAATTATAAGGATCATATTTGTCCCCAAATTTTGATTGAAACATGAATTATATTTATTTTAAAATAAACCTAGTACATGCTTGTTCAAAATATAAGTGGTATGAGGGCATACCCTAAAATGATGATGGAACTTTCCATCCATTTATTGTTAAATCATTACTGATGGAAATGTCAAAATTTGTGTATGTGTGTGTGTGTTTGTGTGTGTGTGTGTGTGTGTGTGTGTGTGTGTGTGTGTGTGTGTGTGTGTGTGTGTGTGTGTGTGTGTGTGTGTGTGTGTGTGTGTGTGTGTGTGTGTGCGTGTGTGTGTGTGTGTGTGTGTGTGTGTGTGTGTGTGTGTGCGTGCGTGCGCGCGCATGCGTGCATGCGTGTGTGTGTGTGTGTGTGCGTGTGTGCATGCACACATGTGCACGTGCGTGTGTGCACATGTGTGTGTTCATGCACACATGTTGTGTGCTTGCATGATTACACACACACATGGGACTAGGATATAACTTCCAATATTAAGAATTATATATTAATATCCTCTAATGTATTCATAAAAAAGAGGTTAACTTCATATTGGGGGATTTTTATGTCATTAAAATTATCCCTAATGTTGATAGGACCACCATATAATCATTTCAGATGAAAATTATAGTTCCTTCTATCAATATGAAGGTTGATGTTTGATTTCCTTAATATAAATTAATTCCAAATTTAATTTGAGGTATGCTTGTAAAGATCTAAAAACATTCCTCATGATTTTTAAAATATAGTTATTTTTATTCTTAATTAAGTTTTTATATAATTTCACTTATTTTATTTGTCCTTATTATCTCAAGCAACTTGCCTAGTATTATGTCTATAAACTTTATAAATTAGGGTGATACCACTCATTAGCTCTAACTAGGTTGTGGTGGAAGATGATTCATGAGAGTATTTACTGATGTAGTTTGTAGGTGATTCATATGAGTGTTTATTAATATAGACTGGAATTAAAAGTATTGTATAAGAAAATAGACCATCTCTTACTTAACATGCAGGTCAAATAATGCAAATAATATTAAGTAATAAGTTTTACTCATTTTACATTATTTTTTTCTTAAATTTTATGTGTGTGTGTGTGTGTGGTTTTATTTTATTGTTAATATTATCTTGAATCTTGAGTTATTTATTGGTATTTTATCTTGTATAAGAGTGATAAATTTTTATAAGATTACTTTGGTACATGAGTAGTTTGGTACTTTTTTTTATGTATTAATGTAAAGTTTTATAGATAATGGATTATTTGAAAACTCTTTAAGTAATAATTTAGGTTGAATTTATGGTTGAGGTTTATTGGTATATCCTTAGATATTAATCTCTTTATTATCACAAAAATATTTTAAACACTTTTGTAGTGTTACAAAAAATTCTTTCATTTGATTAAGCCATGGTCTTATAAGAAATAGTTCATATTTCCCATTATCTAGTAGTAAATTAAACTAAACTATGAAGGTTTTATGACCCCATATGATAGATGATAATTTATCCAAGTGGCATCTAAGTATTCCCATCATATCTTTTAATAATCCTTATAATACTAGCTAGATCTATATATGCATATCCAAGGCTAGTAATACATTTCATATTTCACAAATTTATACTTGAACTATTATCGATCATAATTCCATTTGTTAATAATTAATGTGAATCAATGAATTCTTTAATTAAGAGTGGTAAATATTAGGGTCATCCTTTAGATTTCATTGAGATATAATATGATTCGTGGAAGATATTTATTTTTTGTATCGATCACACCAACAAATCCATCAACTAGATGATCATTGGAATATTATGATGGTTTTTTTTGAGATATCATGTGAACATTTATTTGGTATTTAGGTTGATTGGCATGATTTTGAATATGGTTTATAAAAAAATTAAATGTATATTTGGTTGTGCATCTTACTCATTCAAAATACTAGTGACCCTCTACCAAGATTTCATTATTTTTCATTAGGTCTTAGATTTCATGTTTCAATGTTATGCTTATGTTAGAAGAATGTTTGAGGAATCTATGATAAACATGGTATGCATTAGAAATGTAGTTTTTATTCAAGGACCTTGATAAATTAGTCTCTTTATTGGTTAGTAAAGTAATCATATTGTATTTAAAGAATCATTTAATCACAATTTTAGACTTTCAATCAATTATGTAAATTTTCTTTGTTCCCATTGTTGTGATAATAATATCTTGTTGGATAGTTGGTTTACTACATACTTGGCCTCATTATTAGGTTGGAAAGTATTTTCACTGCTCTTAGCATTGAATGTTTATTTACCTTGGAATCTAGGTCCACTAGAGGTGGGGCATTAAAGCATGTTGGCTTCTAAAATAATGACCTCATAGTTTCTAACTACGTGATAGAGTTCATTGAAGGATTGGTAAACTTATTGAATACCAATTTATATTTAATGGGTAAAATTAAAATATGAGTAAATATTATTTTTTATTCACTATCACATAATTGGTGAGTCATCTTGGTGACCATAGGCTTGAATCTAAGCACTTACCCACTAACATTATCATTAGATCGTCACTTAATTTGATAAATCTATGATAATATGAATTTCATGCTAATGTTGATTGAATAATAGGCTAATAATTCATCATTAAAAGCATGGAAAGAATGTACATACCTAGATGGAAAAACACAAAACCAATCAATAATTTAATTATCTTTAAGGATTATAGGACATAGCTTCATCAAAAATTTATTGTTATGCACAGTTTGTAGATAAGAATTATAGAAATATGTGATGTGATGAGAAGGATCACCTTTACCATTGAATATTTAAAACTTTGGAATAAAAAAAATATAATCAAAAGGTAAGGAAGGACATAATAATTCAAAGGGTTGAGTAATATATCATGTGATATGAACTAAAACTTGACTTTTGAGATCCTTGAGAGATAAATTTGAATTATTGTTGCATGTAACTCACATTTTATTTTAAGGGATATAACTTTATGGTTTAGGAGAATCAATGGTGGTATAAATCATAATTGGAATTATATAATTTATAAATACTAAAAATAAGGGATGGAAGTTGAGAAACATGTTGAGATGGTTGAGGAAATTGAAAAGTAATAAGTGAAGCATTGAAACTAGTTTAAGAATGAAAATAAACAAAAATATGATTGAGATGAATGGGAAGAGGAATAACATTAAGATTTTTTTGAGAAATAAAAACATTATCTGGAATGGAAGGTATTCTCTAAAAGTTTTATCCACATTGGTGTCACTCAAAAATACAGTGTTCACCCTATAAGGTATAAATTTAATTAAGGGCTCTTTGCTAAATGATTTTCTTTATACATATTTCAACACATATAATATGGAACCTATTTATATGGGAAATTTATGTAAGATCATCCAAGGGTAAAATAAATCTTGTAACATTAAAAAATTTAGTTCAGGTTCTTATGCACATTTACTATGTGTTGTGTGAATTGTCATGTCTTGTAAAAATGTTGTGTGTGAAGAAATAATAACATCAAGCTAAAGACCATTAATGTTGCTACCACTAGGAAATAAAATGAAATAAGTATGTTTTGGTCATATCTCATTATCCAAATTGACCTTATGTTGGGATCATGAATAAACTTTTGTTTTGTGAAGGTGGTGGTTTCAAAACCATCAATTTATTTTTGAAACCCTACATCATGCAAGTGGTAGTTATGAAACCATCATGGCAGTTTCATAACTATCAATCTATAGCTACTAGTGGTTTCATCAATTTGAAATATGTGTCAAGTATGTATGTAGATCAATAAAACATTATGTGTGACCATTTTCCAAGATAGAGGGATCTTGAAGGGTGTGGTAAGATATCAATTTTAGGTCACGAAGATTCAAATTCAGTTTTGGAAGAGAGTTAGAGAGTCATCTCAAATCATACTAACCAGAGTGATAATATCAAGTAAGTTGGGAGAGAAGATACTAGATTTATATAAAATCATTTAATAAAGAGATAAGATAATATCAAAGACTGAGAGATTATATATTAGAGCCCATTAAGTGAAGTATGTTCATTTTAACTCAGTCATTTTATAGATATATTCTTCTTCATAGTCTAGGGGAAGGTAGATTTTAATTTGTGTGTGTAATCTCTATAACATTCTATTGAATTATATAAATAGTGTGAAATTTTCATGTTTTATTAGTGTTTTTAGTTTTGTGTGTCCATTTATGATTTATTATAATTCCCACTTAGGGAATAAGGAAATCATTCACTTGGCATTCTCATTATTATTTTCATCAACTAGTACTAGAGCAAGGTTTTATTTTTTGGTTTGGGTGTGTGACGATTTTGTTGATTATAGTTTCAAGTTGTGAAATATAGTATTGTATTTTTCCATATGATATGGCACATAAATGAATACCTATTATATGAGGAAGAGAAATAAATATATAAGACTTAGAAAATTTGTTTAAGTAAATCCATCTAAGATTAGATTTCATGGAGAATACATAACGTAGAGGATTGTTGTAGTTGTGAATTAAGATAAAAATGAAATGAAGGATAATTTCATATCCATTCAATAAAATTAGGATGCCTTAGAGAGAGGACCAATGAGAAAATAAAAGAGAATAATAGATTTCATAATGAAAGAGAATAGTAATCCCATTAGAAATATACTTTGTTTTATGGTAGAGAGAGCCCAAAAGAGCTTATAAGATGGTTAGTGGAGTTATAAATGCTTTTTGAAGAGAAGAGAATTAATGGCCCCAAGAAGGTAGATGTTACAAACACAATATTGTGTGGTAGAGCAATTATGTATTTGAGATTTCTCTGAGAGAGGAGACAACAAAAAGGAAATAATAAGGTAAAGATTTTTGAACATATGATTTCTAATTTGATGGGTCATGTTGTGAACCCAAGAATGTAAGTATAATGGTTGAGGAAGCTTCAATTTTTAAGGTTTGAGAGAAGAGAAAAAGATTCCCTTGAAAGTAAATATAAAAACAAAGTTACCATTTGAAAAACTCAAGTCAATTTTTAAATATAGCAAGAGATAAGATAAATAAAAATAGGTTCTCCCAGATGATTTTATGAAAATTTAATAGAAAAATCTTTCCTTGATGGGTAATAAGATAATTTTTTAACCTAATTTTGGAATAATGTGATACAATAAGATAAAACTTTTGACTTATTCAGATTATATAAAATATATAAATAATGCATAAATTTGAATGTAAAATGTATAATATGATTTGAATAATTGGACTTGATATAAATAAAAATGACCTAAGGGATTAATATAACTAGCTGTTTATATTTTATGTAGGACTAAGATAGTGTGTAGGAGGTAGAAAGGGTTGGATACTAGATCAAGAGTAGCTTGGATCTATAACTAGGTATTTGGATGAGTTTAGATGAAATACTTAGTCTCTATATGGTATCAATAAAGGTAAGTGTTTATATTTTTCTAGATTCATCTATGTACAATGTCTCTATTTTGGTATAGGTTATTGTGCATATTTTTAATTCATCTATATATGTGATATTAGGGATAATTATGTGCACAATATGTAGAAAACATGTCTCCTTCACATTGAAATTCTAGGTCCACTTTTGACACTAGTTTTAGGCCTAAAAAGGGAATAATGGTGGGTTAAGATTACCTTAACCACTCCCCAATGAATGGTTGAAAGTTGTCTAAATATCCAATACTTTGAAGAGGGAAGTCAAATTTCATGTAACTCTCCATGCTAGGTGTATGTGTACAATAGTGCTCCTTTAATGAATTCAACTTGTGATCTATTTTTTGACACTTCATAAATGGAAAAATTGGCTTTTCTTATGTGCTTCAAACTTGGCTAGGGTTTGTTCCTTAGAGTATTTTTCATATTTTTTCTATTAGGGATGTTTATCTCAATGTGAAAGTGATTTCCTATGAGTGATAAATGTTTCCTAAATAGGGAATATGATTACAACTATTGTGTATTTATATGGGATTCTATAGGTAATTTATTATATAATAAATATACAAACCTATAGGTTGACCCATGAAGATAATTTTAATTTTAAAAATGAACATTTCTTGGCATGGGGATAATTTCCTCAAAGTTAGACACCTATTTAATTTTGCATGAGTCTAAGTTAGACAGACTCATCTGAAAGGTAGAAATAATAATTTGATGATATAGGTACTATCTGAGGATGATCATGATTAATTTAGACATATAATTTGAAATTGTTGTAAGTGATGGATATAAAATTGGGACGATTAGACCCATAGATATCATGTCAATGTGAGAAAATGGAATCTAAGATCCATATATGTATGCAAAAGTAATTTAAGGTGAATGTAAGCAAAATTTGGCAACAAAAAATATTTAATACTATTTTTTAGTGTCTAAAAATCCCCCCTCTTATTCTAGTATTGAAATGAATTACAATATTAGAGTACAAGGATAAATAGATGCACATGACTGTGTACAACACACTTTTTCTTTGGGGAAATGCTTTGAATGTTCAACATTATCCAAGAAAACCTGTAATGAACATGCAATAATCAATGTCTGTAGATGAAAAATAAATATAAAATGAAATTAAAACTTTTAAAATTTAAGAGAAAGGAACAAATACACATGTAAGTGGGTAAATCATGTTTCCCTATGGAATATTAGATTTTATTCTTCCTTGTTGAAGCATTGAAGAATTTTTATTCTTGTTAAACCATCTAGATAATTGGAGGTGATCATGCCTAAATTTATGTACTGAGACAAGGCCATGGGTTGGGAGGATAAATGCCCCAATCCTCATAAAGAGGAAGTAGTGACTAGGCCATTAAAAGTCATTGAAACTAAATTTCACTACTAATTTAACTAATATTATACCTCAAGATGAAATGTAATAGCTACATAATATGCTCTTAGAGTAGTGCCTAGGCCATTTAACATCATTTAACCTCAACCGTACTACTTAATTAACTAAATCAACAACTACAGATAGACTTATGGATTCAAAATTCTCACTTATTGGTAACATCGATGCCATAATAAAAAAATTATAAAGTATGTATATAATGTCATAGATTGATCCTCACTTCTCACTTCTAGGCCCCATAGTCTGATCCAATCAGTAGCAAAAATATTTAGAATTTCATACATCTATATTTTATTTTGCCTCAAATCTAAAAACTTATAACTCATGTTCCTATAAAATGTGTGCATATGCATTGCATGTGCCCCCAAAATATATATCAATATGTAAGTATCTAAAAACATGTAACTCGTGTTCATGTAAAATGTGTGCATATGCCTTAAAATATGTTTGAATTTGTGAATATCTATTCCATATTATAAACCAAACTAAAAATATGGACCTCTTTAAATCATCTAATCTATGCCAAAATATGAATGATCTAAAAGTGAAGGATTTAGTCTATACGAAAAGACCATTAATATGCCCTATTTTTTAGGTGAGGGTTGTAGCCTAGGAATTACTCATCTCAAAATAAAAGAGTTAACTTCATCATGCTATGTAAAAATATGTAATAATTTATAATCATATCATAACATGTGGATAATATGTCATCATAGTAATAATTAGATCATCAAAGCATATATGAAATATGTAGTGCAAGGTGTACAAGTGTCATGTTAAGGTAAATATAACAATTAGGCATGTATCATAGTATCATGTGGAATTTTATATGTATTACTAGAAACATGTGCTTGTGTTCATTGTGTAACATGGAAAACTATATTTTACACTATATTAGTATGTGATAGAGTAGATAATGGCTTTCATGAATCCTGAATAACTCCCTAATGTAATGAAAATTGAAATAATGGTCATTTAGGAAGGTCAAAAACCTTTTTATAAACTATATATGTGGAATGAGCCTAAATAATCAATGTAATAAAAATTTTAGATTAAAATTGAGTAGGTGGATTAATTGATTTAGGTGGTGGTCGGAGTGGAAAAGGAAAAGTCTTTGGCTAAATAGCATACGCATGGAATACATGAAACTATGACCACTCTTTTTCAATACATATAATTGACACATCTATACATTGAAGATGGTATTGCATGGAGATTGTATATCCATAGTCATCTTAATAACATTTCAAAAATACCTATGCTTGGAATGACTAAAAATATATTATAAACTACTATAGAACCTACCTTAAGTGGTAAAATAATGCACCCAAGAGAATTACATTTATATCTATAAAATTGTTTTACCATATTTGATTGTATCCATAATATTATAATTTTTATATCTAATTGTATTAATAAGTTTCATTATAAAAATATGTTTTATTGAATCATTGTCTAACACGAAACTATCTATAGGTTGTGAATCAATTTAGGCTCATACAAATACTAAATTTAAATCAAAGTCATATTCCAAAATCTCACTATCATCAAATGAAATTTTAAGTCATTGTGTTAATATGCCTATAAGCATAAAAATAATACCATATATTGGGTGATCATATGTTGAAGGAGGAGGATGTGAAATATATGTCATATGCACCTCATTAGTACCCTTAGTTTATGTTAATTTATGATTTGGAATGGGATTGGATAATATTTTCAACTTTGCATTCCCATTAGGTTATGGTCCTAAAACTTTTGTAGGTGTACTAAGCTCAAAATGTTATCATCATTGAGATCATGTATCTTATTCCTTATCTAGAATAATTTAATCATATAACATTCAACACATCAATGATAATCATAATGCACATTACCAATATACCCTTTAGTTGTAGGTCTTCTCATATCAACCTATTATGGGGGAGGAAGGGATATAAGGAGGTTGCGGTAATAATGAAAGCTACCTCCTCTATGGAGTGGATAGGATAAGTTAATTAGTAGGTTGTGATATTGAATTAACTATTATTTTTGACTCATTCTTAGTTTCATTTGTTTTGGCATTGTAACTTGGTTTGCTTTGAAACTTTGAAGTTGAAGTAGTTGGAGATTAAGAAAATATTTGAGTTGATTCAAAGTTATGATTGTAGCTTCTTGATATCTAATTGTATGGCATAACTCATCAAATGATTTTAATTTCTTGTGCATAATGGACTCATGGAGGGTGAAAAGGATTTTTTTTTTGAATATATATTACAACTAATTATTAACCATAGGATTTTTCATCTTAGAAAGCATGGTCTTTTACAAAATCAAATTGTCACTAATTGGTTCATTAAATCCATGCTTAATATTTTAAATTTGAGAATTAAATATTATATCATTGATATTGATCAACAAATGTGCTTGAAACTAATTTTCCAAAGGATTAAGTGCATTAACTGATTGAAATGGTAGATCATAGAACCATTATAAAGTGTAGTTATTAATACTCCATGGAAATAATTTTGTAAATAAGATATAACTTATTTTTTGGATTAATGTGATCTAACAAGATAACTTATTTTTAGATTAATGTGATCTAACAAGATACAACTTTTGAAATATTAAGATTGTATAAAATATAAAAATAATACATTTATATGAATCTAGAATGTAAAATGTGATATTAAAAATTAATATTTTTTATAAATATAAATAACCTAATGGCTTAACATATTTAGAATTTTATAATCTTTAAGACTGAGACAGTGTGCATGTCAAAAAAGGGGATGAAAACTAGATCAAGATTTGCTCAAATTAGGAACTAGGTACCTAGATGTGCCTTTATGAAATCATCAGTATCTAGATGCTATATGTTATCATTTTTCCTCTATTAGATTCATATTTGTGTAAAACATATCTTTATTTTAGTATAGTTCATTATGTCTACTTGTAATTTGTTTTTGTGTGTGATATCAGGGCTCTCTTTGTGTGTAGTATGCATAAAACTTGTCTCCTTCACTTTGAAACCATAGGTTCAATTTTGACACTATATTTAGGTCTACAAAATGGGAATAATTATGGGTTGAAATGACCTCATCCACTCCCTAATAAAGGTTGTAGTGTTTCCTACATATCCAATACTCAAAAAAAGATAATTTAAAGTGCATGTAGTTATCCTTGTTAGGTGTATATGTGCAATAGTTATCATTTAATAAATGCAAATTGTGATATAGATTTCAACAATTGAAAAATGTAAAACTTGACTTTGATTATGTACTTCAGAGTTGGTTAGGGTTTTCTCCTTTGAGTGTTTTTAGGTTTGGAATATTTATGGATGTTTTGTCATGTCCCCTTTTTTGAGGACATTGACAGATTTGATGATTGGCCTATTATGCGACCTTCGTAGGCTAATAGGATGGATAGAGGGTCATAATGGAGCTCGGATTGACTTTGATTCACAGGATTTCTACATTTGATTTTCATTCAGATTATTTTGGACACATTTGGCTGAGCTCCTACTTTTTAGGGATATTTGATATGCAGTGGAGCACCTTTATTTTGGTATGGTCATGTGCGGAATCACTCCCTGATTCACCTGCTTCGATCGGTTTGAGGATCCGACATATATTGAGGGAGATATTAATATTTGATTGATTTAATCAAATATTAATTAATTGGTCTCATTAATAATTAATTATTAATTATTAATTATTTGCTCTAATTTTAAATTAGAAACCCTAATGCTAATTTAAGAAAACCCTAATTAGGGCAAGCATATCTTTTGAGGGTATAAGGGTTTCTCATGGAGGCCATTGTTCATTATGCATAGATTATTGATTATTGAAAATTGAAGAAATTCTTCTGTGAAGACTGAGCCAAGGGTTCCAGGATTCCATTGCAGTGGAGAACGTTCCCTCTTCATTGTGTGTGATTTAGAGGCTGTGAGATATCAGCTGATTTATTGCCAAATTGAGAGATAGCTTCATCCAGAAGTTATCACAGAGATACAGATCTGAGAGATAGCTTCATCCAGAAGTTATCACAGAATTCCAGGGTTGAGAGATAACTTCACACAGAAGTTTATCACGGAGCTTTCCAGGTATTTTCTTTATTTAGTTTTTGATCCAATAAGTTATACAGAGATAGATCTTGTGTTAGAATCTATATTCGTGAGATCAGGCTGTTCAGCAATCAGGGGTTAAGAAGAGACAGGTTGGCGGCCGTACCACGTCCGTACAAATCCGTTCAGAGCTGTTCAGGCACCGACATCGGCAGATATAGGGCTTCCAGTGACCGACATCGGTCGACTGAAGACCGACGTCGGCAGAAAGCCGACTGACAGAGACCGACGTCGGCGAGGGATCGACCGACGACGGCGTCTGTGTGTCGACACAGAAAGGCCGAGACTCTTCCGGATCCAGTTTTCACTTCCAGTTTGATAAGTCAGGTTTTTAAGACCAGATTTTAATATTCCTTATTTGTATAACAGAGACTCATCTTTTGTAATCATCCAGAAGAATAAGTAATAAGATGTTGATTTGCTATGGACAGATTATACTGTGATTTGCTTATGCTTATTTGAATATATTCTGCAAGTTTGTATCTTGTTCAGAGCTTTTTGTGTTGCTATATTTCCTGTTTGGAAAGGGACATCACAGTGGTATCAGAGCTTATTGTGCAGATAAAGGAGCCCCTAAGTAAGGGACATCACAGTGGTATCAGAGCTTTTGTGCAGATAAGAGAGCCCCTAAGTAAGGGACATTACAGTGGTATCAGAGCTAAATCCTGCCATCCTGAGGGTTTAGAAATTTTATGCAGCCACGAGAGTTGCGACCACACGGGTATTACACACGCAGTAAAGCTTTGCTTGAAGGTACTCAAGTTCTAGAACAACCGTCGGAAGACATGGGTGATGATATTGGCAGGGCCCGTATTCCTCACCATCCGAGAGACCAAGATGATCCAGAGGTTTTACTTACTCTTAGAGAACTACGAGAAGGGCAAAGGCAGAATAACCAGGTATTACAGTAGATGGCAGCAGCACTGCCAAGATTGGGTTCTCCGAGGGGACATTCCCCACACCGTGAAGATGTCAGGAGTGTTGCAGGATCATAGCGAGGCCATGGGACTATTTCTCATACAGCGAATAGGCCTACTAGGCCTATCTTTGTGAGACAGGAAGCAGAAGAGGTTATAGCAGGTGAAGAGCATGAGGAGGAATTTATAGACACATTCAGGGCAGCGACTGATGAGTGGGAGTCATTACCACCTGTGGTCAGGGAGATGATTACTTTTGACCGATTCCTCACACAAAGGAAAGAACATTATCGAGGTCGACAGAATGGGAGACCAAGGCCCCAGAACAATGATCTGAAGCAGGCTACGAGTAGGCTCACACTAGCAACATTTGACGGTAGTGGTAAGGTGACAGCACAAGCCTGGGTTAGTAAGCTGGATACATTTCTCACATTGCGACCGATGGGTGAGGAAGATGCTATCAGATATGCGACACTACATCTTGAGGGAGTAGCTCACGATTGGTGGCACCATGGGATGGTGACACTCCATCATGATCGGATCACTTCTTATCAGGAGTTTGTGGACAGGCTGGTAGAGCGTTTTGACAGGAGGGATCCAGAGTCCTATTTCCGAGAGTTGGCACAGTTGCGCCAAAGCGGCAGTCTAGAGTCTTACATTGGTGACTTCCAGAAGTTATCAGTTATGGTTCCTGACATTTCAGAGAGGCGACTAGTAGTACTCTTCATGGAGGGCTTGACAGAACCATTGAGAGGTTGGATCAAAGGCTTTGATCCTCCTTCCTTACAGGAAGCTATGAAGAAGGCACGCAGTATGGAGATGGCAGCTCCATCTAGTAGATCTAACTCCAGAGGTACTTCTTCTTCCAGGGACAATAAGGGCTCCAACAGGAATAGAGAAAGACCAGGCTTCAACATAGATAAATCAGGGGTCAAGAATGATTCGAGGGCCAATCCAGCAGCACCACCTTTAGATAGAGAGGCTCTTAATGATCTGCGAAGGAAGAAGCTTTGTTTTTACTGTAAAGGTCCATATGATGCTAATCATGATTGTCCGTTGAGACCTAAGGGCAAAGCAAATCGGGTAATGTGGGCCTATTATGAGGATGAGGAATCAGAAGATTCCGAACATCACGATTGTTCCGAGGAGCCAGAGGTTGAAGCTTCAGAGCCTTGGGTAGAGGCAGAGTCAGAACTCCAGATTCAGGAAGCACGTTTATCTAGCATCCAGCACGAGGGATCATTCAGACTCCGGGGAGTTTTGGCCGGACAGAGGGTCATTACCCTTCTTGACACAGGAGCCACACACAATTTCATTGACACTAGATTTGTGGAGAAGCGTGGACTCACCACAGAAGAGTTCGGGGGCATTAGAGTTAAGGTAGCTGACGGTTACACCCTCCGGTGTGAGCGGATGATCAGAGATCTTCCATTGCGCTTGAACAACTATGAGTTTAAGGCTGATTATTATGTGGTCAACATGGGAGATATAGATTTGGTTCTGGGCATGAAGTGGCTTCATTCCCTGGAGGTAGTCACTCTTAGTCTTAAAGATATGGAGATCCGTTTTGATGTAGATGGGAAGACTCACATTCTTAAAGCAATACGGGACGGCAACATCAAAACCATTTCTTTACATCGGATGGAGAGGCTCATACGGCATGAAATGGTAGAGTGGGCTGCCGAGTGCACATTAGCACCAATGCAGGAGGGACAACAGAAGATCGAGTACCATCCAGACATTCAGCAGCTGAGAGTCAAGCATGACAAGGTCTTTGGTGACATTCCACCAGGGAGACCTCCAGACAGGGGCATTGAGCATATTATTGAGCTTGAGGAGGGGGCTAAGCCCATTATGATTACTCCTTATCGACATCCTAAGCGGTTGAAGGATGAGATCGAGAGAACAATTAAGGAGTTACTGGCTATGGGTCATATTCAGCCGAGCAAATCACCGTTTGCTTCTTCAGTTGTTTTAGTGAAGAAGAAGGATGGTACCCTACGAATGTGCATTGACTACAGAGCCCTGAATAAGAGGACCATTAAGAACAGGTATCCTATACCTCGTATTGATGAGCTTATTGACGAGCTCCATGGTGCACGTTACTTCACGAAGATAGACTTAAGATCAGGCTACCATCAGATCAGAGTTCGTGAGCAGGACGTGGAGAAGACAGCTTTCCGCTGCCATAGTGGACACTACGAGTTTATAGTGATGCCATTCGGGCTCACTAATGCGCCAGCAACATTTCAGTCCACCATGAATAGAGTCTTCCATTCACTGCTGAGGAGGTTTGTACTTGTTTTTTTTGATGACATTCTTATATACAGTAGGAATTGGTAGGAGCATTTGGCTCATTTGGAGACTGTACTCAGCATATTGGAGAGGGAATCCTTGTACGCCAAGGAGTCCAAATGTGATTTGGGGATGACCGAATTGTTTCCTTGGGATCCAGGGGGATTGAGTAGTTCATTGTTCCGAGATTGCTTGGGGACAAGCAATTTCCGGAGGGGCGGATTGTCATGTCCCCTTTTTTGAGGACATTGACAGATTTGATGATTGGCCTATTATGCGACCTTCGTAGGCTAATAGGATGGATAGAGGGTCATAATGGAGCTCGGATTGACTTTGATTCACAGGATTTCTACATTTGATTTTCATTCAGATTATTTTGGACACATTTGGCTGAGCTCCTACTTTTTAAGGATATTTGATATGCAGTGGAGCACCTTTATTTTGGTATGGTCATGTGCGGAATCACTCCCTGATTCACCTGCTTCGATCGGTTTGAGGATCCGACATATATTGAGGGAGATATTAATATTTGATTGATTTAATCAAATATTAATTAATTGGTCTCATTAATAATTAATTATTAATTATTAATTATTTGCTCTAATTTTAAATTAGAAACCCTAATGCTAATTTAAGAAAACCCTAATTAGGGCAAGCATATCTTTTGAGGGTATAAGGGTTTCTCATGGAGGCCATTGTTCATTATGCATAGATTATTGATTATTGAAAATTGAAGAAATTCTTCTGTGAAGACTGAGCCAAGGGTTCCAGGATTCCATTGCAGTGGAGAACGTTCCCTCTTCATTGTGTGTGATTTAGAGGCTGTGAGATATCAGCTGATTTATTGCCAAATTGAGAGATAGCTTCATCCAGAAGTTATCACAGAGATACAGATCTGAGAGATAGCTTCATCCAGAAGTTATCACAGAATTCCAGGGTTGAGAGATAACTTCACACAGAAGTTTATCACGGAGCTTTCCAGGTATTTTCTTTATTTAGTTTTTGATCCAATAAGTTATACAGAGATAGATCTTGTGTTAGAATCTATATTCGTGAGATCAGGCTGTTCAGCAATCAGGGGTTAAGAAGAGACAGGTTGGCGGCCGTACCACGTCCGTACAAATCCGTTCAGAGCTGTTCAGGCACCGACATCGGCAGATATAGGGCTTCCAGTGACCGACATCGGTCGACTGAAGACCGACGTCGGCAGAAAGCCGACTGACAGAGACCGACGTCGGCGAGGGATCGACCGATGACGGCGTCTGTGTGTCGACACAGAAAGGCCGAGACTCTTCCAGATCCAGTTTTCACTTCCAGTTTGATAAGTCAGGTTTTTAAGACCAGATTTTAATATTCCTTATTTGTATAATAGAGACTCATCTTTTGTAATCATCCAGAAGAATAAGTAATAAGATGTTGATTTGCTATGGACAGATTATACTGTGATTTGCTTATGCTTATTTGAATATATTCTGCAAGTTTGTATCTTGTTCAGAGCTTTTTGTGTTGCTATATTTCCTGTTTGGAAAGGGACATCACAGTGGTATCAGAGCTTATTGTGCAGATAAAGGAGCCCCTAAGTAAGGGACATCACAGTGGTATCAGAGCTTTTGTGCAGATAAGAGAGCCCCTAAGTAAGGGACATTACATGTTTTTCTCAATGTGAAAATAATTTCCTATGAGTGATAGATTATTTTTAGATAAGGAATATGCTTATAAATATTATGTATTTAAATGGGAATATTTAGGTACTTTATCACTCCACTGACATGTGAAACATATGAGATAATTATTGTAATAGCATCCAGGCACAAAAACATTTTTCATCATTATGAATATAAGTGCTCCTAACAAAGGATAATGGCGTATAAGTTGGGAGTAAAAGAGACTCATGCACAAGACCAAGGAATCTAACATGAAATTTAGATAGAGTAATCACATATATAAATAATTTAGGTTTGGATACATAAGAAAGGTCAAAAATAATAAACAAAAAAATTGTTGACCTAGAAATCCATGTCATCTTGGCTTGCCAAATTTTTAATTCAACTTATAAGTGTGAGATGCAATATATATACTTGACCGTTGGTTAAGGCATTGAAAAATAGTTCAAAATTTTAATTCTAACCACCAAATTCATTTATTGAGGTACATATAACCAAGGTGAGGGAAGGATATTCAAGAACCTTCCAATAGGGACTATATATAAAGGATCAAAAAGATTAGATAGGGAGAGGAAGGAGAGGTGAAGGAAAGCATATAAAAAGTTGTCATTAATTTCATGTGTTTATGTAATATCATTGATGTCAAGAAGGATCAGTAAGGTAAGAGTTGTCTTTGATGTCATATGCCTAAGGTCATTGATGTCAAAATAATTTTTAGGCCAAGTGTTGGTTCACAAGACGGTGGATATGGTCATTGTTATGAGGTTGATTGTTTGAGCCTGCTAGTGTGGCTTTGAGTGATCCAGTGGAGTGTCTTATGAAGCATAATGAGGTATGGTGAAATGAGTGGATATAGGTATGTGGATTTTTTTGATTCAGTGTAAGTTTCATGTCTTTAATAAATATCTTCAAAGCTTCATGAGTTCAGAGATAGATATTGTCTTCATGTCTTGTGTGTTCAAGAAGGCTAGTTTAGTCTTGGGTAGTGGCCTATATGGTCTAAGGAGACTTGTTCAAAGGATAATTATCAGAGATATTTTAGATCCTATATTATATATCTATAGGTGAGTAGTAAGCTTCATAAGGTGTCTTAAATATCTCAAAGTGGTATGGTGCCAAGTAGGTCTATTTGATGGACTAGTTCTTGAGCATAAATATGGATTGTAGAGGCATGATGGTGGTGGTATGGATGTTTATGAGAGTTAAATTGTTCAATTTAGTGTTATATAATTTGATAAAGGTCTTTATTTAGTCACGAATCTCAGAGTGTGCCAAAGGGGTAAGTTCTTCTTCAGTGGTCTTCTCATAGTCCTTGTCTTAAGACCCTATGTGGCATAATAAAGTTACATGATAAGTATTAGAGGATTTTGAGTTAATTTAATCATGGATTTAGTTTTTACATGTTTATTCAATTATTTTGGTGCATTTTTAGGTCCTGAGTTGAAGGCAAAATCATGAAAATGAGTTTGAAGGTTTATTATGTGTGAAAAATGAAGAGATGAAGACTTGAGAAGGATTTTATCATGTTTGTTGTCATGTGTGAATGTTACATGGGAAAATGATATCCTATTTAGAGATGTAAAATGGTCCTAAAAATTATTTCCAAGCATTAGGAGTTGGTTTTAGGGGTAGACCTTTATGAACAAGCGTTAAAAATAGAAATTGGTCTAAACCCTCATAGTGACCCAATATGGAAGATCTTGATGGAAATGGATTATAATGGATTTTATGACATATTTTTATGTTTTTATCATGTATTGGAATCTTGTAGGCACCTCTATGTGGCATTGGTATGACAGATGAGTGAGTGGACCCCATATAAAAGTGTTTGTTTCTCAAAACTTTGGAAAAGTAGACAAAGTTGACAAAGTAAATAAATGAAAATAAATAAAATAAAAAAATTTATACATATATTTCATTCCCATGGTATTTTATAATTATTTTAAATACTTTAAAAATGCTAAATTAGTCATTGAAGTTGACCTATAGCGAAACAGGCCTAGTGAGGAAGACTGTGAGAAAATTAGGTAAAAATGAGAATGAGACTAGAGATGAGTTATCATGGATTATTAATAGATACAATTACATGGGTTTTTTTTAAATAACACATGTCAATATTGTTTATATTTTTTTGAGGTCATTAAAAATGTTGAAAATGTTATTCACAAGATGATATGTCTAGTGAAGATGAGACAATGAAGGTGTAAGGTTGAGAGATTAGTCTAAAAGACAAATATTTTCACCATAACATGGTATATTTATATATTAAATTTACCTAATGATCTCATGGGATCATCCACATGCATCACAAGTCTTTAAAAGTGATCACATAGGTGCTGAAAGTCATAATAATCATGACTAGTCCACAAGGTAGAATGGCAATTCTGAGTAAGCAAGTGAGTATTGATTTGGAGGCTCTCTATATTATATAAATAAAATAATTAATATATATATATATTATTTATACTTTATTTATATAAGGTTGAGATTTAGTATAATAAGTTGAAATATGGAAGCCAAAATGACTTGTTTGGCTATGTAAGAACTGTGAAAGAGAAGGTTAATAAATTGGTCTAAAATACCAATGGTTGGCACTATAATTTTTGATATATATATTTTATTATGTTATATAGGTTACATAGTAACTATTAATTTGAATTATAATCATTTGAAACATCCTTATAGGAGTTGAGAATAACATTCATCATGACTATGTTTTAAAGGATTATTATAGTTTTCGATGTGTTAGTAAGTTTGATGTTCGTAAGTCATTATGACCATATTGGAAATGTTTCAAGAATTTTATGTTTTTATATATATTCCATGGTATATTATAAATTCATATAGAGTGCTGTAAAGTGACTATACTAATTTTTGAGGTCAAATTACTAATGACTGGGTTCTACTCAAATTACTAGTTTTGAGTGAGCTTTTTTTGATGAGGTATTCTTGAGTCTTTGGAACTTGAGTGGTGGAGTATAATTATTTTTATGATGACCCTTAGGTCATTAATTTTCCATCCATATGTTTACTTTTCCTATAATTTTTTTATAGGTTGTTTGAGCTTCATCTTTGAAGACAATGTTTTTGAGGTAATTAGACTTAATAGGTCTTTAAAGCCTAATGGTGATTTCAAGGTGTAAGAGAAGGATTTGTGACTTATTAATCATTTATAAGGTTAGTTTAGTTTCTTATATAATGTTTTAGAGGTTTGAGTTATTTTTTGAGTCCATATGGGCCATAAAGGTTCAAGGTTTTTCATGGAGAGGATAGACCTAATGTATTAGGTCTCTATTAGGCCTATAAAAAGATTGAGGTCTAAAATGTGTTTAGATGACCTAATGGTGATCTTAATTTGATTGATTCTTATGTGTATCATGTACTAAGATGTGTTTTGGTTTTTAACCTAATGTATTAGTGTCTTATCTGACCAAGAGAGTATGTGAACTAGTGACTTGTATTTATACAAGGCATAATAGGCATAATTCTATGTACAAAAGATAAGATAACTAATGAGCGAATAAGAGGGTAGATTGTGAAGGATAAAAATGAATTAAGGAAAATAATAAGAGAATATAGAGACTATTACAGACATATAACAAAGTTTTGGCATGTGGATGTCAAGGTCATTTGACTTAATAATCCTATTAAGAGGTATATTGGGTGAGTAATCCTAAGAGATAGATTTGAGAGAGTTAGAGTGATTAAATTGATGAATGATTTTATTGTATTTTAAGATACTATCAAATATTCATTAGAGATGTGTTCCTAATGTATGACAGTGAGTGTAATTTAGATAAATAAGATATAGAGCTAAATAAGAGGTTACCATCTATTGGTTGAGCAATAAGGTGTCTTAAGGTGGTCAAGTTGGTCTTGGTTGAGTTGGTGCTTTGTAAAGGAGTGAGACTTGCCTTGAAATTTGGTGGTTTCATAAGTTTTATTGAAGTGGTTGAGTTTATGCTAAGTCACTTATGGGGTTGGTGCCTCCTTACAAGTTGGTTCTTGCAAAATGCCTAGTTGAGTTGGTGCTTGAATAATGAGGGGTTGGTGTCTCTTGCGGGGTCAGTGCCTCACTAAGTATTGATCCATTGCTTATAGGTGATGAGCCCATAAATATCTTATTATTGTGTCCATATATTTTACTCATCCTAATTGTTTACCATGTTTTTGAATACTTTTCCATATAGTTTCCTTTGTTCATAAATCATATAGCATTATGTTTTTAAACTCTTTTAAATAGTTAAATTTATGTATTGAAATTAAATATATGATGGTTGTCTATTACTTTAGGATGATTTTTCTATGAATGTGTTTTGAATATGTTTTGGATAAATAGGTATATATCACGAAGCATCCTGCAATAAAATGAATCTCATTACACAAACCATCCTATAGCCACTAGATGACCAAAGCTACAAAGGAATAGAGTTTAATTTTATTCTAACCAAATCATAGAAATGATTATAACCTCCATAGAGCTCAAAAAGGAAGTGGTTGAAGAATTAAACAACCTTGTTTGTCCTACAAAAAAGTTACAAGAATCACATGAAGAATGTCTTTAGTGAAAGGAACCAATTTCAGTTATTCCAATTCAAATGTATCTTAGAATAGAATGTATATTTTTTTGCATAAAACAATCTCCTTTGCGGTATATAAATAAGTAGTAGTAGATTTGAGGGATATATAAAATAGTATATGTTGAATAGAGATTTTTAGAAGTATATTATGTTAAGCAATTGTGATTGTAACTTCATATAGCAATTCATTGCTGCACTTTTGATTAATATGAGTGAGAAATTATGAGTTAAATATAGTATTTTAAAAGGAAGGGTTGAAGCTAGAGTTAGAAGGAGGAAGGGCCCCCTTTGAAAGGCTATAACAACAATCCAACCCATCTTTTTAGTTAAGCATGTTCTTTGATTTACTTAAGCATTGTGTGTTTCATTTCTGAGTTGTGCAATTTACATTCTTGTTTAAGATTTATTTTAATAAGATTCCCATGCATAAGCATTTATTTTAATATACTTTATTTATTTTTCATTTCAAGCATTCATTTGCTACACTTCAACATCTTAGATATAATTAGCATAATGTCAAATTAGAGATTGAGTGTGCACATATAGTGATGTCATTTTATCAAGTCCATGTCCCTAGGTTGACATTTAAATGAGGTAAAAGTTACAAATCCATGGTTTCTCTCCTTGTCTATTTTTATCAATAGAAGTATATCCAATTGTGAATTAACTACTAACCATTTTTAACGTTGTTATTGGGGAAGGGTGTCACACACTTGTAATCTTTAATCTTGATAACAATTATTTTTAGATGTTTACTATTTTTCCAAAGCTTACTATTTTTATAGATCAAAGATTTCATAATTTCATAGTTTAAAATTTCCCTTTTTGTAATTAGGATTGTGAAAATTTTCAAAAAAAACCCATATTACTAACCCTGTACAGGTAGGGTGGGCAATTTTTTTAAAAAAAAAGTGTTTGGCGTATGTAAAGTGAAGGGAACTATGTAGGAATATTTTTTCCTAAATCATTGAACATTGATATAAGATATGAAATACATCCTATAAAAACTAAGGAACATGAATTAATTCCTAAATATCACTCACAATTATCAATAGAAGAGGTTGAGAAATAATAATTTTTGGCTGGATTGGTAGCACAAGCTGGAGATCTTGAAGAGGTTCATATCCCTGAAAAAGACCCATATGAACCACATTTGAGAATTCCCACCTTATCACCTCCTACTCAAGAATTTTAATTTCATTTCCCTCCATCACCCAAATTTCTTACTAAGGAAGCATTTAAATCTATTCTTTCCCTTAAAATAAACACCAGGCCAATAAAATCTTCCAATTTAGAGAGACTCTTTGCTGAGACACTAGTTGAATATTTTAAAACCTCTACACCATCCAAATTATATAAGAAACCATACATTCCTAAGGAAAAATATAATGTATCCATCTTCTACACCTTAAGAAATAAAATAATTGATAAGAATTTTGAGCATAAGGTAGCAATAACCACCCGCCTACCAACATAAAGAGTATTCATGGGGGATCACTAGGAAGAAAATGCTACTAATGAGTCTGCTACTTTTTGATTTCCTATCCTTACTCTTGATGAAAATTCACCCATGAATAATATCTCTCACTCTACCCTCCCTAACTTTAGAGGAAAAGCGTATGAGGATCTAGATACATTTCTTTTTTGAGTTTAACATCCTATGCCACAACTATGATTATAATCAAGATGCTCAGAAAACTAAACTATTTCCAGCAACACTCAAAGATGCATCACTTAGATGGTTTATGGGACTTGAAAAGGATGCCATTTCTACTCAAGAAGAAATGAAGGAGAATGTTTTGATGAAACACTAAGATTATTGTAGGGGCAAAAACTACAAGAGAGATGACATTTTCTAAATGACACAAGCTGATGATGAGTCACTGGAGGAGTATATGGAAATATTTTTGTTCAGCTTGTAAAAATACAAAAAAACCAAAATGGATAAGGAATCAATCAAGATGATATTCCTAAAAGGAATTAGAGATGATTATCTAGAGGCACTAGATCTAATGTCTAGTGGTGATGTTTCTACACTACCATTTGATGAGCTAATAGTTATATGTATGAACTACTCTATATAAACCATGAAAAAAAGTAGGGGAAGAACCCTTTCTAAAACATCTACTATAAGATTGTCTAAAGGTGAAGTTAACAACTTGCTCTAGGACATGAAGAAGAACATCATCACTCACCTAGCTACTTATCTTGATACATTAAATACATGAAGAAATCAAGAATAAATTGAGAAATCCTTAGCCACCTATTGTCTTGAATGCATAAAGAAGAATGTAGATTACACATGCCATTATATGAAGGCTCAGATAGCCAGTATCACTAAGGAAAATCTTAAGATAGTAGAGTTGCATGCCATAGGAGAAGATGAGAACCAATTTTTTTTTTGTGGCTCAACAAAAACTGTGGGTATAAAGACCAAGTATGCCATCAAACTTTATGTTTGCAAATTCTCAATTATCAAATAATCCTTAATATGGTTCTTATATGATTATACCCAATCCAAATTGGTCCTAAAAAAATTGGAAACTACCCTAGAATAAGTTATGGATGCAACAGAATGGACAAAAACCTCAATAGGGACAATTCCAAAACCAGAAATTATTTTATCCCTCTAATCCATGACAACAACAATGGAGAGGAAATCAAGGATTTCCCTAACAATTAAAGCAACCAAAACAATAGGCCATAATGAAAAGCACTCATTAGCCTATTAAAAACACTCAATTACTTGCCCAACCCATCCCCTATCCTACCAATAAGTTGGTTTAACCAATACAATCTATTGAAATAATACAATATCCAACATACACCTTGGATATTAGTCAAGTTAAAATTCATTCAAGTCATGTTTTTCCACAACCCACCTCACCCATAATCATAAAACACTTTTAAATAGCTCCACTCCATATTAATCCATAGCCATTCATAGCCAACCTTGAGCCAAGTCCATCAAAAAATCACTTACAATCCTCCTTTTTCAAAGAGATTGAGCATATCACATCCTAAATAAGAGCTTGAATTTGGTATCTTAGGATAATTCAATAATGTTTTCATTAAAATCCCACTCTTTAAAGCAATAAAGGATGTTTTTATCTACAATAAACCTATTTGAGAGCTATGTTTTGAAAAATTGGGAAAAAAGAATAAGGATCCTAAAACAGTCTAGTTCATTGGCTAATTAGTAGATATTATGTTGGGAAATATAGTTCCCCTAAAATATTTTGATCCAAGAAGTCTTAGATTTAATGTTAGCATCCATGACCAACCCATTTCTAATACTTTAATTAACTTAAGTGTAGCTATTAACATGATGACCATGTAGCAATTGAAGCTTACCACTCTTCATCTAACACCTACCATCCTCTAGATGGCTGAAAAATCAACTGTTAAGCCTAAAGGAACTATTAAGGACCTTGTTATAACTATGGATTCTTGGCAATATCCATCAAACTTTATTGTCTTCCAACCAAAGACCAATTTTGGGGGTTACCCTCTCATCTTTGGTCACCCATGGTTGCTTATTGTTGATACCTTTATTGGCTGTAAATTAGGCAAAATGTTAATTTATAACAGAAATGACACCAATAAATTGGTGTTATATCCACCATATCAACCTTCACCTAATGATAGACCAATCCATTGCATTGATGACCTTAAAGAATCTATATTTTTTCAAACTCTCTATATAATTTAAAGGATTCCAGATCTATAGGCCCAAGAAGAAGCATTGTTCTTACTAGTATCTTAGAAAATACCTATTGACAGGACCCTATAACAACCAACCTATTAGAATGTACACCATGCCCTCTTCAAAATACCTTTCCTAATAATGATTTTTCTAAAATTTTAAGATACATTTGGGCATTCCATTAATTAATTCCCCATCAATGTAGTTATGTTCCTTTAATCACCAATGTAGAGATCATGCTTTCTTTAAAAAAGCAAGTAAGCATCCTACCAAATAAACCTCTCAACATCAGCACTTCTTTAGCACCCCAACAATAAAATTAGTTACTTCAAATGCTAAGGACACACAAAACAACATTTTCCTAGGATTATAATGACATGAGAGGAATACCCCCAGATTTATTCATGCATCACATTTACATTAAATAAGAATGCAAACCTATTTACCAACCCCAATGATGAATGAATCCTTTAGTCAAAGACATTGTTAAAACCAAGTTCTAAAAAATCTTGGATGAAGGATTTGTTTATCCTATCTCAGACAGCCAATGGGTATCTCCCCTAGTCATTATCCCTAAAAAGGGGGGAAATGGCCTATTTGTGTTGACTATAAAGAGTTGAATGCTACTGCCAAGAAGGATCACTTTCCCCTTCCAATTAGTTATCAAGTGTTAGATATGTTAGTAGGGAATAAGTACTTTTCTTTCATAAATAGCTATAGTGGTTATAATCAAATATGAATTGTTCTACAAGACCAAGACAAAACCACTTTTACTTTCCCTTGGAGAACCTATGCCTATGTCATTTGGCCATTTGGTCTTTGCAATGCCCCAATTACTTTTCAACAGGCTATGTTGAACATATTTTTTAATCTCTCTCATGACTATGTTTAAATCTACATGGATGATTTCACTGTCTATGGGTAGAAATTTGAAGAAAAGCTAACCAACTTAGAGAAAGTTCTTCAATGTTACTAAGACCATCAATTATCTCTAAGAAATGAAAAGTGTTACATGTTTATGACTAAAGGGATTATGTTGGGACATCACATATCCCCTACTAGAATTCAAGTTAATCAATCAAATATAAGTATCATAAAGGATCTACCCACACCAAAGAAGTATAAAGTTGTTAGAAGTTTTTAGGACATGTTGGTTATTATAGATGATTCATCAAAGATTTTAGTACAATTGCCACCCCATTATTTGGATTGATTACTAAAGATGTTAAATTTACATGGACTAGTGATTATCAAATTTCCTTTCAACAACTTAAAGACCTACTCATAAAAAATCATATTCTAAGAGGGCTTGACTAGAAGAAGCCTTTTCACATTCATATAGATGCATTTGACACCACTCTAGGAGATGTCCTTGGCTAAAAATATGAATATCTAAGTTATGTAATTTATTTTATCAACAAGCATATTCAAGGGGTTGAACTTAACTACACTATAATAGAGAAGTAATTTATCACCATCATCTATGCCATTAACAAATTTTGACACTACAATATAGGTTACCAAGTATTCATTAACATTGATCATATAGCAATAAGGTATTTAATGAACAAACCTATTGTTACAGGTAGGATAATTCGTTTGTTGTTTTTGCTATAAGAATTTGATATTACTATTATAGATAGACCTAGTAAAGATAATGTACTAGAATATTTTATATCTTGATTTAAAAATGATGAGCATAGTCCTATTGTTGATGATTATTTTCCTAATGAACATTTATTTAATGTAATAATTCAATCTCTTTGGTTTGCAAATATTGCTAACTATCTTATTGTAGGATCACTACCACAACATTTTTCACCTAGGGATAAATAACACCTAATCCAAAAGATCAAACATTATTCTTGGATTGTAGTATATATATTTATCACTAGACTAGACTCAATTATGAGAAGATTTATTTGATAAGATGAAGCTTATGACATTCTCAGAGCCTACCATGATGAACCCTATGGGGGTCATTTTTCTACCAAATGGATTTCATTGAAATTACTCACTTCTAGATATTATTGGCCTTCTTTGAATAAAGATGCCATGAGGTACACCCATATATGTGATCAATTTTAGCATATGGGAAATTTCACTCGCTCTGATGAAATTCCATTACAACCATAATTGGTTCTAGAACCCTTTGACAAATGGAGACTACATTTTTTAGGTCCCATTGATCTTAAATCTAACAACAAAGAATTCATATTGGTGTGCACTGATTATGTCACCAAATGGGTAGAGGTCAAAGCCCTAACCCATGATTAATATGATAAGGTAGCTAAGTTCCTCTATGAATAAATATTCACTTGTTATGGAGTTCTAAGAGAGATCATCACATACCAAGGCCCATAAATCACATTAGACCTCACAACTACCTTGGTAAAAGAATATAAAGTCAAATACAAGAAGTCTAACCCTTATAATCTTTAGTCAAATGGTCATGTGGAAGTGAAAAACCATGAATTATAAAATATCCTCACTAATATTGTTAGCTTGCATGGAAAATATTGGTCAATTCATCTTCTAGAAGTAGTTAGGGTTTATAGAATCACCTAGAAAACCAAAACTAGTTTCACTCCATATGAGCTAGTTTATGGTTAAAATCCTATTATGCCCATTGATTTTGAATGTAAAACATTAATGAAAACATTTGATTTTTTATTATATCTTTATCAATCTTAACAAGATAAGATCATTCGGTTGAATGCACTTGATAAATTAATAATGGAAGCACTTCATCATACTGAAATAGTGCAAATAAAATGTGTAGGATGACATGATAGGAATATCAAGACTAATAATTTATAAATAGGATACTAGGCACTCCTTTTTTACTCTAAATACAAGGATCATAAAGGAAAGCTACAATCTAGATGGCTTAGGCCTTATGAAATTGAACAAGTTTTTGACAATATAGCAGTAAAGCTTATGACCATTAGATCTATTCATTTCCAACTACTTGTTAATGGTCACATGCTCAAGATGTACAAGAAACTATTTTCTAAGGAAACTCTCACTTGATAATTAATTGAAGAAAAACATCCATCTCTTCTTCATGAAGCAAATCAACCTATTTCTATAGCCGATAGGTATTTCTATCAACCCTTCTCTAATATTTTCCAGGAGTGAAAAAGCTTCCTACAACCAAGAATAAGACATTCGCAATGGCTTGGTTTAGGATGAATAAAATCATACCCTCTAGATTATTTTGATTTCAATTGAGTTTGGACCAAAAAATTAAAAAAAAACCAAAAAATTTAGCAATGAAAACCTTGGAGCATTGTTGACAGATGTTGTCTCACAAAACTAGGTCACTGGTTGATCGACATCTATTAAAAAAATAAAGTGAAAAGGCACTACTACTAATAAAAATGTTTTGTTTTCCCTTTCTTTTGTTTGTAGATTCATTCCATTGGAGGAAAAATACATTTTTCTTCTTGCTACAGGATGGAAAACTTGACGCTATAGGTGAAAAACTTGTTGTTGTAGGATAAAACTTACAGTTACAAGATAAAACTTGTGATAGGATACATATCTTACTATAGGATGTCTTCCTACATTCTATCCTACATCAATCATTTTCTCCCACTCAAATTCTAACATATTCCATGATCACCACTTCACATCATCATTTACATATTTATGAAAGGTATTTCTATAGGTAATATGGTAATTATTCTATATTTATTTCTTATCATACATTTTAATTATTTCTAAAGATGATGAGACTTAATGATATCAATTCACCATCATATCCTATCTTTATCATGAGCACCTACCATCTCCATCATTGTTAACATGACCATTGACACAACTGATATTACCACCCCTTACTCTTCTCATAAGTGTTTTATGCACATCGACTTCATCACTCGAGGACAAGTGACATATTAAGTTAGGGGAGATTTTCCATTAATTCAAAAGGATTATATCACCTTCAAAATCAAAAGTCATAAAATATTTTTCCATTTCCCAAAACCCTTTTTGTAAGTACCAGACCTGTAACTCACATAAATTGAGAGGTGATTTGTTGAAATATGAACCACTGAATATTACCCCCTTGACCAACAGCCCATAAATCTTAGCCTTGTTTTGACATATAGGATGGGTGTAGTATTTTGATAAAATACAGTCCCTAGATGAAGGAATTATGAAATAATTTGTTGGTACATTGCATAATAGTTTGGCCATAGTAAAAGAGATGGAAGTAAAGATGATATAAATAGCCATCAACAGAGTAACTAGACTAACTACAATAGGGGAAGAATGAAAAGATAAATATGATGCTAAGGTTAAGAGATGAAAGTTTAGAAGAGTAAATGAATGCCTGGAAACCTTAAAGTAGGGCACCACAAGGTTGTCTCTACTAGGAAGATGGGCTAAAGCTATAAGTTTATCTCCATATATTTCATCTACAAAGGAAAGTATTCTATGATGCATGGCCTACACTTTAAGTTATTGAATCATTTATGGCTTGGAATGAAGATAAACATTCTCAAATTTTTACTTCACATGATAACTAAAATTTTGAAGGCTTTTCAAAAAGGTAATTCTAAAGCTCTCTCCCACCATTGTCTCATCCAGTTACTTATTCAAGACTATTTGCAAATAACTAGACCTAACATCAATTGGAAGGAATTTCTCTAAGTACGAAGAAATGAAGAGAGTGATGGAGAAGGAAATGAATTATAATAAGAATTGGAGGTTGAAGGACAAATATTAGAAGAAGCTCTCCTTGTAAAACTATAAGAACCTACAATAGAAAACCTTCCTGTAGCCACATAAGAACCTACGAAAGAAGGTATTCCTGTAGCAACATAAGAACCTGTAGTAAGGCCTGAGAGAAAGAAAAAGAGTAAAATCATTCCCTAACTAGATTCAAATGAGTTTGAGGAGGAATTCCCATCTTCTTTCAATAAGACCAAAACAACCCCTACTCCTTGTAGATCTCACAGATTAAAGAGAAAAATGAGAGCTAAACCTTCCATTATTCAAATAAATGAAGAATCTGGAGAAGAAAGGACTACTAGTATAAATGAATCTATTGAGACCAAAATATATAGGGAATAACATTATATAGTATTCAATCAGGAAGAAACAAAATAAATTGAGCAGAGTCTTGAATAAATGCACGAAGAAGAAGAACAAGCTAAACACAGTTTTAAAGAAATGCATGAAGAAAAAGAACAAGTTGAACATATTTTTGAAGAAATGCATGAGGAAGAAGAATAATCTGAACATAGTTTTGAATAATTTTATGAGGAACCAATACAACAAGAGTTGCATGAGGAACCCATGTAGGAAGAAGGTGAACAATTGGAGCAAC
This sequence comes from Torreya grandis, assembly GCA_037957365.1. Classification (NCBI taxonomy): domain Eukaryota; kingdom Viridiplantae; phylum Streptophyta; class Pinopsida; order Cupressales; family Taxaceae; genus Torreya; species Torreya grandis. The sequence continues at coordinate 1,501,437 of JARHVA010003162.1, read as the reverse complement.
CTATAGTGCAAGCGTAATTTTCCACTCTTAAGCAAACCTTACAATAAATTGAGAAACTAAGGAGGTAGTTGTAAGATCAATCTGATGGAGGTCTAGATGCACTTGTTGTATTAGCTTGTTAGCTAGAGCCCTCAATTGAAGACCATACTATAGCCAACATTCCACAACCTTCTATAGAGGTCAATTAGAAAGAGGAACTTAAAGATGATCTTGAGGTTAGGTATCACTCCCATTTTGCAATATTTTTCAAACTATTGAATTAGATGGATAATTAATTTGAATATCTGAAGGAATTAAGGAAATAAAATAAGAAATAATTTGAAGGAATAGAGCATCACCAAACTAAAATAGAAAGTTGAGGACATGGCTAGTATAAACCAACAACTCCTTGATTGTAGGTCTCCTACAAAATTTTATTCAATTTATATTGAAGAACAATAGCACAAGTTCATAATTATGAGAATTTATTTTGATATGCCCCATGAATTTATTCATCCCCTTTCCTTATTTTTTATTTATAAAGTAAGTTCATAGGAAGAATAATCACAATTGTACGAGTTTTAATTGCACAATTATGTTGTTTCATATGTTAGAGAGTGGAATGCCAATCTATATGTTGGAGATGTCCAATTGCAATCATTTTCATCATATTTTTTGAATGAACAAAGAAGAGGAAGAGAAATAACAGAATATAGGAAAAAAGAGAATGAGGGTCAGTTACTCATCAGGAATGAATCAATGGCACTTAATGTTGTTTTAGAAAAATGGGATGATATCATGTTGAAAAATGAAGTAAAAACTTGGTTTGGTAAGAATTATGATAAATTTCAAGATTTTTATTTAAGATTAAGATATTTTGTTGGTCCTACTACATGAGAATCATGCATTGAATGATGGAATGAGTTCACCCTATCATTAAGAAAGAGGTAACCCTATTCCCCTTTCAATTTAAACATAGAATTTACCAAGACCATAAAATACATTCTTCTTACAAGTGACATGGGATCATAATTGTTGAACCTAAAGTTCCAGCCACCCCTATTATGCTACCCTATTCCTAATTGGTAGAAAAAACCCAGTGGATGAAGTCAAAGAAGCTGAAATTTGGCAACTATTTGAACAAAGGCATGGATTCTATGCTCACCTTTCCAGTGGCGTTATTAATCCTATGGATTTTAGATTTCTTTATGAATTGGGAATGAATAAGTATGGTACTCAAGATTAATAAAAATATTAAGTTGGGGGCATGATGAGCCCCAAAAATGTCATGTCATTATGTCCATGTATTATACTCATCTTACTTGTTTACAATGATTTTGAACACTTTTCCATATAGTTTCCTTTCTTCATAAACCATATAGAATTATGTTTTCAAAATCTTTTAAATAGTTGAAATTATGTATTGAAATTAAATATATGATAGTTGTCTATTGCTTTAGAATGATTTATATATTAATGTGTTTTGAAGATGTTTTGGAGAAATAGGTATATAGCACAGAGCAACCTACAACAAAAATAATATCATTAGACCATCTTGCAACCACTATGTGACCAAAGTCATAGATGAACAGATTTTGATTGTCTTCTAACTAACTCATAGAAATGACTTTAACCTCCATGGATCTTAATAAGGAAGTGGTTTAAGAATGAAATAACCTTGTTTATTTGGTAGCAAAGTCACAAGATTCACATGAAGAACATCTTTAGCAAAAGGAACCAATTTCAATTATTCCAATTCAAATGTATCTTAGAATAGAATGTATATATTGTTTTGCATAAAACAATCTCCTTTGTGGTATATAAATATGTAGTATTAGAGTTGAGGGATATATAAAATAGTATATGTTGAATAGAGATTGTCAGAAGTACATTGTGTTAAGCAATTATGATTTTAACTTCATGCAACAATTCATTTATGCACTTTTGATTAATAAGTTAAGGGGAAGGGTTGAAGCTAGAGTTGGAGGGAAGAAGGGCCCCCTTTGGAAGGATACAAAAACAATCCAACCAATCTTTTTAGTTAAGCATGTTGTTTGATTTCCTTAAGCATTATGTGTTTCATTTTTGAGTTGTACAATTTGCATTCTTGTTTAACATTTGTTTTAGGAAGCTTCCCATGCATAAGCATTTATTTTATTGTACCTTTTTTATGTTTTAGTTCAATCATTTCATTTAATTCACTTCAACATCTTAGATACAATTAGAAAAATGTCAAATTAGAGATTCAATTTACACATATAGTGACATCATCCTATTAAGTTTACATATTTGGGTTGACATTTAAATGAGGTAGAAGGTACAGATCCATGATTGATCTCCTGGTCTATTTTGATCAAGAGAAGTATATCTGATTATGAATCAGCTTCTAGTCAATAGGACTGTAGTCCAAGATGTGTTTAAATGGGTTTTATCCCCCATGAGGGTTTCCCATATATCTCTTATGTTCATATGTTGTATACTTTTATGGATGCTTGTTTATGAATTGGTTGATGTATGTGTTTGAATGAATGCTTCATGAATGATTGGTATAATTGAATGATTATTTTAAGGGCACTAATTCACCCCCCCCCCACTCTCTTAGTGGTTGTGCTTCCAATAATTGGTATCATAATTTGGTCCTTTGGAGCATGCATAATAGCTAAAAGGTGTTTCTAAAAGCACAAGATGGATAAGAAACTAAGGAAAGAGAGTCAAGATTTGAAATATATGGTCAAGGCTCTTGAGGATCAAATATGTACTTTGAATAATGACATAGACAAAGAGTAAAAATAAGATGAGAATAGCATCAAATATATCAAGGATCAGTTAGAGGTTGTTAATGAAATTTTAAGGTCAAAGGAAGTTAAGTATGATCAGTTGAAGACCAAGTTTGGATCCTTGAAGGTTAAACATGAGCAACTCATGGACAAGATGATAAAGGTTGAGAAAGATAATGATGAGTTAGCTTAGACCAACAAGAATGCATATCATCCTAATAATAAGTTTAACATGAATGAAAATCAGAAGAGATCAACACCAAATAGGCAACCTAATTCAATAAGGTATTATAATTAATTTCTTGGTTACTGTTTCACTTGTTATTAGTTTGGGCATAGAGAAAGGGATTATAAGAGGAGAAACAATTAGTCAAAAAAGGATTATGATCCACATCAAGGAAAAGGTGTGAGTAAGGTTGTTTACTTTAGTTGTCAACATGTTGGTCACATTGTAATTTTCCATAAAATCAAATTGGATAAACCCTATAGTCATAGCAAGATGACTGATGTAACTAAAAAGGTATATAGACCAAAGGTAGTTAATGTTAATCACATTGAGCCTATCAATTAGAATGATTTGTTTTTAGTAGAATAGGGATTAGATGTGAATAAGTTCCAAAATCATGTAATATCAACATCTATTGATGGTGCATTGGAAGAAAAAAATATAATCAAAGAGAAGAAGGACAATGTAGACATCAAGCCTAAAGTGCCAATCAAAACCAAGAGAATCCTAAAGAAAGACTATTAGTCTCATAATTTCAAGATGGTTGAGAGAAGTGGATTTGATAACTAGGGGTCTCTTAAGCTCATGTTGTTCTAGAGACCTCTGAAGTAGGGTGTCTCTATCTAGGATTCAAGGAAACACTCTTCAACCAATAAGAAGCATGTGAAGGCTTCTATATTGAGGTGGTTGTTTAAATAAAGGTTTGGATGATCATTTCAGAGCTAGATCATGTATGTAATTAATAAAAAAAGTACCATGGTCCATGAAAATGAATGGAATTAGGTGTTTGTATCAGTTTTATTATAAAAATAGAGAATTTGAAGATAACTAAGAAGGTTAGTTGTTTACATGATCTAAGTCATGGTTGAGGTTTGCACAGAGGACCACATGATGAGATAATGGGAAGATAGGTTCAATGATTTAATATGTTTTAAGGTGTTCCTATGGTCATCACAAGCATTCCAAAGTGGTTTACATGGTCAACTTATATGGTATAAGGAAGGTGTCACTTGGTTTAGGTCTGCATCTAGACCTAATCTTAGACCCTGCCAGGTCTATTGAAGCATGATGGGTAATTATGTAAGCATGATTGTTTTGAGGATTGGTGAAAATATATATTTGGTATATATGAAGTTAGGAAAATTAGAGTGTTTCTCATAAGGATGATAGTGTGTTTATCATAAAGGCATATAACAGAGGTGAAGCATAAAGTAAGGGGGAGTATGTGTGAGATGTTTCAAAGGTTTAGAAAGCATGTTTTATTTAGTATGATTTGAGATCCCATATGATAAAAATAATTGAGATGTATGGACAAAGGGGGAGATTTTTGGCTTTGAGAGTGGTCAGGTCCAAGGATTAGTGGACTATGTGTAGATGACCTTGTGAGAGTGTGTATGACCCTTGTCATTAATGTCAAAGGGGAAGAAAGTTCTTGATGGTCAAAGTTCCTATGGGAGAAAGTTAATAATGAAATTGTTTAGTTTAAGAGAGAATTATATTGTTAAGAGTAGTGTAGTTTGATAATGATTAGTCCATTTTTGGTTTGTCATCAATGAAAAAGGGGGAGATTGTTGAAAGTTATCATTGAAGTCATGTGTTTATGTACTATCATTGATGTCAAAAAGGATCAGTAAGGTAAGAGTTGTATTTTATGCTATATGATTGAGGCCATTGATGTCAAAGGAAGTTTTAGGTCAAGTTTTATTTCACAAGAAGGTGTCTATGGTCATTGGTATGAGGTTGATTGTTTGAGCCTACTAATGTGGCTTTGAGTGATCCAATAGAGTGTCTTGTGAAGCATAGTGAGTTATGGTAAAATGAGTGGATACAAGTATGTGGATTTATTTGAGGTAGTATAAGTTTCATGTCTTTGATGAAGATATTTAGAGCTTTATGAATTTAGAGAGAGATTGTCTTCATGTCTTGTGTGTTCAAGAAGGCTAGTTTAGTCTTGGGTAGTGACCTATATGGTCTAAGGAGACTTGGTCAAAGGAGAATGATGGGATATATTTTGTATCCTATCTCAGATGTTTGGAGGTGAGTATTAATCTTTATAAGTCTTTTGAAGACCTTAAAGTGGTATGTTACTGAGTAGGTATATTTGGTGTACTAGTTCTTGAGCATGGATATGGCTTGCAGAGGCATGATGATGGTGCTATGTATGTGTATGAGATTTAAATTGTTTAATGTAGTGTTATATCATGTGATAAAGGTGTTGTGTTAGTCACATGACTCTAAAAGTGAGCCAAAGGGGTAAGCTATTCTTTAGTGGTCTTCTCATAGACCTTGTCTTAAGACCCTAGGTGGCAGAATGAGGTATCATGAACAAGATTAGAGTTTTTTGAGATCATGTAATCATGGTTTGAGGTTTGACATGTTTTTTCAAGTATTTTGGTGTATTTTGAGGTCTTCAAGTAAAGGATAAATCTTGAAAATGAGTTTGAAGATATCTTGTGTGTACAGAATGAAGAGCTAAAGATCTGAGAAAGATTTTTCTATGCTTGTTGGAACATGTGACTATTACATGTGAAGATTATATATTATGGAGATATGGTAAAGGGTCATAATAATGTTTTATAAGCATTAGGAGTTGGTTTTAGGGGCAGAGATTTATGAACAAATGTTAAAAATGGAAACTAGTCTAAAACCCTCATAAAACCTTCATAGTGACCTGATATGGAAGATCTTGATTGAAGTGGCCTAGAATGGATTGGATGACCTATTTTTATTTTTATATCATGGATTGGACACTTATAGGTACTTTTGGGTGGCATTGGTCTAGTAATGAGTGAGTGGACCCCATAGAAAAGTGTTTGTTTCTCAAAAAATTGGTATAGCAGATAGAGTTAACCAATTAACTGAATGAAAATAATTAGAGGACAAAGTTTGAGACTTTTATTTCATGATCATGGTATTTTTTTATCAGGTTCTAGACTTTAAAAATGCCAAACCAGTTATGGAATTTGACCTATCACTAAAAAGGCTTAATGAAGAAGACAGTGAGAAAATAGGTAGAAGTGAGAATGAGATTAGGGATGAGTTGTCATCGATTAGGAATGGATACAGTTACATTGGGTTGTTTTTTAACACCTATAACACATGTACATATTGGTTACATGTTTTAGAGGTCATTGAAAATGTTGTTCACAAGATGGCCTATCTAGTGAAAATGAGATAGTGAAGGTGTAAGGTTGAGAGATTGGTCTGAAAGACCAATATTGTTAGTATACCATGGTATATTTCTCTATGAAATTAAATTAATTATCTCATAAGATCATCTTAAATCATTATATGATTATAAAATTGATCACATAGGTGCTAAAATTCATAATCATCATGACTGGTTCACAAGGCAGAATGGTAGTTCTGAGTAAGCAAGTGAGAGGTTGAGTTCAAGGATCTTTGCTCTTAGATGAAGCAAATAATGCACAAATAACTTAATTGTAAAAATGAATACATCCTTGATTATGAAAATCCACTTGAGGTTGAATTTGAATGTGAAGATAAAAATGAGTCTTTAATCAGTGGAAAACCACTTAGACCAAGGACTATGGTTACCATTCAAACCAATCAAGAGGAGTATGTTTCTATTAAACACATGTTCTTGGTTGTGAAACTAGATGAAGTCAATGCAAGTACCATGGAAAGTAAGCAAGGTGTTTAAAAAACAAGGACAAGACCTAAGTGGCAACTTGCACACTCTTCTAGTCCACTTCAAAGATACGGTATGAAAATATTTCCTCTTGATCTAGGAGGATCAATTCTTGCTATTTAGTTTGTACACTTTAGAGTATGTTTGTTTCAATTTGTTTTGTGTTTCCTAAGTTTTTCATTGCACAAGTGTGTTTCCTTTCCTTTATTTGGTGTGTGTATTTGTGTTTGTGCATGTGGGTCAACTAGCTTGTTTCCCTTGAACCAAACATTTGTTCAAATCAATTTGAGTATCCATATACATGACTTTTTGCCCAATAGAAGGATTAGGCAACTAGTCTTAGGCATAGCAGGCATGCCACCCTTGAGAGTTACCAAGAATGTAGACCAAATTTGACCACAAGTCAAATTTGGGTCAACCCCTACTATTTTTAAATTTTAGAGAAAGATTCATGTATTATGGGTTCATATATTATCCTACATGTCTCACTTACCCTTTCCTTAATCCTTGTTAGAATATATCCTCCTTGTATTGGCTCAATCAACATTGGTCAAACCTATTCAAACTTAGTCAAAGTGCCAAATTATATTGAAAATGTCCTAAAATGGTCTTTAAATTATTTCAAGCTGTCTTCAAGTCATGAATTGGCCATTTTCTAGGTTTCATGTGGTAAAAGGGTAATTTGGCCACTTTTATAGCTCATTAATTGACTTGTACGAATGGTGGGAGTTAAAAAAATATGTCATTAAGGTGGATATAAATGTCGATAAGGCCAAATCATGTTAGAATAAATTAGGTGATAGTTAGAAGTCTATTATGATCAAGAAATGGTAGTTTTTCCTCAAAAATAGGATTTTTTTGGCACTTATATAGACTTCTCAAGTTAACCATCAGTTTAAAACATGGAGTTACTATTCACCTCCTCATAGGTCATTTAAATGCTTTTATTTCAAGGATAATGCAATAAAATTCATATACAACTTATTTTCCTCCATTTGCACTTAGCAAGCAAAGAAAGGCTAGATTCAATCACTTGGCATGGGTTGTACAAGTGGAATTGGAAATAATGGTATTGGGGGTGGTTAGTAATCTTTGTCTACTTCAATTTCATAGCAAGAAGTCTTAGATTGGTGCCTCTTCCCTTATGAATCATTGGAAAAATTGTTTTGAGTTTATTTTTTAGATGTCCCTAATGTATGTTGTGTATTCAAGGATTGAAATATTTTTTTGAGGTGCTTGGAGAGTCTTATCCTTGCATAATCTTGCTCTTTCATGTTCTTGCCTATATATCATAGTCAAACCTTCAGCTATAGACCCCTGCTGATGTCATGGCGGCATATGTGGAGGTGTGATGAGACCATATTTAGAACCCTTGCTTATGGATGAGAATAATGCTAGGCTTGTTTAAGGTAAGGAATGGTAAAGAGGCTATGAAATACACTCAATGAGGATGAAGACTATTTTAGTTTCTCAATCCCTAATAGTTGAAAATAGAGGCCTATTAGGTTTTTTGTGATATAATAGAACATGTTTATATGAGCCCCTAAGGTGTCTACCTAGAATGATCTTATATTCCTATAATAGTATAATGTCCCTACAAAATGTGAAGGAAGAATGAAAAATGGAGGGTGGTATTTTCAACACCCAAAAGTGCCCTCAAAACCACTAAAAAGGGGTAGTGACATCTATAAGAAACTGACTTAAAGGACCAATATTCAACCAAAGTTTCATCCTAAAGTCATGATTCATGTTTGAATGACCTTGAATATGGAAAAGTAACAATTTAATGCTAAAATACCTTCCCAAAGGTATAGTGTATCCAACCTTGAGTCATGATCAAACCCCCTTGTCCGTACACAGGCCTATGAGGGAAAACACAGTCAAGAAGGGTTAGTAAATAGTGAAGTTGGAGGTGAGAGTTTAGATATAATTTTCACACTTAAAAGATTAATAAGGTGATTTTTTTATCATAAAAATTCATGGGAAGACCAATCACTTTCAAACAAACCTAATTCATGCCCATAAGCACCTACAATTGGCCTAAAGGCATGACTGTCACAGTCAAGGTAGGGTGTCCTAGTTGAGGACCTAGGCAAAGAATTGATATGATTTGAAAGGTTTCCAAGAGCTATAAAATCATAAGGAAAACATCATGACCTAAAAATCATGAAGAGGAGGTCCAAATCCATAATTCAAGGCTCAGTGATTACTTATAAGCCTACACGGACTAAGAGAAGTAGTGAGTTGAAAATAGGTTTTTCTTGTGCCAAATGGGACTATGTTAGTGAAGTTTGACTTGGAAAAAGTGAGGGATGATCTCAAAGGAACCTCAACATGATTTAAGACTTTTTTCAAACCTTTTTTTGTATTTAATAACCTCTAAACATAGTCAAATAGGGTTGTGGGTAGTAAGTGATATGTAAGGTCTCCTTTGCATCAAAAGTACTGTAAGGGTGGAGTTTGTAATAGATTATTGAAATATGACATCAAGGAATTAATTTGAAACTAATTACACCATATATAGTCCCAAATATGTCCAAATTAACCTACAAAAATGGTATCTAAATGAGAAACACTATCATCATAACACCCCTACACACAGTCCTGCACTCTAAAGTCTACCTTGGAAATGGTGTTATATAGAGATATAAAGTTGGATTTGAAGGCTGATTTTTGGTAAAAAATACCCTTGGGAGTTGGGGAAGCACATCCAATTATTGGTTTTGAAAAATAGATAGATAAAATCCCCTCTATTTTATCTTAGAGTAGGGGCAGTTTTTTCATGCCCAAGGAGACAATTTGAAGAAGAAATGGGTCAAATCATGGACCAAAGGTTAGGTGAGATAAAATAGAGATTTTCGTAGCTATTACGCATCCAATGGAGCATGAGAAATTAATATATAATATTTTCAAGCAAGAAGGATTCTCGAACCAAGAAGGGTTACATAGAGATGTTGAAAACTACAGACTCCATCAGTCCAGCATTAGACTTCTATAGTTGAACTATGGAATCCATTAGTAGAGCTTCATTAATTTTATAGGGCTCACATAATGCAAAGAATATAGTTTTAAGTGTTAAAAAATTCCTATGGGGGAGTTATCTTGATTATAGGTAATGATTGAGCTTGTGAAAAATAATGTCATGATTAAGAAAACTCCCAATTCAAGTGAGGGTTTCTTTATAACTCCCTTTCCTCATCATACATGAGACATTTATCCATAACATGCCTTGGAATTCTCAAACAAGCCATGATGAAGGTAGTTTCACAAAGGAATCATGACTAAGAGGATTTCTATGCCACACTTGGAAGAGGAGGCTAATTTGGGATATGATCAAGTGTAATTCAGTTTCATGAATCATTTTTCATTCCATCCACATGCATTGTAACTAATTTCAACCTTTGACACTTGTCCTTGTGCCTCTTTAAATTCTCTCTTCTCTCTCTCCTTACATATTATATAAATGCAATCCATTGTGGCTTTGAAATAAATTCCAACTCTTGGTATAGTGAAGCCTTGCCAAAATTATACCTTGATTTGCACTTAATCTAATGAGAAGTAAGCTAGTTATACTCTAAGTCCATTTGCACTATGTGTTGAAGTGATCCATCTTGAATGCCAAGTATAGATTGAGTTCATATTGTTTTCATTCAATCCTTGAATGTGTTGTTGTAAAATGACTTATTTCCTAATAGGTTTCATGAAGTGTGTATGAGTTTGGTTGTGTCATATCTGACCTTCCCTTCACTTGCCTTCATTTTTTGAGCTATTATTTTCCTTCATGAGACACACTAATGCTAGGGAGCTCCATTAATGGTGTTGAGGCTAGTTTTCTTGTATAGTTTATTATACAAATTCCAATTGAATGAATGGAAACAACTCTTGGTGTATCACCTCCTAGTTTAGGTTTGATTTATGTATCTTTGTCTCACTCTTTTCACCCATAATAGGCATTTTTAGTAGCATAAGACCATAAATTCATATCTAGGGAGCTATCCCTTGATATATAGAGGTTTACTTCCACTATAGGTGCCCCACACACCTCGAAGTATTCCCATCTTGGCCAAAAATATTGAAGAGGCTTGAACAACCTCTTCTAGGGTGCAAGATTTGGAGACAACAAGACTTCAATGGCTAGTTTACAGACAACTTCATCAATTACAAAAGTTCATAACCTTGTCTTCACCTTCATGACAAAATTAATTTAGGGATAGCATGTTTTGTTTATATTTCATTATAAATTGATCATTCTTCTCCAAGGAGATGTGGACTCAAAATCATCTCTACAAGGATAAGTCAATAAGAAACATGCTATAGTAGATTTCACTATAGATATTCACCTATAGTCAGGTAAATGAGAGTTCTTATAAAATATGAAGATGAAATGAATAGTCTCAATATGTTGAATACACTCTTAAATCATCACTATCAAGTCTAAGCTATGAAAATGGTTGAGATCAGTTGAGACAACTAATTCTCTAATGAACAAAGTCTTATAGCCTTATGTGCACCTATAGGCACCCCACATAAGACTAAGCATGTTAAAATAAAATAATTTAAGCTTTTTTTAATATTCCTAAGGTGTAAAAAATTACTTTAGATTGATAATATGTATATGATTGGTTGTAAAACAAATTCACCATGCACATAGTCTTATATCATGCCTTCATAATTTCATCTATTATACGTGTACCTATAGGTCTCCATAAAGTTCTAAGAGAAGTGTAATAAAAGTGTTTGAAAATTGTTTGAACCTTTATTGAGGTCTTGAAACATTGAAGGTGCCATGTTGACCATGATAGAGCCACAAGGTAGTAAATAGACTTAAATCTATGCTTTTAAGTCAAGAAGGTTGTTTCAAGGACATGTTACCTTAAAGTCTCCAAAACAAAGAGTTTACCAACCCTTCCATAGTAAAGAATATAAAGTCTAAACATGTCTATATGTTTCCATCATGGATCCCTATCACAAGGACAATGGTTTAACAAGAAATTTTGGTTGTTTGGTCATGTAAGTATAATATAGGAAGGCATCCAACTCATACAATCTTTCACTATAGTTTCTTAGTGTTATCTACAACACTTTGAAGTTCAAGTGAACCTATAAGGAAATAATGATATGTAGTGGCATGCTTTTAAGACAAGTGATATTAATTGGGTTAAAGTTGATATTATCCCTCCAAATACAATCAAAGAGGTTGATATTCAACACTTAGGGCACATCAATGCCTATAGGGGCTCCTTTTGGCCCTCATAACGATCACCTATAGTTAATTGTAGTGTGACAGTGCACTAGATCATAGAATTTTAGATGTTGGAAAGTCGTGGGACATGGTATGAGGTGAGTCCAAAAATTTGAGTAGAGAACCTTGAGGAATCAAGGAGTATCTAAACATGACATAAGGTCTAACATAAAATGACACCCTATAGGAAACCTCATTTTTTTTAGAAACACACCTACAATTTGCTATATAAGGTAGTTTAACCTAGCTATGGAGAGTGCACTTTGATGAGTTGGCAAAGGATAATGGGTATTGGACATGATTAGAACATGTTCAAATTATATCTAATTATAAATGCATCATGTCTATAAATCAATCTTGTCTTAGAGAAGATAGAGCATACCTACACTTCCAATTGGGTATACATTTTTTAAGCTAGATCATGACCAATATGGGGATCCACTAGACCCAATTAGGAGATCACTTGTCATAATACACCATGATAAGAAGGGTTATAAAGTCTATATTCTAACACAATCATGAAATAACCCTAAAAGAGTCCTAATTTTTGATATTAACTCTAGTCTAATAAACAAGAAATTAAATGTAATCTAGTACTCATTAAAGCTTGTTGCATAAAGTCAGGGTTAGAAACAAAACAAAATAAATTAAACATGCATAAAAGACATATAATCATGTCAATGTATATAGAAACCTAATGCATGGAAGATAAGCACAACTACATTATCTATATGCTCTTATAAAGGATAAATGAATTTAGGAATACTTACCTTTGAATATGAACCCTCTAAGCCTCAATATCTCCCTTGGTTAAGGTTCTTCACAAGATATTATTGTGATATGAAAGGATAACAAAGAAAAATTAGCTCTAAGCTACAAAACCTATCTATGCATCCAAAAGACTTCTCCACAAGATAAGTGTTGAGGTGTGGAGCTAAAAGCTTCACCAATGAGCAAATGCAAAGGTTGCTAGTTTTACACAGTCACAGACGTCAGTCAGGGATCGACTAGAGGCTGCCGATGTTGGTTATGGATCGGCCAACATCGGTCATATGTAGGCAGATAGGGACTGACGTCAGTCACCTGTGCATTCCATAAGTCTATTTTTGAGGTAGAACAAATTATTTGCATGATAAGTTTAACTGTTAGTGTTGAGTCTGTAGACACCTAAAAAGTGTCTAACCCTTGGTCCTTTCTCCCCCCTTGGTCCCCTTCGTCCACTTTACCACTCCTAACCCATATCTTGTTAATTTGAAATAATTATTTATTTTAATTAACAAAAGTCCCTTTTCCCTCTCCTTGCCACCTCACCACCCTAGGATACCCTCCTTGGATTCCCTTAATTCCCCACATGGCCATATTTAACACCTAGACTCCCATTCCAACTTCTCCCCTCGTCCATTTAATCTCTGACCGTTTCTCCCTCGGGCTAGCTGACCCGGCAGTTGGAAAATGGATGAAAGGCTATTTTTAGCCTTTCTCTGCCCTTTCATCTGCCGACGTCAGTCACCTGTCGACCGACATCGGCGATATTGCCAGCGTCGGTGGCCTTATTAACGGTTTTTTGCACCATTATCCCCCTCTCTTGGCTCTCTTCATCTCTCCTCTCACATAACCCGACTTTGGTATCTTGCATTCTGATCATCAATCTGTTCTTGGACCCTGCCACTCTGCCAATCTTCAAACCAAGCCTCTTATTCTCTCCCTCAGGTGTAACAACAGGTATTTTGGCTTCAGCAACTCCACCAGCGACGGGACTTTCATCACCAGCAACACCAACAATAGGTACACCAGTCTGCAACGCTTTCTTCAGCACACCATGGGTAAGTTCTCTTCTATGTTTTCATTTATGTTTTCTAGTCATTTGTTTCTAAACTAGATTCAGCACTCCTATCCCCCAGACCAAACTCTGACCAAACTAGACCAGTCTCGAACCCTATCTCTCTGTTATCCCTGTCTTCTGTTTGATCCCTCTGTCAGACCATATACTCTGCCCATTCAACTAGACTCTCAGACCCAGACCCTAGACCATTCACCCGAACCCAAAACTTTGTCTTAGACCAATCAAACAGACCATAGACTCATCCACATACCCATCCACAGATCAAGAAACTCGACCAGACCCGACTATAGACCACTACCCCAACCGACACCAGTCATTACCCCAACCGACGTCGGCAGACTAACCGACGTCGGCAGACCCTGACAACTGACGCTGGTAGGACCACCGACGTCGGTGACTGTGACCAAGCCGATAGCATCATTCAGGTAAGCTTTTGCTTCCATTTCTTTTCAGTTTATTATCATTTCAGTCTTTTTAACATTTTGTCTTTTATCAAACTTTATCTTTATCAAAATAGTGGGTTGACCTCCCTTAAGGAATTTTTCATACTTCTGGGAATAGGCTTTTGCTTGGCAACTCACCATCTCTTTATTTAACACCTCCTTTGTCCAAGTCTCTTTCTTTGCAGGTGTCATTTCTCCACAGCCAAAGAGGAGTACTCACAGCATCTGGATTACGGTGCGCAGACTATATCCAGGTACACATCAAGCCTTGACCATTCCTTCTTAAGTTTCTTAATTCTTCTCTTGAATATAGAAAGCAAAATTTGAATAGAAACATTTTGGCACGCCCGGTGGGACACGTAAGGGCCTTCCTTGGGTTCCTTTCCTTCTTTGTTCATTTAGGTGCATTAGGCTTCTTCCTTTTCACCTCGTTCTTCTTTTCCAAATGACACTATAAGCAGGAATAAAAAGAATTTTCTTTCCTTTCTTGCATTTCTAGACTAGTCAAAAAATCATTTTCTTCAACCCTTTCTCCAACTTGTTTTTCATCCAAACTTCACATTTCGACTTGGGGCATTAAAACACTTTGCATTCCATTTCTGCTTGTGCTTGCATTAGTCCACACTTAGTAATTAGTAGACCGCATATTGAATAAATCGTAGATCACTTGATGTTACACAACCAAACCACATGCACTAAAACAAACATCAAACTCACTTGAGACAAGGCCTGACTGGGATTTCATCCCCCAGCAGATACCTTACCCCTACCCGGCAATCCCACTTGGATTTCATCACCAAGGGGAAAGCCAACTCTGTTCTCTGGTAGAGTCTAAACTATAGTGAAAGTATATTTTGGCTAAGCGAAACCAGCTAACCACTAGAATCGTGAAGTGAGGGGAGCTTGTTCCTTAGCACCAGGCCTATACGGAAGCTAATACAGACTTTTGAGCACCTTAACATACCTAAAACCATCTTTAGATTACCTAAGGACCCTTCTTACAGCCAACTTCCTCAAACATCACATTAAGGCATAAGCCACACGATCTTAATAAAATTATTTCTAGGGATTTAACGCTAGGCTCTGTCTGTCATCATCTTATTTTCTATTTTTATCTATCTTTTTTGAGCTGGTAAGGACATCTTCTTGATTTCCAAAAACTTTTTTTCTGAGTTTCTGGAAAACACAGTAACCGACATCGGTTCTATAACTGACGTCGGCAACTTTTATGTACCGGCATCGGTCATCTGACCGACATCGGCAGTCTCCTTCATCGACATCGGTTTTTATACCGACGTCGGTCTCTATCCATTTTCTTTTTTTCAAAAATAGCAAGCTTAAAATCAAACTTTTTGGCTGTCTAAACATCTATTCTAAGTTTCTGAAACTGAAAACACATAGTTTCTGAAACCTGACCCTCTTCTTGACCATGCTCTCTCGTCCCTAACCAATCCTATCATGGAGTTCCACTCGGAGACTAAAAAAACTCCTACAGGACCGACCCTAACTCAGATTCCCATCATCCCTGAAGGGGACCAAGATTTTGAAAGATTCTTGGACCTCAACATCACAGCCCTTCAAAACTATCTCGCAAGAGACCCAATGCGAGACCTTTCGGGTGAAGCGGTGATGACATTAACACCGTCTGCTACCCAGCCTTTTGCCTCAACTATTGACCCAACCACGGCCAATACACAAAGTTTGGCCTCTCCATCCATTTTTAGACCAACCTCCATCGGAGTTCCATTCCCCCCTCAACCACACGCAATTCAACCAAGTTCTACATCATACCAGAATTTGGTTGTCTCGACCCCTCACACTCTTGCGCCCATGAATACAGGAGTGCCAACCTATCCTTCTACCAGTGTCGTCACGTAACCGCCCTTGGTGGTATCTAGTCAACTTATACCCTTGACCTTCATAACTCAACCACTTTTGGCCTCCACTTATCTCCCTGCGACTAGTCATCCGTACGTTGCCCCCTTACTGGTACAACCGACTACATCGTATACCTCCTCTAGCCTCTTTCAAGCACCCTACAACCTAGGGGGTGCTCCATCCACCAATCCATCAGCAGATGTCATTAAAATGCTGATGGATAAAATGTCCAGTCTCGAGACCTCTATCTCTGGCTCACGCAATGCTCTCTCGTATGAGCAAATTTGTAACGAGCCCATTCATCCTTCTGTCCCTATCTGACCATACCCCAACCAATGGGAGCTTCCTAAATTCACTCACTTCCATAGTAAGGAGAACCTGCAACAACATCTACGGGCATTCAAACATGCCTGTTATCTTATTGCCCACGATGATGCGTTACTTTTACACACGTTCCCTATGTCCCTTTCTGGCTCTACCCTTGACTGGTATAGCTCACTTGCCAGACATTCTATCGTTTAATTCATTCAACTTGCCCAATTATTTCTCGATCATTTTTCTATCAACATAACCAAATAAGTCTCAATCACAGACCTCTACTCCATCAGGCAATTTGACGACGAATCAATAGTTGATTTTGTCGCCCGTTGGAGAGGCCTGATTAACCAGCTCTCTTTCTCCTTGCCTCAATCTGAGCTCATCGAGCTCTTTTCTCGAGCATGTGCTAGACACATCTCTTCTACCTTGCGAATCCAGACATTCTGCACTTTTGATGAAGCTTTCACCATGGCTCGAAAGCTTGAACTCCGCGCCATTGAAGAGAATAAGGTCAAATTGCGTAATACCAATGCAAAAACCAATGACCATTCTTCTTCCAGACCTTCTTCTTCTGCCAACTCCAAATCCAAAGGAGTGACTAACACTATGGTCATTAGATCACCATCATCGACGACAACTAATTACTCTCAACCTTCTACATCTCCAAGCATCACCAAACAATTCCAACAACGGTACATCCAACATTCATACACTCCACTTGGAGAATCATACGCTTCCATTTTGGAAAAACTACTCAAGCAGGGGGTCCTCAATCTCCCTCCAATCTGACCACCTCAATTTGACCCTTCAAAAGCCCTCCCTACATGGTATAGGGAAGCTGACTTCTATCACTTTCATCGCATCCACGGCCATGACATCGACAATTGCCGAACCTTCAAGAACATCATCCAAGACATGATCGACAAGGGGGATCTTATTTTAGATAACCCAAACGCCCCACCAAATCAAAACATCGACATCTTCAAACAACCATTCCCAAACCATCCACCTACTCAAAACAACATCCAAACCATGACTAATGACTCTCATGACCATAATATTCACACAATCAACACTATTTTACCTCTTGTCCTTGACCAACCTCCTCCATCACAGGATGAAGAACTTTTTTCTCCTATTAGTCCTCCATCTACCTCTCTCATACTAGAGGACACCTCGACCATGCCATTAGCCTTACCTTCATCCGAAGACCTTACCTTGCCTACTCCTCAAGCACAAGCAGAAGGCAAGATCATCCCTACCTTCTTCCCTCTTGAGGAGCTGCACTCTCTTATTTCTTCTCCACCAAGAGAAGACCCAGTCTCTCCACCCATTTTGACCGAAGAAGACCCAGTCATGGTTTCCTCTTGCCTTTTGCTTGAGATTGTTACATCTCACTCACCTCTATCCACATCTAAGCCCAAACCCACACAAACGCCCACCTTACCAAAAGAGATTGAACCTCTTGGTGTTCGCCCCACATTTAACCTCGCCTCTCGCAATAATGGCCCTCAAACCATATCAAAGAAGGCCACTAGACCACACCGGAGGACTCCTCCCCCACCTTCTTCATTACCTTCAATCTTGGGACTGCATCCATCCACTTTAATAGGAGTTCTTCCTACTCCCATACTTCATAGAGGCAAGTTGCCTCCATTACTCCCTCAACCCCTCAGACATATATCTCCTCCAAACCATCGACTTATACCTCTCAAACCAAAGTCATCAACCCCCACTGCGACAAAACATCTATACCTATTAGCCAATTCTTATGCTTTACTGTTACGACAATTGTTGCAGTCCTCTCACATCTATATCCCACCTCTTAGACCATATCAATCTCTCGGACCAAAACCCCCCTGGTTCGATGATACTTGCATTTGTGCATATCATCGTACGCTTGGACACGACACTGAACATTGTTGTGCCCTCAAGGTTGCCATTTGGCAATGTCTGGGGAATGACACCCTTCTTTTTGACCACATCGTCAGCAAACCTTCAACACCACCCCACTCATCAACTCTCAGATCAAGGCCATCTTGGTTCGACAACTCTAAATTTTGTCATTATCATCACACTCCAGGACATGACACTGAGCGTTGTTGC
This sequence comes from Torreya grandis, assembly GCA_037957365.1. NCBI lineage: Eukaryota > Viridiplantae > Streptophyta > Pinopsida > Cupressales > Taxaceae > Torreya > Torreya grandis. Next base: position 1,482,973 of record JARHVA010003162.1, on the reverse strand, counting down.
GCTCTCAAAGCTATCATTCGTCAACAATGGAGAAAGGATTCCCTTCTAATCAAGGACCCTCTTGACCACCTCTTTGACAAATTATCAACACCGACCCATACCTCTCAAACCTCATCACCTAAATCGGGATCTCCATGCCAGACTATGATCCCTTTGCCGCCTTTGACCCCATTATTCGACATCAACACAGTCCATTTAGCCACCAAGCCTCAACCGACCTTGACTAATTTATCCAACATTCTCCCTAAGCGATTGGGGGAATCCAACCTTATCATGACCCTGATCAAACAGTCAACCAAACATTCGACCAACTTTGACCAGACATTCGACCAGCATCAACCAAACCTTGACCAAACTTCAATTATCAAACATCGACCAACCAAACACCTATCATTTCTTCAAGCTGTCATCAATCACTTGACCAATTTGGAAAGAGCCAAATGGGGCACCTTTGCTCCTAATTGACTCGAACCTTAACGCACTAGCATGGTCCAGGGACTTATCAGAACCTGAGCCCTTTTATGCTTTGCATCTACGACCAATCCACTGTTAGTTAAGTAATTATTTATTTGACGTTTAACTTGAGCTCGATCCCTTGAGCAGTCCCTATCACCGTCATTCCTATCTCCTTCAACCCTTAATCCTAACCCTTTTGGCAAGCATGAATGCTTTGTCCTAATAAAAGGGAAACCCTCTAAACCTCTATAGTCAAGTCCATAACCAAAAGTCCAGTCAACAAATCAATCAAATATATATAAAAATGGGATGCATATTCCAAGGTCATAAAACTATAAATGTAGACTGTTCCCTCGAAGGACAGCTGCATCATCCTTGCGGTATTCACTAGACTGCTCCCTTGAAGGACAGCTAGGCTAAAGTCATATAAAAAATACATAAAAAGTAGAATATAAACCACTCCCTCGAAGGATGGCTATGCATAAATTTTGCTACATATGCAGCATTATCTCTGAGGCTTCCCGCATCGATCAGCTTCACGACATGACCACAAAGCAAGACAATATCCCATCGCAGACTTCCCGCATCGATCAGTCTGCCTCAAAAAAAAAAACTGACTGACAAAACTTTAGAGTCATGGACTTCTCTATAGTCGTTCTCGAGGTCACCTATAAAAGGGGCAAAGTTGTTCCTGCCAAACAGGGTTCCCCCCTTCTATCTCATTATCAATCTTATCAAACTGCACACTCAAGGGATTTCGAGCTCACTTAATGTCAAGTGATTTGATTACCACACTAACACAACCACTGGTCAACTACGCAATCCATGAATGGGTCTTTTGTTTCTAAACAACCCTTATCCATGCTCTCATTCTAGTCCTTTTTAATGAAAGAGCAATTCGCCTTTCACTTTTGACACATCTTGGTCACGCCTCCAACCAAATCCAAACCAAACCATTCAAACATTTTCAGACCATTGACATGACCTAGCCTATTTCACATAGTTTCCATGGACACCAATATACATGGAAACTACCGACCCGACACAATTTATGTTAAGCATAAACCAATACTTGCTCAAGCATAAATAGACCTCAATTCATTTTTAGCATACATCCATCACGACTATGGAAAATTTCTAGGGATGAAAGACCTCTTGACCAATGTTGCAAAATACACCATTACACAATATGGAAAATGCTGCAACATCTTCTTCCCCTCATCATTCATCATGACCAATCCAGTCCATCGACCACTTTGACCAAGACCAATCGACCTCTTTGACCCTTTGTCTGAACTACATTGGTCTGAGGCCCTTCACACAGGGGCTATGTAGGCAGCACTCAGTCTTCTGAGGTTAGCTCGGCCATTCCTTTGTCCACCCATTTGCTCGTTTATCTCTCTCAAGACGTCGACCTTTCATCTTCCATCATGACCAATCAACTAGCTCCATCAATGTCGAAGTCATTTCTGACTCCTCATGGGGCCCATTTGAGATCACTTTTGCATCCATCCATCGACCACCCCACCATGGAGATCACGCATATCTCCTTAGACACTGACCACTTCCGAGACAACTCTGTCTTGGTTTTGTTTACACGCATGCTACCTCATGAATATATAGCAAAATTGTTTACAGACCTTATTTTTTAGACCCTCACAAGTATAGGATCGCAAGCTGGTTGATCCACACTACTTGTGGCTTTTTTCGTGTTTTTGAGAGCACTTTCTAAGCCCGAGATACCTGGAACACGATGACCATTTGGAGCTACAGCTTAGATTGAATAACCCAATCAGCAGACGACTAAATGCTGGGGCCTGGTTATTTCAATTTTGGCACTCCTTGACCTTTTGCCTACGACCATTTGACCTACCTGTCCCATGAAGTGGTATGCGCGCAATTATGACTTTTGCAGCGTTCACCCTCACTCTTCTTCTCATCCACCTTTTGTCAAATCGGCACCCGACATCAGGTTCCCTTCCCTCGACTCCCGCTTTGAGGGGGAATACCTCATCCATACCTCGGGGCAATCCACATCATCTCCATACCTGGGGCAACCACCTCCTATTTTTGTCTTGCAGTTCATCCAGAACAACCAACAAGACAAAAATGGGGCAAATGTAGACACCTAAAAAGTGTCTAACCCTTGGTCCTTTCTCCCCCCTTGGTCCCCTTCGTCCACTTTACCACTCCTAACCCATATCTTGTTAATTTGAAATAATTATTTATTTTAATTAACAAAAGTCCCTTTTCCCTCTCCTTGCCACCTCACCACCCTAGGATACCCTCCTTGGATTCCCTTAATTCCCCACATGGCCATACTTAACACCTAGACTCCCATTCCAACTTCTCCCCTCGTCCATTTAATCTCCTTCGATCGTTTCTCCCTCGGGTTAGCTAACCCAGCAGTTGGAAAATAGATGAAAGGCTATTTTTAGCCTTTCTCCGCCCTTTCATCCACCGACGTCGGTCACATGTCGACCAACGTCAGCAATATTGCCAGCATTGGCAGCCTTATTAGTAGTTTTCTACACCATTATCCCCCTCTCTTGGCTCTCTTCATCTCTCCTCTCGCATAACCCGACTCTGGTATCTTGCATTCTGATCATCAATCTGTTCTTGGACCCTGCCACTCTGCCAATCTTCAAACCAAGCCTCTTATTCTCTCCCTCAGGTGTAACAACAGGTATTTTGGCTTCAGCAACTCCACCAGTGATGGGAATTTCATCACCAGCAACACCAACAATAGGTACACCAGTCTGCAATGCTTTCTTCAGCACACCATGGGTAAGTTCTCTTCTATGTTTTCATTTATGTTTTCTAGTCATTTGTTTCTAAACTAGATTCAGCACTCCTATCCCCCAGACCAAACTCTGACCAAACTAGACCAGTCTCGAACCCTGTCTCTCTGCTATCCCTGTCTTCTATTTGATCCCTCTGTCGGACCATATACTCTGCCCATTTAACCAGACTCTCAAACCCAGACCCTAGACCATTCACCCGAACCCAAAACTTTGTCTCAGACCAATCAAACAGACCATAGACTCGTCCACATACCCATCCACAGATCAAGAGACTTAACTAGACCCAACTACAGACCACTGCCCTGACCGACGCCAGTCATTACCCCAACCAACGTCGGCAGACTAACTGACGTTGACAGACCCTGACAACTGACGTCGGTAGGACCACCGATGCCGGCGACTGTGACCAAGCCGATAGCATCATTCAGGTAAGCGTTTGCTTCCGTTTCTTTTTAGTTTATTATCATTTCAGTCTTTTTAACATTCTGTCTTTTATCAGACTTTATCTTTATCAAAATAGTGGGTTGACTTCCCTTAAGGAAGTTTTCATACTTCTAGGAACAGGCTTTTGCTTGGCAACTCACCATCTCTTTATCTAACACCTCCTTTGTCCAAGTCTCTTTCTTTGCAGGTGTCATTCCTTCACAGCCAAAGAGGAGTACTCACAGCGTCTGGATTACGGTGCGCAGACTATATCCAGGTACACATCAAGCCTTGACCATTCCTTCTTAAGTTTCTTAATTCTTTTCTTGAATATAGAAAGCAAAATTTAAATAGAAATAGAGTCCATGTTTCTATTTTTGGCAGGACTGATTTGAACGTTTGATTAAGAGGTGTATCTAATGGTGGAGAATGCAGAGCTCATGATCCCTAATTCTATATAATAGGGATAGATCTTCATAGCTTGTAGACATGTATGAGAAAAAGGGTGAATCAATTCAAGTAGCTGAATTATATTTGTAATTGTGAGAGAGAACTCTTGAGGGAAAGAGATCTGTACATCTGAGAGGTGTGGAAGAAAGAGAGATTTCTTTAATTGTATTTCCTTCTGGAAGAGTTTAATAAAAGTTTTCATTATTTCTTGTATCTTTTATTCTTTGTTGATTCTGATTTCTAGTTACTTATTATTCTAGTTTAATTCTATGTTTAGTTGCTTGCACAAAAGTAATCAATTGTATCTGTAAGATCCTAACAAGTGGTATCAGAGCTTGGGTTCACTAACAAGTTGTATCAGATCAGGTTAGTGTGTGTTTATAACAGGTCACTCACAGTGGTTTTTGATTGAATGGGAGTAAAGCAATGGTAGAAGAAAGTAAGATAAAAATGGAGAAGTTTAACGACAAGAATTGTCAATTATGGAGGATGCAGATAGAAGATTATCTGTATCAGAAAGATCTATACTTACCATTGGGTGGGGTTTCAAGCAAGCCCACAGATATGCAAGATGAAGAATGGAATGTTCTTGATAGAAAGGCTCTGGGATCTAGAAGGTTGAGCCTGGCATCTTCTGTGATTTCTAACTTATCACAGGCAAAGACAATGGTAGAGTTAATGGATACTTTGGCAAATTTATGTGAAAAGCCCTCAGCTTCAAATAAATTATATCTTATGAAGCAATTATTTAATTTGCAAATGCAGGAAGGTGGATCTGTATCTAGTCATCTTAATGATCTCCATGCAATAGTAAATCAGTTAAATTTAGTCAAAATAGTTTTTTATGATAAAATTAAGGCTCTCCTAATTTTATGCTCTTTACCTGAAAGTTGGCATAGTTTGGTAATGGAAGTTATTAATACTGCATCTGCTATAAATATTTTGAAAGTTGATGATGTTGTTAGTGTAATATTGAATGAAGAAACTTGCAAGAAAAGCACAGGGGAAACATCACGTAATGATTTAAGTATTGAAAGCAGGGGAAGGCAAAAAGAGAAGTGCAAGCAAGGGAGATCAAGGTCTAAGTCAAAGATGAGAGGTAGATCCAAATCCAGAAATGGAAGAAAAATAACTTGTTGGAATTGTGGAAAGATAGGGCATGCAAAGAAAGATTGTTGGTTGCTGGTTAAAGAAGAAAATCAGCATAAAGGTAAAGAAGAAGCAAAAGTTGTAGGTATTGTTGCACAAGATGCTCTTATATTTTCTTTAGATAATAAAATAGAATCCTGGGTTTTAGATTTTGGTGCCTCTTTCCATGCAACCCCAAATAGAGAATATTTCAATGATTATGTCCAGGGAGATTTTGGAATAGTTTATTTAGGGGATGATGAGCCTTGTAAAATTAATGGCAAAGGAAAAGTGCAGCTGAAATTGTAGAATGGAAACACATGGGTGTTGAAAGATGTCATGCATGTACCCATTCTGAAGAGGAATCTGATTTTTGCAAGAAAGTTGGGGTATGAGGGTTGCATAGTAACTCTCACAGCTGAATCTTGGAAAGTTTTCAAGGGTGCACTTGTATTAGCCAAAGGTAAGAGAGTAGGTACTCTCTATTTATGTAATTGTATTACTGATTATTCTTCTTCTATTTTATCTACTTCAGATTTAGATGCAAAGTTGTGGCACTGTAGGCTTGGCCACATGAGTAAGAAGGGAATGACTGTTCTTAAGTCAAAAGGTAAGCTTTCAGATTTGAAAAGCATAGATCTAGATTTCTATGAGCATTGTATTTTTGGGAAACAGAAGAGAGTGAAATTTCTCAAAACTAGGTCAACAAAGAAGAAGCACAAGTTGGAGCTTGTTCACATAGACATGTGGGGACCAGCTCAGGTAGCTTCTATTAGAGGATCACAGTATTATGTTTGTTTCATTGATGATGCTACAAGAAAGGTATGGGTTTATTACATAAAGAAGAAATTTGATGTTTTTGACACATTTAAGAAATGAAAAGCTTTGGTTGAGAATGAAACAGTTTTGAGATTGAAGTGCCTTAGATATGATAATGGTGGTGAGTTATAAAGCAATAAATTCAATAGTTACTATTCTATGAATGGAATATGTAGGGAAAGGATGGTTCCAAGGACACCTCAGCAAAATGGAGTTGATGAAAGGATGAACAGAACAATATTGGAGCGTGCACGGAGTATGAGTTGCATGCTGGTTTGCCCTTATAGTTTTGGGCAAAAGCTGTAGATACTGTAGTTTACCTGATTAATAGAGGACCCTCTACTGCACTGGATGGTGGAATTCTAGAAGAGGCATGGATAGGTAAAAAGGTAGATCTTTCATTTCTCAGAGTTTTTGGTTCTGAAGCTTTTGTGCACATTGATAAAGAAAATATAAAGAAGTTGGATGCTAAATCTATGAGGTTCACTTTTATTGGTTATGGCTCTGGATATTTTGGATTTTGGTTGTGGAATTTAGGAACTAATAAAATTATTAGAAGCCATGATGTTGTTTTCAATGAAAAGGTGATGTACAGTGATCAGCTCAAGAAGCTGAATAATTCTGAGCAGGGCAATGTTGATTTGGATGAGGTGATGATCCAAAATGAGCTTGCGGGGAAAAATAATCACATATAGGAAAACACAGACACCGACGTCAATCAGGTAGGAACCAACATCGGTCATACAGGAACCAACATCAGTCAGATAGAGATTGATGTTGGTCAGATAGGAACTGACGTTGGTTAGGTACAAACCTGGAGATGACTGAGATCGGTCACTAACAGAGAATTTGGGCAGATAGCAAGTAGTGAATGAGTCTCAAATGCCCATAAGGAGGTTAAAAAGGGTAAGTAAACCTCCAATTTGATATTCCCCTTCATTATTCTACATATTACTCACTAATAGTGGAGAACCAGAGAGTTTTGATGAAGCAATGCAGGTAAAAACTCAGAAATAGTGGGATCTTGGCATGAATGAGGAAATTGATTCCTTGAAAGAGAACCAAATGTGGGATTTGGTTGAGTTGCCAGCTGGAAAGAGAGCACTAAAAAACAAATGGGTTTATAGTTTAAAGGAAGGTGAGAATGGACAAATGAGACATAAGGCCAAGTTGGTAGTAAAGGGATTTGCACAAAAACCAGGTATTGATTTTAGTGAAATTTTTTCTCTTGTAGTAAAAATGACTTCTATTCAGACTGTATTGTCTTTAGTTGTTATTGAGGATTTGCATCTTGAGCAGCTTGATGTTAAGACAACATTTCTTCATGGAGATTTAGATGAATAAATATATATGGAGCAGCTGGAAGGTTTTGAGGTCAAAGGTAAGGAGAAGCTTGTGTGTAGGTTGAAGAAAAGCTTATATGGTCTTAAGCAAGCTCCAAGACAATGGTATTTGAGATTTGACAGGTTTATGATAGAGCATGGCTTTATTAGATGTCAATTTGACCATTGTGTTTATTTTAAGAGATTGGATAATGGTAGATATATTATCCTATTGCTGTATGTAGATGATATGCTTGTTGCAGGTTCACACATGCAGGATATTACTGAGCTTAATGTAAAATTAGCTCACACATTTGCCATGAAGGATTTAGGAGCAGCAAATAAAATCCTTGGCATGAGTATTAAGAGAGATAGGTAAAATCATAGTTTGATTTTGTCTCAAGAGGATTACGTGAACAAGGTGTTAGAGAGGTTCAATATACAAGATGTAAAACCGGTAAACACACATATGGCTAGACACTTCAAGTTGAGCAAAGAACAGTTTCCTAAATCACATGATGAGGTGGAGTACATGAGTAGAGTTCCATATGCTTCTGTAGTTGGGAGCTTGATGTATGTAATGGTATGTACTAGACCTGATATTACCCAAGCACTGGGAGTTTTCAGTAAGTTTATGGCCAATCCAAAGAAGGAACATTGAAAAGCAATTTAGTGGATTCTTAGATATCTGAGAAGGACCACCAGTAGGCATTTATGCTATGGAGGGTCAAACACTTCTCTACATGGGTATGTAGATGCGAATATGGCAGGTGACTTGGATGGTAGGAGAAGCACCATAGGTTATGTGTTCACTATTGGTGGAATGGTGGTTAGCTAGATTTCAAAGTTTCACAAGGTTGTTTCCTTGTCTACTACAGAAGTAGAATACATTGCAGTCATAGAGTCTAGCAAGGAGATGATATGGATGACTCGGTTCATGGAAGAGTTGGGAAAGGAGCAAGAGAGTTGTAGATTGTACAATGATAGTCAAAGTGTAATTCATTTGGCAAAGAATTCAGCCTTTCATTAACGAATCAAACATATATAGCTTAGGTACCACTTCATTAGACAGGTATTGGAGGATGGTGAGTTGAAGCTGGAAAAGATCCATATAGATAAGAACCCTACTGATATCTTAACAAAGCTGGTAACAAAGGAGAAGTTGAATCTTCATTCAACTTTTTTTGGTCTTTAAGATTGAACTTGAAGATGGAGAAACAAGCTAGAGGATGTTGTTGTACAGGTATAGGTGCAGTTGTTTATCTCCAAGTGGGAGATTGTTGAGGTGTGGAGCTAAAAGCTTCACCAATGAGTGAATGCAAAGGTTGCTGGTTTTACACAGTCACCAATGTCAGTCAGGGATTGACTAGAGGCTATCGACGTTAGTTATGGATTGGTTGATGTCAGTTATATGCAGGTAGATAGGGACTGACATCGGTCACCTGTGCGTTTTAGAAGTCCATTTTTGAGGCAGAACATATTATTTGCATGATAAGTTTAATTGTTAGTGTTGAGTCCACATTTCTATTTTTGGTAGGACTGATTTGAACCTTTGATTAAGAGGTGTATCTAATGGTGGAGAATGCATAGCTCATGATCCCTAATTCTATATAATAGGGATAGATCTTCATAACTTGTAGACATGTATGAGAAAAAGGGTGAATCAATTCAAGTAGCTGAATTGTGTTTATAATTGTGAGAGAGAACTCTTGAGGAAAAGAGATTTGTACATCTGAGAGGTGTGAAAGAAAGAGAGATTTCTTCAATTGTATTTCCTTATAAAAGAGTTTAATACAAGTTTTCATTGTTTCTTGTATCTCTTATTCTTTGCTGATTCTAATTTCTAGTTACTTATTATTCTGATTTAATTCTGTGTTTAGTTTCTTGCACAAAAGTAATAAATTGTATCTATATTGTATCTAGTGCTCATTAAAGCTTGTTGCACAAAGTCAGAGTTAGAAACAAAACAAAATAAATTAAACATGCATAGAAGACATATAATCATGTCAATGTATATAGAAACCTAATGCATGGACGATAAGCACAACTACATTATCTATATTCTCTTATAAAGGATAAATAAATTTAGGAATACTTACCTTTGAATATGAACCCTCTAAGCCTCAATATCTCCCTTGGTTAAGGTTATTCACAAGATATTATTGTGGTATGAAAGGATAACAAAGACAAATTAGCTCTAAGCTACACAACCTATCTATGCATCCAAAAGACTTCTCCATAAGATAAGATCCATATCTCCAAAGAAAGTATGGAACCTTAAGCTTTATTCTTCAAGTAGAATGGTCAATAAGTAGATATTCATTTGCATTTATTCATCTTCACTTATAAATTATCAAATGGTTGGAAATGAACTTTTATATATAATCAAATCTTACCCTAAATCCTTTTGAATATGTCAGTTGTACAAGGTTGACCTAGACAACCCTATATATTTTTAGGAAATAATTCACTGGGTCTTGAACTAGGTCAGTTGAAGAGCTAACACAAATCTTAAGTAAAAATATCCAAAAATAGTACAAGGTCAACCCAGTTGATTTGTATAGTAATCAGAGGATAAAAACTATAAAGGGTCAACCCAATCAACCTAGTATAATTGATTGTTAAAAGGGAGATATGGTAAAGAAAAGGAGGATGAAGATGTGACAAATGATTGTAATGGGTATAAATAAGAGGAATACACTTAGGGTAAATGGTTTTAGGAGACAAGTGTGTATATGGCAAGTGGAAAAAGGGACAAAAATATTATGAAACACCAATGGTCTACCCACCCCTTTCCTGATGTACCCCTTAAGTTATGAACTCAAGTAAATTGAGACTCGATGAGTTCCTACAAGATAAAAAGTGTTAGTAAGTGATAAAAAGTTGAAAATATTATGTATATACATATGCCTCACTCAAATCTCATCACATGTCACATAAGTGCAACACAAGATGGTGCTTTGGGAAATAGAACATGATGACACAAAATGTTGATGCTAAGTAAAGTGTAGTAAGAAATAAATAAAATAAATGAAATGATAGAATTGAAAAATGCATACCTTTACTTACCTTAGTGTTATAGATAAAAAAGTAGACTGCAAGAGGAAATGAAGGCATCTAATGTGAAGAACACTAGGTGAATCTGTAAAAGTTAGTGCAAAAAATAGCCAAACATTGAATTTTTTAGAAAATAGGCATATCATGTGGAAACGATTCTCTATGTCATGATGAATCTAATGAATTTTATGGTTTTAAAAATGGATGAGTAGAAACAAAGATATAGATAAAATAAGAAATCGACCTAAAAAATAATTAAAATATTTGAATTTTGAAAAGGTATTTTTAAATAGGGAAAAACAACTCATTTGTTATTTTTAACTTGTGAAGGAGATAAAAAGAGCTCTCGAGATCAAATGAGCCAGGATGGAAAGGAGATGACAAGCCTAAAATGACCAAATAAGGCAAAAAGTATCGCATAGGCTAAAAATAGTTTTAAATGAATAAATTAAAGCAATTTAGGCTTTTTTTATTGAAATTGTAAAAAGAATTTATTATGATTATACATGACATGGAGGATCTAATACATCTTTTATTATTTCTTAATTATAGGGATGACGTAGATTTTGGTGATTAGCAGACGCGTCATGGCTACCAAATCTACTAGATCACTTGACGATTGGAGATAGAGATAGACTAGTATTTGTAGGTCTAAGAGGGATAGTCTATATGTGTAGGATTCTTTTGAGTGCTAATATGTTAGTCATGTTCCTAAGATGCCTAAAGTGAATTACTAATACATTCAAATGGGAGGTGGATGGGGACATGGTAGAGTTAGCTATTACTCTATAGGATGTAATTTCCATCCTAGGGATACTAATAACAAGAGCACCAGTGACTACAAGGATACCAAATAGCATGGAGAAGAGGAAATCCTTAGCCATGTGGGCTACAAGATCAGAGATCATATTGGTAGGTAGGAGATTCAACATGTTTAATGTATATACATCACATATTTTAGATATTTGAAAGGATATGATGGGGCTTGTGACATAATGAGTGCTATATCATAAGTCATATGGTAAGGTACCATTATTCATGGTAGCCTTGAGCAAGATGATCCTAGAGGAGAGAGAATTATATGATCTTAGTTTTATCATCTAGGTCTAGATCATACATGATATGTATGAGGTGCTGCTCAAAGGGTAGAAGTTAATAAGACCAATCATATTATTGATGATTTATATATATGAGAGGTTTCCTATGTATCGACCGATTGGGTTACCCCATGCAATTGATGATAGGTCAACTTGAGTATAGAGATGGAGAGATGACCAAGTAACATGGGTCATACCCCACATGCTAGTGTTATAGATGGTGAGATGTGTAGACATAATGTGGAAGCCATATGGGCATATAGTGATTACATGATCGAGTTGGGACATAGTTTCACCAGTTGCATTGAGGTTAAAGGTGGTCAGACACTACACCTAGTGGAGAGAGCCACATCTAATAGTATTGGTATAAAGATAGATGGGCTTAACTCATTGAGTAGCACTAATATTGATGCCTGAGTACTAGGGTTGATATGTGAGAGAGCCATAGGGGAGGATGGGACTAAGGACACTAGTGATGAGGCAAACATTTAGACCATGTCATGAGATACCATGAACTAGTCAGGCATGATAGGGAATAAAATAAGAGGAGAGGGGTACAAAGGCAATGACACTAGAGGTACCACCACCAACTCCATAGCAAGAGGAGATATTACCACCAAGGACATGGTAGTGATAGAGGTAGGAGGATAAATATAGAGTAGAGACTATCACCATCCATGATGACCTAGTAGGTGAGCCAGAGGAGAGCTAGATGATAGAGAGGCCACTAAGGTGCAGGCTGAGGTGGGTGTGGGCTATGATAGCTAGATTTATACTAAAGATGTAACCTACATAAGAGGTGTTAGGAGGCTACATAGATGGATAAATTATTATAGGTAGTCACACAAATGGTGAGACCATAGTGGCTAAGACACATATAGGTAATAAAGATGATTAAATTATTGTTTAAGTTTTTATTTATAAAATAGAGACTAGAGATAGATAGATATTATGAGATATAACAGTGATCTACTATCTATTTAGATGTGATTTTTTAGGCATAGCTGAGGATGAGGATGAGATATGGTGATCTCTTGTGAAGGGAGCACTCTATGATGTCTTAGATGAGACTCTATAGTTGTATAACCCTACTGCATTTGAGGACCCCAGTGTACCATCTATCCCAGCTCAGGTGAGCTAGTTCAAATTAGCTAGAGAGGCAATGAGGTAGATACAAGCAAAGAGAGAGGATGCAACCACCAATAGATATGGGTGTAGGAGAGATATAGGCATGACAAGACTTGGTAGAGGAGATAGTTATGCATTTGGCATTAGCGATGTAGATGACATATGCACATACAATTACCCTAACCTAGCTGGCATAGGCATATGCATAAGTAGTTCACCTATAGGGATAGGTAAAGGGACCAAGATCTTGGATGGCCTCTTTATAGTGTACTATTTGGAGGAGTCAGACTGAGGCTTTGGTAATCAGTGTGGCTAGTCCATGAGATAGTTAGGATGAAGCCAAACAATAGAGTTGGAGCATTGTGTATGGTTGTAAAATCTCATGATATATTGAGATTTTACAACCATACACACACACACACACACACATAGATATATATATATATATATATATATATATATATATATATATATATATATATGTATGTATGTATGTATATGTTTATACATATATATATATATATGTATATGTATGTATATATATATATATATATATATATATATATATATATATATATATGTATGTATGTATGTATGTATGTATATATACATATATCTACATATATGTGTATATATATATGTATGTATGTATATATGTGTGTGTATATATGTGTGTGTGTGTATATGTATGTGTATATATGTATATGTATATGTGTGTGTATGTATGTATGTATGTATGTATATATGTCTGTGTGTGTGTATGAATATATATTTATGTATATATGTGTGTGTGTATATGTATATGCATATACATATACATACATACATATATACATATATACATACATATGTGTGTGTGTGTGTGTGTGTGTGTGTGTGAATCATTTTTGGCATATTGGATATTGGTTGTATGTTGTTAGTATGGTTTTGGTTTTGGATGCTTTAGATATATTTCTTTCTATCACATGTATTTAGCTATTATTGTATATGATATAGGAAATATATGAGATGTGTTTTATTTTCTAGCACTATGTAGAATACATGCACGGGTAAAAATAAATAGGAAAAAAAGGACTTGGTAAAATATAATCAATCAAAAATATACTACACATTATTTCAAGTTGGGAAATGTGTAACAACAAGAAAATTACTAAGTATAAAGAACAAAGGGATGGTAAAAAAAAGGAATTTTTAAAAAAACCAAAGTGAAAGATTTTTGCACCAAATTAAAACAAGTAAAATCATACTAAATTGTGTTAGGAAGTATGAAAATAATGTAATTAAATGGAAGGTATGTAAATATTCAAAAAATTTATAGAAATAAATTTAATTAAGTCAATCAATGATACTAAATCACGTTGGGAAGTATAAGAGAAAAACAAAATTGGCAAAAGATTGGTCTTAAATTTATCACACTAATTCAAGTTGGGAAGTATGAAAAATTCAAGAAATGGTTGTATTCTCACATGCACTCAAAAAATAAGAAGATAAAAGTGAAAGAGAAATTAATTAAGCATAAAAAACACTAAATCAAGTTGGGAAGCATGTTAATGATGTGTAACTTCATAATCAATCACATCTTATCTCATATTTGACACATGTAATTTTGTTTGTGACTTATATTATTAGAAAATTTTGTGTGGAATGTTAGGTCCTATCTATAGTCTTACGAAATAAATCATAAAGAGAACACCACTAGGGTGGAATAAATAGGAAAAATTGGGTAATAAATGATGTGGGTAATAGGAAGGGAAAATGTGGTAAGTTATGAGGAACATTGGGTCCTATCTATGGTCTTACAAAGCAACTCACAAATGAAATCCCTAGGGGAGTGATCAATAGACAAAATAATATTTTTCAAGAGGAAATATGAGGGAAATAGGGAATAAAAATGGGAGTGTAAAAATAATAATGTAAGAATATTATGAGAAGACCTTAGGAGAAAAGAGGCATATTAAGGACATGAGAAGACACTAAGTGACAAGTAACCATCAGTGTACAAAGGAAACCTATTCTCTATAGACACAAAGCTTTTTAGGAATATAAGTGTGATACTAAAATCAATTCATGAAGGTATATTGGTACAAGAAAAGGTAAAATGGACCTACCTTTCTATAATGTGTTCCTCATTCTTTAGGACCCCTTACAGAGTTATCAGTCTACTATGAAGATTGGGTAATTACATGAGAAAGTAGGTAACACTAAATTTTTTTTATTATCCTTTCCTAAACTATTGGCCCATTACACCCCAAAGGACCTTGACTCTATCATGAGGCCAACTGTGGAGTTTAAGCTTCAACTATAAGAAGGAGATGTGCTTTGAATCACGTCTTTTAGTGTGATTTTACTTTTAAAAATATTTTTGCCTTTTATATCATTGCCTTTTGTAGAATGATTTGGATTTTAAATTTTTTATGGATTTTTAAGATTCATCCTTCATATGGATTTGAAATGACTAATAATGAGATATGTAGTGATATACATGAAATTAGGTTTAGTCTAAGGCTAAAGGAAGCTAAGTAACTAAAGATAAAGACTGACTAAGATACCTAGGCTTAACAAGGAACTAGCATGTGATCTCAAGTCTCAACCATGTATATGCTTAGTTTTAAAAAAAAGGAAGAAGGGAAAAAGGATATCCAAAGGTGGATAAATATAAGGAAAGTATAATGAGATTCATTATTTTATAACTGATCACATGGTAATAGAAAACATGATGAAAGGGAACAAGGTTGGTCTAACCAAGTCATGATGACAATTAATTGTGAAAAATAGAGATAAGAAAATAAACAATCATAAAGACACAAGAAGAGAGTTTTAAGAAAAAATTAAGAAAGAAATAAAGAGAAAACAATGATAAATAAATATAATCATATGTAAATATAAATGACAATATAATCAATATATAGTACAAAAGGTAAAATCACTATAACAAAAATATGAATTTGACATAGTGTCAAATGATATAACATATAGATAAAAATAAAAGATTGGAGCACACATGAAATCCAAGTGTAAATGTAAAATCACCATGTATGTGCTCATAAATAATGATAAATCTACCCACACAAATTATCCAAAACATCGAATAGATCTCTATGGATATGGATACGAACTGCTACTAATGTATTGTCAATCTTTAATGAAAACTAGGAAAATACTTCTCATCTAATCTCCTCAAATAAAAAAATAATAATAATCAATGGATCATGCTAAGGAAGGAAATTAGGCAAGGGATGTTTGGGATAATGTGTGTGATTGAGCTCTAAAGGAGATTCAAGAATCACTAGTGGAGAAGGATCCATGGGTGAGGGAAAGCCCATAGGTGAAGGAATCATGGGTAGAGGCATAAAAGATGATTAAGGGATCATAGGAGGGGATAAAACCACTAGAGTTGGAGCTATGGGAGAAGAAGGATAAGCCTTATTATGGGGATAACCTATGGGAGGAATAGAATAAGTTTTATGAATAAGTATAAGGTGATCCTTAAGGTGTTACTAAAGGATGTGGAAATGATCAGTCTGATGGGTGCCACAGATAATACACCTCACCATACTTAGGTATATATTCAGGTAGAAACTTTGAGGGAGGAATGGATTTATTTTAGGAAGGAGAGGAATAATTCAAACTATCAATATACTATTGCCACTTATGACAATGGGTAGAAGAATTATTATCGGTCTCATGGAAGCAAAATATATTCTTATGAGTGGTCCTAGGATAAGTAATCATATAAGGAGGTGTAACAGGAGTGGAAGAAGCTAGAGAAGACTCGTCAACCCATTTGGTGGGAAACAAATCCATCTAAGGAAATGGAATCAAACCATCACCAAGGGAGGGTGGTGGTGGAGAATGAATGAAACTAGGCTCAATAGAAGGAGCAATGGGATGAGAAGCAGGGGTAGGCTCAATGAGAGCAGGAGTGAGAACTAGCTCAACTATAACAAGAGTGGGAAGAGGCTCAACTATAGTGGGAGAGGGAATGTACTATAATAAGGGATCTAATAATGGAGGATAAGGATCTATAGAAGGTCTAATAAGGGTCATACTGATCTTAGGAGTAAACTAACTATGGTGATTAGGGTACCTATAAAAATGATAAGGCCAAGTCATAGCATGATCCATGATAATAATCATAATAGGCTCCTCAAAAATTTAAGGTGTTGGTGCCATATATACCCTATGGTAAAGAGGAAAAATAATAATATTATGAACTGTAAATGAAGGAAGATAAGAAGATACACAAAAAACTCAAGTAAAGAAGAATGATAATGAATAATCTTGGCATCACGAGCCTATACAAGACCACCTAAGAAAGGATCATCTATGGAATAACCATCATCATAATCTAGGGTGTGAATATAAATGAAACAAATAGGGATGACCTTGTCATCTAAAGAAGTGTGGTGAATATAATGTTGAGTATTGATCAAGACTACATAAATGTCATCACAAGGAGGTTTATGATAACGAGGCTACAAGGAAGTAAGAAGCTGTGAGATGAGAGATCAAAAATTTTAATCTTTATGTTAATTTCATTAGGCTCATCATTATTAGAAACGAAGAGGTTAGGGGGAATGTTCTTGATGAGTTTAGGATGCCCATTGTAACCTCAAGTTGAATTAAAGGGAAAATTAAGATGTTGAGACTCACAAAATGGAATGTTATGTAAAGGTTCAAGAGTATGAATTTTGATGACACCATAGTCTTTGAATTATTTTGAAATTCTAAGGATTATTATCACCCTAAATCCTATAAATAGATCCATTATCAGTGAATTTAATGCATTGGTAGGTGGAAGAAGTAATGGCTCTCATACATTGAGTTCACGACCTACCAAGTAAGATTTTATAATAAAGGGGAAAATTAAAGATAATCACATTCACATGGATGATTATAGGTGGGATAGCAATGGGAAGCCACACACAACATAGAGGATGCATTTTCCTTTTATCATATCCTTAGCAGGTGATGTGTGTAGACTTGATATTGTGTTTTGAATATCCAAGGGTCTTAATAAATTTGAGAGAGGTAACATAGGTACCTAACATTCATCAATAAATGCATGCTTAACTTGGATATCACCTATTTGGACACTAATTAATAAGGGAGGATCATCTGCATGAAATAGGATCTCATCAAGAATCATAAAATCTATAAAAAGATATTAAGGAAAGAGAAGTGTCCATAGTTTCATAAATTTTGATAGACATCTCTTCACATTGTTGTAATATACTATCCTTAGATCCAAATAAGGTTTCCTCTCATCCTACTATGGGAGGATGAGGGACATTCATTTCAAATAATAGTTGCATAAGATGATTTCTATGATGTCGTGAAGTCCTCATAAGCTCAAGGAATATAATTTGGGATGGGAGATTATTGAGTTCCACAATGGGATCCCACTCATCATAACCCATCAGAATATTTTTATATATAAGTACATAATGATTAAGGAGGTCCTTAGAAGGAGGAGCTGAAGTACATTGGAATTTATGTTGATAATAATAAGAAGGTGTAGAAAAAGGTTATAAATTATGTTGTGATGATGAATTAGTTGATTTAATTTGATTTTGAGAAATGGTATAAGAAGTGTTAGTATAAATTTGAGTATCATTAGTGTTAGAACATGATGGAAGAGTGGTAGAAATAAAATAGGAAGTGTTATCCAAGGGAGAATTAGAAATTGGATCATCAAAATTTATAAGATCATCCTTCCCCAACTCATTTAAATGAGTTGGAGAATAATCTTGGATAACATGATATGTTTGAGATGAAGGAAGAGTGTAAAAAGGTTGGGAATCGATAAATACATCACCCTTCACATATTAGTCATGTTAACCATATTTTATTCATATGTGGGGTCAACAAGACTTTCTAAATTGTTGGTAGAAGAGGTGGGCTTATCTTGATTGTATTGGATAGGTTGATTATTAGGAAGAGGGTCTTTGTAGATAGACAAATGATCATTGGCTTGGTTCAAGGCTTGAGTTTTATTATGTGATGTATAATCCTTAAAATAAATTTCATAATCTTGTTGATGCTTTTTAATGATAGAATCATGATCAAAATTAGGACCAAGAAGAAAGACATAGCTAAATTATGAAATTGTCTACAGGCCTCATGAGAATGAGCCCAACTATCATGAAACCAACAAAACTTGTTAGGATCATACTAGGATTTCATAGGATAGGTAGGGTCACATTCTCATGGAGGAGGCCTTGGTAGACACTTAAACAATTTAGCTAAGGATAGAGGTTTATGAACATTAATATTGTTTAGTGAAGATAAGTGAGGATTGGTATATTATTGAGAAGGGGGAGTTAGTTCTGATGAAGGGGTAGGAATGATAGCTTGAACATTGTGAATGGTGTCATAAGAATATGTAACACCATCATTGGTAACATTATGATTTTTGTTCTTAATTAAGATATGAGGACCCACAGAAGGTTGGGGTGGTTTGAATTGATGCATAAATAAAACTTATCATTTAGCTTGGTTAATATCCTCCTCCAATGTACATGGAAAGAGAGCATAGACCTAATATTAAAGTTTAGGAAAAAGGGCATTGGTAAAGAGATGGCAAAGTTTATCATTAGCCATGTTATGTTCATATTTGTTTGACAAAATTTTCCACCTTTTAACAAAGGCTTGAGAATTTTTTTTTCAAGTTGTTTGTAATTTATGAAGTGTGCCAAAGTGTTTTCAAGAAGATCACTAGTTTATAATTCTTAAACTAAAGCACTCACTAAATCCTCCAAACTAGTAATTGAATGAGTTCTAAGTTGGTTATACCAATCTAAGGCATCACCTGTGAGAGTTTTGGTTAAGATTTTGGTAGTGGCAAAGGTGTTCAATTTAACCCAATCCTTATGAATATTTCCAAATGTCTTAATATGAAGGATGGGATCGATTGATCCATTATAAGAAATTGTAGGTTTGATACCTCCTATATCAATATTAAAATTTTGAGTAGTGAGAGGTTCATTTTAGAAATGCTTAATGGTTTTGTTGACCAAATGAGATTGAGGAATGAGATTGCCTTAAGAATCTCAAAGAGGAGGAGGGGGAACATTATGGTTATGTGTTCCCCAAGCCATTGGTTGAGGATGAGTTTGAAGATGGAGAAGGTGGTTTTGCATTCTCATCATTTGATTTGTGTTATGATCTTGACAAATATTCATTTGAGTGAGTGTTTGTAACAATAGTTGATATGTTTGATTAGAATTATTAGAAGCATTATAGGTGGTATTAGTGGCTTGTGTATCACTATTGGTGTTGATAAGATCTTGAGAGGAATTATGAGAATGTGAGGCACTAGTGGAAACATTTTCTTGTGTAGAAAAAGGTGGACTAGTGAATGGTTGAGAGGAAGAAGTACTAGAAGCATGATTACCTTGGGTAGAAAATGAATCACTAGTATTAGAAGGATTAAGGATACTGGATCTTATGAAAGGGCCACTAGATGTATAAACTACCATGTTAGTGGATATACTAGGCATGGAGGTTAAATAAGTTAAAGAAGAGGTCATGGTATGATAAAGGGTCATAATTGAAGGAAGAGGTTGAGAATAAAATAAAGTGGTACCCCCAAAATCTAGTTGATAATGTAGAAGTTGGTGAATGAGAATCTTTAGATTGACCACTAATAATAAGATTGTAAATAATATAAGGATATTCTCCTTGATGTTGAGGAAATTCAAAGCCAAAGAAGATCATTTTAGTGGTATACTCTAATTTGGGTTGGTATTCTAATGAGAAGAGAGGATTAATTTGTGAAGAGGTATTAGGAGGGGTCCCATAGTTTATTTTTTGAGTGGAAATATGAATATTACTAGCATCTAAGAGAGGATCCCTACTCTATCTATGTGACACCCTATGAGGGTTGGTAAAATTCATCATGTTTGTTGATTGCAACTTATTATTATCATCAAGTAGAAGTTCCATGATGAATGGAAAGAAAGATAGATGAGAAAGCAAGGAAATAGAAAATGATAGAAATAGTACAGGGTCAACTAGGTTGATCCATCATAATAAATAGAGGCTAGAAAAAGAGTAAATAGGGTCTATAAATAGTATAGGGTTGACTGGGTCAAACTAGTATAGTGAACAGAGGTTGGAAAAATGTACAGGGTTAACTGGGTCGACTAGTACAATAGATAGGAAAAATAAATAGATTGTGTATTGAAACAAGATAATTTTTGAAAATAATTTGAAATATTAAGAACTAAAGGGAAATCAATAATCAATTAGATTAAAACTACCCAATCCAATTGAGAATTACAACACAAAACCTAGCACCAATGTTGGTTAATGCAATTTTTTACAATCCAAAATACAATTGAGGAAAGAGAATGCAATCAACTTGGAAAGTAAATATCTAACTAATTGGTCAACCTGAATGTTTATTAGAGTATTATAATATGATTTTAGATGTGATGGGAAGTTGTCTATAAGTAAGGAACTATAAAGCAATCTAAGGATAGTTTCAGGTAGTTTGGGTTAAAAGGGATCTGTAGTGGTAATGATACATGCTTGGTATTAGGGCCTATCCCCTCACTTCACATATTGCATCGATAAGGGTATCAGGTGTTTATCCAAAATATACCAGTGACCACTCTTTATAATTGACCAAAACATCAATTTGTCTTCCCCCTTGGTGATAAAATCCAATTAGGTTGGACTTGGGTAGTCAAATGTTAAAATGCTTGTTTAGATTTTGTGATTTAGATGTGTGTGCATAAAATAAAAAATAGTGAAAGTAAATGGTTAATTAAAAACCACCTACTTAAGCTATGTGATCTATTCTAAGCATGAAAGCAAAAAGAAAATAAAGTGTGCGCTAATTACTAGCATATAAGGTTAATTCCAACTTTAAAACAAGGTACAGTGTTGATATAGTCAACAATGTATGCACAAAATATAGAACATGGTCGATCCTATACTATGGAAGCAAGGTTTGAAAATGAACAGGGTCAATAGATTCAACTTAGTTATCCAAAAAAACACATAAAACATATAATTGGGTCAACAAAGTTGATCTAATTGACTATGTAATGGTACTTTTGAAGATTACAAATTATGAAGGGAAAGATTATAAATAAAGAGATAGATAGATAGAAAGTAACCTTGGTGGATCAAAGATTTAGAGAATTAATATTACTATTAAACAACCTTGATATATCCTTGAAAATTATGCTTGGGTTGATTAAGAATTGTAGAAACCTATTTTTGAATGCCTGGAATGTAGAGGGTGGATTGGGTTGACCTAGTATGTTGAATAGGATGATTGAAAATGTACAGGGTTAATTAGGTCAACCTAATAGTCTAGATTGGAAGTTTAAAAAGATAAAAACTTGTATCAGGTTATTTGAGTGAATCTAGTATCCTGTATTCGAAAACTTATGCACAAAAACTAGAGATGGGTTGATGCAGTAGACCTAGTATGGAAAATATATGATAAAAAATAATGATGAAAAATAATGAAATAAAGTGAATAAATCTTTCAAGGGTTAGTTCACATTGGGTTCACCATAATGTATGCAATAAAAAATGCATCATGTCTATAAATCAATCTTGGCTCAGAGAAGATAGAGCATACCTACACTTTTGATTAGGAATATATTTGTTAAGTGGGAGCAGGACCAAGATGGGGATCTACTAGACCCAATTAGGTAATCACTTGTCACAATACACCATACTAGGAAGGGTCCAAAGCCTACAGTATAACACAATCATGAAATAACCCTAAAAAGTTCCTAGGTTTTGATATTCAATCTATTCTAATAAATAAGAAAATAAATATAATATAATGCTTACTAAAGCTTATGGCACAAAATTGGGGTTAGAAAAAAAAACTAAACTAAACATGCCTAGAATACATATACTCACTTTAATGTATATAGAATCCTAATGCATGGAAGATAAGCACAACTGAATTATCTATCTACTCTTACAAAAGAGAAATAAAGTTAGCAATACTTACCTTTGAAGATGAACCCCTAGAGTCTCAATCTCTCCCTTGGCTAAGGTGCTTCACAAGATATTATTATGGTATGTAAGGATAACAAAGAAAAATCAACTATAGGCTACACAACCTATCTATGCATCCAAAAGACTTCTCCACAAGACAAAATCTGTATCTCCAAAAAAAGTACATAACCCTAAGCTTCATTCTTCAAGTATAATGGTCAATAAGTATATGTTATTTCATACATATTCTTCTTTGATTCTCTAATCTGAAATGGTTGTAAATGCACTTATATATATAGGTGGATCTTACCCTAGATCTTTTTGAATATGTCAACTATACGGGGTTGACCTAGTTGACCCTATATGTTTTCAAGAGATAATTCAATAGGTCTTGAGTTAGGTTAGATGAAGAGATAACAAAAATCTAAGGTAAAAATATCCAAAAATAGTACGCGGTTGACCCAGTCACCCCTATATAGTAATCAAAGGCTAAAAATTATAAAGTGTTGGCTGCGTCAACCTAGTACAACTGGATAAGGCACGAAAAAGGAGGATAAAGATGTGAAAAATGATTGAAATGGGTATAAATTAGAAGAATAACCTTAGTGTAAATTTTTTTAAGAGACAATTATGTATATGGAAAGTGGTAAAAGGGACAACAATCTTACAAAGCACCAATGGTCTACCCACCCCTTTAAGGTGTGAGCTTAGCAAGATTAAGACTCAACGAGTTATTACAAGATTAAAATCATTAGTAAGTGATAAAAGTTTTGAAAATATAATGTGCATACATAAATTATTAGGTACAATTCCACATATACACTTGGAAAGATATATATATATATATATATATATATATATATATATATATATATATATATATATATATATATATATATATATATATATACACATGACAACCCTCACACTCTCAAACCATAGTGAACTAGGATTCTTGCACATTCATTAATTCTCTGCGTCTGTATGGAGGTTTGTATTGATTGATGACCCTAATAAGGTTATTTAACAATATAAATTAGTAAATAATACCCTCATAACCTAATTTAACCCCTTATATAGTCACTTTTATTAATAATATACAGGATATACCCTTTCTTCTATCTCAAATAGAGGGCACTCCTAGGTAGTCAAGTCTATAGGTTTGGTGAGTGGGTAATAAGGAGAGGTGTTGATGAGGATAATAACATTGAAATAAAGGTGTTTATATTTTTATTTAACATTAAACATCATAATTTAGGCATCATATTTCTGAGAGGGCATATAGAGAAGGTGTTAGGTCAAGAATACAAACTAGACCTACTAGGCCTAGACTAGGCATAAATTCCTAAAGGGGTCTAATCTCACCTATAACACCAAATGAACCTTCCAATGCATTATAATACCTTTAGGTGGAGATAGTATATTTTTTTAATCTATTATTCTATAGAGGATATTACAAGTAAGTCATTTCTTGGATTAAAATACCTCAGACCTACTAAGATTTCACTCTCAAGCTTGAGAGGCCATCTTGAGACACTCACACTAGTAAATATGTTTATTATGGAGACCTAAGGATATAAGCATGATTTAATGAGGTACTAAACATAATTATAGTGTAATTTTTTCATAGGTTCAATCTCATAGTGTAATTTTTTCATAGTGTAATTAAACCCTCCAGAACCCTTACTTTTGACCCGATGGGAAAGAAGTGGATAGAAATGCATTCAAGAGGGATAGTTTGGTCAAAAACGTGATTTTTACTTATATATAACTCCCTCAATATCTTTCCCATTAGATTGGTTTGTACCTTATTTATACAGATAGGGTACAAAATAGGGTTTCTTGATAATTTTATGTTTTTTAAGATTCAAGGGAGAGTTAAAGGATGAGAATCAATTAGGGACTAATCCAACTCCATATATCCATTTATTTATTTATAAAAGCACACAATTACCTCTATAAACACCTTCATTTTAGGTAGTATACAAAATATAATGAGAATGAAGAGTGATCACCAAGTGAGAAAGTGATAAGTCTAATTGGGAGGCATTTTAAGGTCTACCTGATGGATTTAGGAACTAAATATATCTTGAAAAGTGTCATATCACCCCTCACATGGATTTAATTGAGAAACTAAAGATCATATTGGTGCTAAATGTGAAGACAAACATGTAGAGTTAGTGATGGTGACTATAGATGATGAGAATACTTGTCAAGAAAAATACTAATGGTTAAGTACACATCTAATACATGTTGAAGCTTGTTTCTAATCCCCCCCATCATAGTGCACATGTGGAAGCTCTCCTTAATGTACTTTGGAGTACTCAAGATAAGCCTAATGATGAAGGTAGTTTATAGGGAGGTAGTTGAAGGGTCCACTAGATTTGAGGAGTTTTCATACTTCACATGAACATTTATCCAAAGAGACATTTCATGGTCTATTTCATAATCCTTTCTCCTACAACATAATTGATTCTCATGCCTTAAAAAGTGGCATTACAAGCCTTGAGATCCACTTCTCTCTCTTCTCTTACACATTCTATAAGTAATAGCCATTTTGGTTCTTATTTTATAACTCCACACCTGGTATGGCAAAGCCCTACTAGTTTGATGTTATACTTTGCCTTTGAATATGATATTCAGTTTTGAGTTCACAAACATCTTGTCTAAGTTTGTGAAGTGAATGTATGGTGAGTTTAGTGTTAATATTTTATCCTTGCTTCTCTTTATCCTTTCATGTTTGGTGCAAGAAGTTCTCATTCTAACAGGTCATATGGAGTGTAGCTAATTTTTTCAACTCCCTTAAAGTGTAAAATTAACCTTAGTTTCTACAATCGACTTTTGGTCCACTTACCTTGAGTAGTTTCATGCATATCACCACCATATTGAAATACTAATCTTAGAGTATTCTAGGACTTTGAAACTAGTGTTATAGGTCATCTCTCTTAGTAAAAGACTATGATGATTATTTGGAGATATTTATGGTGTATCACCCCCTTATAATATTTTAATTTTATGCATATTTATACCCCTTTTCACACAAGCAATCAATTAGTATAGGTGATGAGAAATTAAAGATCAATCTAGGGAGCTAGCCCTTAAACCTGGGGGTCTATCTCTACTATAGGCAACCCACAGGACTAGAGGTATTATGATATTACCCAAATCTTAGAGTAGGATTTAAAAACATCCTCTAAAATGTAAGATTTGGTGACAATAGTTATGGCATGCCTGATGGGAACATTTTTCTAAAGACAACTTCTCAAGGTGAATTTTGGTCTTGACAACATCACAACTACATATGGTGTTCTACTCAACATTTGGGGACTCCTTTCAAGGTAAAATATGGTTTTAGACCATTTTTTGTCATATTCTTATGTTCATACTTCATGGTCTTTACTAGGTCATCTTCTGGTAGAGTTTTCAATCGCTTCAATCCACCTCTTCAACCTAAAATTCCTCTTGAAATTCAACATCCTTAGCCTATTATTCCCTTTTAAGATAAAGAATACTTTACAATCCAAGAGGACCAAGAAAGTGAAGAATAATTTGAAGAGAACATGGCTATGTATAATGCCTTCCCAACCTTTAACACTAAAAATCCAATTCATCTTGATGCATATGATGACATTCCCCCTAATTCCACAAAGAGTGTTCCTAAATTCAATGGTGAAGGCCATGTCACTCTTAGTGAGAACATTAGGTATAATCAAAATTTTGTAGTTTTCATGTCACTGAGGTTAACATTGCCATTAGACTCCTTGCCATGTCCCTTAGATGGAAATAACTTGATTGGTATATGAATTTTCTGAGTGGTAGTATCATAACTTGAGATGATTTTAGAGAGTTTCCAACTTCAAGGATTAGAGAAAAGAGTGATCATACTTCACTCATTCACCAACTTAATGTAATCCAAAGATCCCCCAAGGAGACAATGCATTATTTTAATGAGATATTCTAAAGGACTTGGTATAGGTTACCTCATCCCTTGAGACCACCTACTAGCTTTGTGTTTCCTACATATTTGAGGGCCATTGGTACTAACATAGCCATCATGCTACAATCCATGGTTGGTTTCACCTTGCCTAAGGAATATGACCTTACCGTTAGAGGTAAGAATGGCCTCATCTAAGCTAGGAAGTTGCCTCCAAAATTTTCCATGCATATACTACCAAATACTTCTAATAATACTCCAAGTGTTTCTCAAGTTCCTAATGCAAATGCCAAGTCAAGGACTGCTCCTAAGAAGGTAGAAGATACAATTTATTGGAGGGAAATATATCAATCCTTAGAGGCTCAGACTAGGTAAAATATTCTACAACATGGTGTGAATCAAAATACTTACCCTTATCACCAACAACATGGTCAACAATATGGGCAAGGGAGAGGTCAAGGGTAGCCTAGTTTTAATAGGCCTACTAATGCATACAATCCTACTTCAAACTCTAATACAATATTAATTATACTAGTGCATATCAATCTAATCCAAGGAGAAGAATTAAAAAAAAAGGTTAATTCATGGATGCTAATGAAGTGGAGATCAAGGTATAGTTACTGAAGGAAGAGGCACTCCTCAATTATCAGTAGAAGATGAAGTACTTATGCAAGCAAGTGAATGGTGGTAGCCTCAAGGAGTGAGTTTTAATAACTTCATAGTTAAATAAACCTATGTTATCATGCAAAACACTTCTATTTTAGATAATAATTGAGATAAAAGGAAGTCTCTAGGAGATTCTAATGGTGTACCTATAAATGACTACAAGCATGGCAGTCCCTACAACTCCTGCACCTTATTCAAATCAAAATGTTGGAAGGCCTACTCAAAGTGATTCAATAAGTAAAGTTCTAACCACTTCCTTTCCTAAAAGGATGAAAGATAAATTAATTATTTATACTCTAAACATTTTTGACTCATTGAAAAGTGATAAGGCATTTATCTCTCTTTAGGATGTCCTTCATATGCTTAGCCAAAAAGAACTCTTGTAAAAATAGTTGTCCACTATCCATGCTAGTCCTCCATCATCAAGCCATAGTCATAATAATTTTTCTCTTGATAATGCTCCTAATAAAATTATTGAAACTTCTACCAAATATTAGAAACCCCCATCCTTCAATCTCACTCTCATTATGGGGGACAAACTTGTTCATAACTACATAGTTGATAGTGGAGCTAGCACCTCAGTGTATCCAAGGTTGTATCTAAAAATTAGGTCTAAAATATGAAACACATAGTAAATGGGTGATTAAATTAGATGGTACAACTATAAATTCAATGGGATTGATCAAAGGGTTGAAGGTTTTCTTGTATGATTATCCTAGTTTCCCCATCCTCTAAAACATTATGGTTGTTGACTTGCCTACCCACTTTGTCATCTACCCCTCAAGGGATTTGATAACAAATATAAGAGGTTACCTCTTATCTAATTGGTCCTTATTAGCCTTCAAATAAGTTATGGAGCAAAGGTGATCATTATAACTCAACCACTTGCTAGGTTTAACATTGAACCCTATGTTGAAACAAGTTCTAATTTGAATTGTGTCATCAATGACAAAGAGGAATATATTATGGATGATGGTGTTTATTCCAAGATCGATGGATTTTTTTGATTTGTTTATAGATGAGTATGGTGTAGATGCTTATGAACATGGTCCATACAGTTATTTTGAGCAAACTAACCTTGGCACCTATATCATCCATGAAGGAGCATATGAGCAGTCTAAGGCAAGCATTGAACATTTTTTCTCATAAGTTGCTAAGGGAAATTATTTGATTCATGTGTATGATGATAATAGTTTGAACATTATGATAGATCAATATGGAAAGAATAACAATGACTTTCTACCTATAATTGATGAAGGAACCCTTGAAGATGACAATCATGAAGAGGAAGATGACCTATGGTAAAGTTTCAATGCCATATGTCAAGAGTTTGATCAATTGAGTAAGCCTACTTCTCCTTATAATCCTTCTAAGAAGTGTGAATATGATGATAATTTTGATAATGAGCCTAGAAATCAATTTTTTGAGTGTCTTATTGAGCAAGAAAGAGAAAGGCTTATCAAGCATGAGAATATAGGTCTTACTGATGATAAAGAAGTTATAACCATGGAGGAGTCTAATGAATCTGAGGTAAAAGTTTTTTCATATAGAAGAAAATAATTCCTTAATCTGATATTGATCAACTCTCAAAGTTTTTTGGGTAGAAATAAGATATACTTGATGATCCCATACATCAATTGCATTGTGTCTTATAAGAGAGTAAGGTTAAGAAAACTATCATGCCTCCTAACTTGTAGTTTGAAGAACACCAATCCCGTATGAAAAAAATCAAACAAGTTGTAAAACTAATAAAGATCCATGGGAATAAAAATGGAGAATCTTTGAGATATCAATGTATCATACTTGCAAGCATGAGAATACCTAAGGATGGTAAGTCAATTCACCACCTACATAAACAAGTGTTTGATGATGAGCATGCCTCACATGCTAGGATGCTTTCATGGAGCAAAAAGGATGTAAGAGGAACCATATTTGACCCTAGTTGAAGCATGGTAAGTTGTTATTCACCTTAGGTGTGAGGTCTTATAAATATTAGGATAAGTGTGTCTTTGTTTTAGTGGTGTGTGTGTTCCATAAATGTTCTTGAGAACACATGTGTGTTTCCTTTGGTGTGTCTTATTTTATGTGTCTTTTTTTGTTATTTGGTATGGTTTCAAAGGAAAATAAGTGTCAAAATTTTGCATAGGTGACTCCATATCCCAATGGATAGGAGTAGGCTACTAGTCAATGTTATAACTAGCTTGTCGCCCTAGAAAATCACCAAGAATGTTGGTTATTTTGACCACAAATCAAAATAGGTCAACCCCTATAGTATAAAACTTAATATAGGGGTATTTTAGAGTTTTATAGGGTATATCTTGGTCATAGTGATGCAAGTTTATGTGTCTTTAGCCTAATATGGTTAATTTTAGTCCTTAGATAGTCTATATCATGTTAGGGGTCATTTTTGAGTCATTTATGAAGGTTTGTATGGTTTTACATGTAAGACAAGGTGTCAAGTGTTCTTCAATGTCCCCCATGTTAGTTTATTGTCAAAAATGTTAGTCCTAATTGAAAACTTGTAGGTTTTTATGTCAAAATAAGAAAATATTTAAAAAAAAGAGGAGATTTATGTAGTTGTAAAGCTTATGCAGCTCTTATTTGTATGTAGAGATGGTCAAATCGTTTTCTCATTTTATAACTAATAGGAGGTGAATTTGGTAAAATGATCTTATGGGATGAAATTACCCTTTTTATTATTCAAATTTATGATATGAGTTCCAAATTTGGTGTAGCAAGCTTTGTGAACCAATGCTAAGAGTGTTAGTCACTTTTTCTGCATGTTTATCCCCACACCCTACAAGTTTATCTTATGTTTGCATTGGTCCATAAAAACCAATTGGTGAAAGTTTATATATATTTTTTGAAATTATTTATCACATGGCTCTCAACTCAATTTTCATTTGTGGAGTGGAAGAGGAAGGCACAAGTACCTCAGTTTGCTAGTTGAGACTTCAATGGCTAGTTTATACACAACTACATCAATTACAAAATTTCATACCCTTATATTCACCTTCATGACAATTTTAATGTAGGTATATCATGTTTTTTTTTAATTTAATTTCAAATTGATCATTCTTCTCTAAGGAGATGTAGACTAAAATTCATCCCTAGAAGTACAACTCAGTCAAAAACATGCTATAATAGAGTTCACTATAGATATTCACCTATAATCAGGTGACTGAGAGTTTTGAGAAACTATGAAGATGTAATGAAGAGTATAAATATTTTTAATACACTCTTAAATCATGGAAATCAACTATAAACTATGAAAATTGTTGATATCAATTGAGACAACCAATTCTCTAATGAATATAGTCATGTAGCCTGATGTGCACCTACACGTGCCCCACAAAAGACTAAGCATGTTCAAAAAAAACAATTTGAAATTTTTTGAGTCCTCTTAAGGTGGAAAGTATAGTTTTAGATTGATAGGAGGTCTATTATTAGTTTTGAAACCAATTCACCATGCACACAATCTTATATCATGCCTTTACAATTCCATCTATTATATGTGCACCTACAGGTCTCCATCGAGGTCTAAGAAAAGTGGAGTAAAAGTGTTTGAAATTGGTTTTAACCTTCATTGAGGTATTGAAACATTGAAGGTGTCATGGTGATCATGATAGTTCCATAAGGTAGCAAATAGACCTGAATCTATGCTCTTAATTCAAAAAGGTTATTTTAGGGGCATGTTACCTTAAAGTCTCTAAAATAAAGAGTTTACATTTATTTTGACCCTTCCATAGTAAAGCATATAGATGTAGACACCAATATTGTGTCGACTCCCCTTGGTCCCTTACACACTTTATTAATTTAAAATAAACTGCTTATTTTAAATTAATGACATCACCTAGACACCTCACCTTGGACACCTCACCTTGAACACCTCACCCTAAGACCATTTCCTACCCTATGAGTCACCCTAAGACTAAGTCATCCAAATCCTAACTACCCATGAATTATTCCCACTCCCTATTAACCTCCTAACTAACTCTCATGCCTAATAAACCCATCTTTTGACTGTTCTCCAATGGCAAATGCACTTGGCAGATGGAGAAATGGACAAAGGGCTAAAAATAGCCCTTTTACCCATTCTGTATCTGCCAATTTCAGTCAACTATTGGCTGATGTTGGTGGGATTGCTGACATCGGTTACATAAGCTAGATTCTAACCTTGAGTTGGCCCCTGCCTCTTCACATATCGATGCAAATGCTCTAAGACTAAGCATCAAAATTTGACTATCACTCTCCAGGCTACAAAAACTCTACAGAAATCACTCCAAACATTGGGTTGAAAACATTGCGCGAGGTCTTCAACATCAGCCACAACAGGAATAAGCATCCTGACACCCTTGGGTCTTCACCAAAAAGCTAAGTATTCTTTTGGTCTCCATTTCAAAGTTCTATAATAACATGGTAATTAGTTTCTATTTACTATTTTTGAATACTGTAAAAGAAACCCGACTTCTTTCGTGGAAGGGCTGAAAAGCCTTCCTCTTATCCTTACCCTCTTCTCACACCTATCCTCTACCTTTGTCCTTCTTCAGACCCTATTCACTTCCCTATAACCCTGCACAAACCTTTAAACTCCTAGACTCCCTTATCGACCATAGACATAACCCTGAAACCCGTCCAAGGCCCACTGCCCCTACCGACATTGACAACCTAACCGACGTCAACATCATTGACCAACTGACCTCGACAGGACTACTGACATTAGTGACTGTGATAGACTGACTACAGAGAATAGGTACGCATTATCTACTTTCTCTTTCTTAGTCTTTCATCATTTCATTTTATACAAATCTCTTTGTCTTAAATAGTGGATTGTCATCCCTCACAGAGATTTATGCTTCTGGGACCAAGCGCGTAGCTTGGAAGTCCACCCTATCTTATTCTAACACTCTCCTTGTTTAAGTCTTATTCTTTCTACAAGTGTTTCCTCCACAGCCAAAGAGGACCTCCTACAACACTTGGATACGGTGCACAACTTAATCTAGGTAACGTACAACCCCTAACCTTCAACTTTAGTTTCTTCTTCTTCTGAATATAATTAGCAAAAATGTAGAGAAACATTCTACCACGCCCGGTGGGACCCCTGGAGTTTTCCTTTGGTTCATTCTTCTAAAAAGCAAATTTTCATATAGTTGCATTAGGAAAATATCCTTTTCTTGCATCCTCTCTTCTATCTTTTTATTTTAAAAAGAAACCATTAGCACAAGTTAAAAAGAACATCTTTCTTTTTCTTCTTGTCATTTCTTCCCTACATCTTAGAGTAGTGAAAATCCATACTCTTAACCTTTTCTCCAATTGTTTGCATCTGAACAAAATATTTCAATTTGGGTTAAAAAAACTATTGCATTTCATTCTTTCTTGAATGCATACTTAGCCTACTCAGTTAGTAATTAAAAATGCATTATGAATAAATCATAGTGCACAAATGTTACACAACCAGACCACAAGCACATTAAATTAAACATATAAACATACTTGAGACAAGGCCCGTCTAGGATTACATCACCTAGTGGATACCTTACCCTTCCTGGCGATCCTACTTGGACTTCACTACCAAGGCGAGGACCCACTGTGTTCTCTGGCAGAGTATAAACTATAGGCAAAGTATATATTGGCTAAGCAGCCTAGCTTGGCTCTGGGTTTGTGAAGTGAAGGGAGAAAGCCCCAGCACTAGGCCATGTACTGAACCTAACACAAATTTTTTAGCACTAAAACATAACCTAAAACCAACCATAGACTTCCTCTTTAGCACCCATTCTAAAAGACCAATTCCCAAATACATTCTTCTAAGGCATAAGCCACCACGACTCTAAAATTTATTCTTAGGAATTTAAAATTTTAGAGGTTGCTTTCCATCATCTATTTTTTTGTTTTTATTTGATTGTTTGAGATGGTGAGGTCGCATCATTCTGAGGTCCAAAAACAACTCAGAATTTCTTTCTTTAAAAAATTATCAAATTTTTGTGTTTCTGGAATTACACAAAAACTGACATCGGTTTTTCCACCAGCATCGGCAACCCATCTTCACTGACATCGGTTATCTCACCAACCTCAGCAACATTTAATAACTAACATTAGTTAGTAAACCGACGTCGGTCACTGTCAACAAATTTTCATTCCAAACAGCAAGCTTAAAACCTGACTTTTTTGCTGATAAACACAAATTTTCATTTTCTAAAATTGAAACACATAGTTTTTAGAACCTGAATCCATTTTGTCTTGGATGGTTTTGACACATAGTCAAGCTAAATCTCTTATTGACCATGCAAGGCAACAACCACTCTCACCTTCACCTTTCATATCAAGTCACCAAATGGAGTATACTTCAGACACTGAGCATACTCCTATCCAACCTACTCCTAATCAGCCTCCTATTGTTCCCAAAGGGGATCAAGACTTTGAGATATTTCTTGACCTCAATGTCAAAGCTCTCCAACACTATCTCACTAGAAGCCAAATGTGAGATCCTTTAGGTAACCCTATTTATGGGATGCCAACTTCCTTGGTTGAAATGGCAATAATATCAATAGCATCCATTACCCAACCTATGGTCACTCAGGGCATTGCCTCGATGAATAACCCAACCATGGCCAATGTTCAATATTTGGCCTCTCCTTCTATTTTTTGACCTACCTTCATCAGGGTTTTTGTACCCCCTCAACCACAAACAATTCAACCAAGTTCTACACCTTTCCAAAACTTGATTGTCTCTATCCCACCTACTCTTGCACCCATAAATAAAAGAGTGACTACCTATCCTTCTACTAGTGTCACCACTACTCAACCACCCTTGGTGGCATCTAGTCAAGTTGTGCCCTTCAACTTCATGGCACAAGCTCCCTTGGCCTTAACATCAGTCCCTATGACAAACTACCAATATGTTGTGCCTATACAAATGCAACCAAGTACCTCATACGCCCCTCCCAATTCCTTCCAAGTACCCTACAACCTAGGAGGTGCCCCTCATGCCAATCCATCTACTGATCTAATTAAGATGCTGATGGATAAGATGTCCAACCTTGAGACATCTGTTTCAGGTTCAAGGAGTGTTCTTTCATATGAACAAATCTATAATAAACCTATCCATCCTTTGGTCCCTATTCGACCATATCCTAGGTAGTGGTAACTCCCAAAATTTACTCATTTTCAGAGTAAAGAGGACCCACAACAACATCTACAAGCATTTAGACATGCCTTTTACCTTATAGCACACGATGATGCATTATTACTTTGCACATTTCCCATTTCACTTTCTAGTTCTGCCCTTGATTGGTATAGTTCTATTACCAGTCATTCTCTTTTTACCTTCACTCAACTAGCTCAGCTATTCCTTGACCACTTTTCAATCAACATCACTAAAAAGGTCTCCATCACAGACCTATATTCTATTAGACAATTCAATGATGAATTAATAGCTGACTTCGTTGCCCGTTGGAGAGGTTTAATCAACCAACTCTCCTTTTCATTACCTCAACCTGAGCTCATTGAGCTCTTTTCAAGAGCATGTGCCAAGCACATCTCATCTACTTTATGGGTTCAAACTTTTTGCATATTTGATGAAGCTTTCACCATGGCCCGAAAGCTTGAACTTTGTGTTGTTGAAAAAGATAAGGTCAAACTGCGTAGTAAAAACCCTAATGCAAAATCCAATGACCCTTCATCTTCCAAATCTTCTTCTTCCCAATCCAAGTCCAAGGGATCGGTGAATGTTGTGGTCTTTAGATCAACATCTTCTACCAAAACCAACCAATCTGAACCTTCCACATCATAAAGCATCACAAAACAATTCCAACAATGGTATATACAGCATCAATACACTCCAATAGGAGAATCATATGCTTCTGTATTGGATAAATTAGTGAAGCAGGGGGTCCTCAATCTCCCTCAAATTTGACCTATCCAATTTAACCCCTCACAAGCCATCCCTGCATGGTATAGGGAAAATGACTTTTGTAACTATCACCGCATCAAAGGTCATGACACGAATAATTGTAAAACCCTTAAAAATGTTGTTCAAGACATGTTAGACAAAGGGGATCTTGTTTTGGATAACCGAAATGCATCGGCTAACTAAAACATAAATATCTTTAGGCAACCATTCCCTAACCATCCCCCAAGTTAAAATAATGTTTAGACCATGGCTAATGACCCCCAAGAGCACAATATACGCATGGTCGACATGGTTTCTCCTTTTATTCCTAACCAACCTCTCCCACAGTCTAAAGAGGTTAGTCAACCTATTTCTCCACCATGGGTAGAAGAACATTCTTCTCCTATTTGTCCTCCATATATGGAAGATAGTCCTCCATCCACCCCTCTTTCACATGTAGGAGAGTCTACTTTGACCTTTCCCATATTGGAGGATGTTTTGACAATACCAATTCCACTCACCCCGCCCTTGTCCTTCTTATCACCAATGGAGGATCATACTTTCCACACTCCTAGACCACATGTGGAAGCCATGATCATCCCTGTGCTCTATCCTCTCGAAGAGCCAAATTCTCCAATTCCTTCTTCGCCGAGAGAAGAACTCGCCACCTCACCCACTTCAGCCAAGGAAGATCCGGTGATGATTTTCTCTCACCTTTGGCCTGAGATCACTGTGTCCAACACATTCCTACTCTCACTATCACCCAAATCTGCTAAAGGACCGACTATAAATCCTCACACAACATCACCTAAACCTTTCTCTTGATTGGCAAAAAACTTTGGATTTCTCCATTCTAGGAACCTAAAACATGAGGCGCTATGGGAGCGACTTAAAGATCCTTATCTTACACATTACACTTCACCTTATACTACCAATCCTTCTGCAACAACTTACCCCAAAGCCTCTGATAAGGATTGGGCTTCCACCCCTAAATCATCAAAAGCTCAAGTATCCACGTCTGAACCTAGATCCTCGCAGGCATCCACCATGCTAAAACAGATTAAATCTCTCGGTGTTCGCTTGATATCAAACCTTACTCACCCACAAGTGAAGTTAGATTTGAACCTTGCCCCACATAGTTGTGGTCCTCACACCATATTAAAGAAGGCTACTAAACCATGTCGGAGAACTCCTCCCCCACCATCACCATTACCCTCCATTTTGGGTCCACACCCTTCTATCTTAAAAGGAGTGCTCCCTATTCCAACACCTAATAAAAACAAATTGCCCCCATTACTCCCTCTACCTGTCAAACATATATTTCCTCCAAAAAATTTGGCACCTCTCACCAAGAAAGTGCCATCTATGAATGTGGCCACACCACCAACTAAAAATGTGATACAAAAAACTCCTCCTATAACTCCTAAATAGAAGTTGTCAACCTCTACTGCAACAACAAGCGTAGACCCATTAGCGGGTTCTTATGCTCTTTTACTACGATTATTGTTGCAATCTTCTAGCATCGTTCTCCCACCCATTAAGCCATACCAACCTCTCAAATCAAAACCATCTTGGTTTGATGCCACTAAAATCTGTGCATATCATCACACACCTGGGCATGATACTGAGTGTTATTGCACTCTTAAAGTTGTCATCTTCCAACACCTAAAAAATGGCACCCTTCTCATTAAGGACCCTCTTAACCACCCTTTCAACAAATTACTGACACCATCCCATGCCTCCCAAACCTCCTCATCTTCATCAGGATCCCATCATCAAACCATGGTCCCTCTACCACTTTCTCTGCCTATATTCAAAATCAACACCATTAATGTGGCCACCAGGTTTCCAAATCTAAAGGATAAAGGAAAAGAGCAAGTTTCTATTCCTTGGACATAGCTATTCGCCAAGCCTTCACCACCAAAACCCAAGATTTCTATCTTTGGCACATCTCAACCAACATCTTTTGGGGCAATTCATGACTCCATGGTGAAACAACTTCACCAAACCCATGTGAAGATTTCTTTATATGACCTAATTCAAATCTCTCCACAACATCACCAAGCCTTAATCAAAGCTTTACAGGTAGTGGAGGTCCAACCCGAAGACCCCCAACCACTGGCTACTTTAGTCAAATCATTACCTACCATTGCCTTTATCACCTTCAGTGATTCTGAGATTCCAGACTACAACTTGGAAGATCAGGATCTCACCCTCTTAAACTAAGCCTATCAGGCAAAAGCTTCATAGGATGCATCCTCATGTCACACTCCATGTCAAAGAGGAGCTTCAACGTCTTTTCTCCATCTCATTTATCCAACTCATTGATTATCTGCAATGGGTGTCAAACATTGTCCTTGTCACAAAAGCAACTAGGGGAATTTGAATTTGTACTGACTATACGACCTCAACCTAACCTACCCAAAGGATGAATTTCCTTTATCAAGCATTAACCAAACCATGCATACAACAAAAATCTGAAAGAGTGAGATTTCAAAATTAGAGATCTCATCCTCAAAGAAAACCAACACGTGACCAATATGGAAAGAAGCCAACGAGGCAAGTTTGCTCCTAATTGGCTCAGACCTTATATCATAACACACAAGTATGGATTAGGGACTTATCATCTGTCTTCTCTTGAAGGCCGGCCAGAACCTGAGCCCCTTAATGCCTTACATCTGCGACCATTCTACTGTTAACCAAGTAATCACTCATTTGATGTTTAACTTGAGCTCATCCCTTGAATAACCCTCATCATCCTCATTCCTATTCCTTTCAAACCCTTTTTCCCTACAAACATTAGTTAACCCTTTTTTAAGCATTAATGCTTTGTCCTAATAAAAGGTAAACCCCTAAACCTCTATAGTCTAGTCCATGACTACAAGTTCAGTCACAAACCAAACATAAATTGGGATGGCTAACAAAAGGTCATAAACTATAAATGTAGACTACTCCCTTGAAGGATAGCTATTCAAAGACATCAAAACATACAAATTAGAATATAGACCACTCCCTCGAAGGATGGCTATACCCAATTTTTTCTACATAAACAACACCCTTTTAGAAGATTCCCGCATCGATCAGCTTCACATGACCACAAAATAAAACAACATCCCCAAGTAGACTTCCCGCATTGATCAGTCTAAAAAAAATGACTAACAAACTATTAAGTCATTGACTTGCCTATAGTCATTCTTAGGGTCACCTATAAAAGAGGCAAAGTTATCCCTGCTAAAAGGGGGTTACACTATCCTCACATCTCACATAATCACACCTATTACCCCAACATACTCAAGGGACTTTGAGCTCACTTAACATCAAGTGATTAGAGTACTTTTCTAACACAAACCAATGGTCAAATGATGTAATGCATGAATGGGGCTTTTGTTTTGCAACAACTCTATCTATGCTATCATTATGGTCCTTGTCAATGAAAGAGAAAAATTCCTTTCACTTCTTATACACCTTCATCACATACAACCAAATCATTTTCCAAACCAAACCAAACCAAACCAAACCAAAACATTTTCTAACCAATAACACAACATAATATAAATTATTATAGACCATTCACATTAGTTTCTATGGAAAACAATACACATGGAAACTAACGACCAAACATAATTTATGTTAAGCATATACCATCGCCAATATCGGAAAGTGCTGAAGCATAAATAAACTCATTTCATTTTTAGCATACACCATCACCAATATGGAAAATTACTAGGGATGAAAAACCACATAACCTATGTTACAGCATACACCATCACACAATATGGAAAAGGTTGTAACATCATCATACACTCATTTCATTTTTAGCATACACCATATTCAATATGGAAAATTGCTAAGGATGAAAAACCACATAGCCTATGTTACAACATACACCATCACACAATATGGAAAAGGATATAACATCATCATACACTCATCATTTTAATTATAACCAAACCAACCAACAACCTCCTTGACTCCATTTTTCCTTTTGGGAGAACTACATTGGCCTGAGGCCTTTGCATGGGCTATGTAGGCAGCACTCAGTTGACATGGGGTCTTCTGAGGTTAGCTCAGCCATTCATTCATTCGTCTACCTGATGAACCCACCATATAACCTTTAACCATGACCTAACCTAGTCAAAACCAATCCATAACCTACCCTCTTCTTCCCTTTTGGGGAAAACTACATTGGCCTGAGGCCCTTAAAATAGGGGCTATGTAGGTAGCACTCAATTGACATGGGGTCTTCTGAGGTTAGCTCAGCCATTCGTTCATCTGTCTACCCAATGGACCAACTATTCTATCTAAACCTACCCAAAATCATGAGTAAACAACCAACCCTAACACTGTAGAAGTCACCATAGACTTCTCATGGGGTACATACATCTCCCTAACCACAACAAACAACACTTGAGATCACTCATATCTCAGCCTGACTCAACCAATGACCTTGGAGATCGTGACTATCTCCTTAGACCACGACCACTTTCGAGACAACTTTGCCTTGGTTGTTTTGATTGCATATATGCTACCTCATGAATAGTTAGCAAATTATACGCACCCCACATTATGACCCTCACACGTATTGTCAGATCGCGACCAAGTTGATCCCCAATATTTTTGACATTTTCATGTTTTCTAGGAGCACTTCCTAGCCCAAATACTTGGAACATGATGACCATTGGAGTTACATCTTTGATCGATTAACCCAATCAGCTATGACCAAAAAGCTGGGGACCGGTTACTTTGATTTTAGTACTCCTCAACCATTGGAGCTACAACTTTGATCATTTAACCCAATCAGCTACCACTAATAAGCTAGGGACTAGTTATTTTGATTTTAGTGCTCCTTGACCTTGTTTGTGACAATTTGACCTAC
Organism: Torreya grandis; assembly: GCA_037957365.1. Classification (NCBI taxonomy): domain Eukaryota; kingdom Viridiplantae; phylum Streptophyta; class Pinopsida; order Cupressales; family Taxaceae; genus Torreya; species Torreya grandis. Next base: position 1,442,953 of record JARHVA010003162.1, on the reverse strand, counting down.
ATATCACATGAAGTGGCATACGTGGATTCTCAACTATTGCAACGTTCACATTCCAACTTCACCATACCCATCCACTACCTATCAAATTTGTAACTGATTTTGGATTGCCCTCTCTCTATTCTCACTTTGAAGGGGAATACCTTATCCCATACCTAGGGCAACCTACACCTTATCCCATACCTGGGGCAACCTACACTTATTTTTGACTTGCAGTTTGTTAGAACAACCAACAAGACAAAAAGGGGCAAATGTAGACACCAATATTGTGTCGACTCCCCTTGGTCCCTTACACACTTTATTAATTTAAAATAAACTAATTATTTTTTAATAATGACATCACCTAGACACCTCACCTTGGACACCTCGCCCTAAGACCATTTCCTACCCTATGAGTCACCCTAAGACTATGTCATCCAAATCCTAACTACCCATGACTTATTCTCACTCCCTATTAACCTCTTAACTAACTCTCGTGCCTAGTAAACCCATATTTTGATTGTTCTCCAATGGAAAATGCACTTGGTGGATGGAGAAATAGACAAAGGGCTAGAAATAGCCCTTTTACCCATTCTCTATCTATCGACATTGGTCAATTGTTAGTCGACACTGGCAGGATCATCGACGTCGATTACATAAGCTAGATTCTAACCTTGAGTTGGCCCCTGCCTCTTTGCATATCAATGTGCACGCTCTGAGACTAAGCATAAAAATTTGACTATCACTCTCCAAGCTATAGAAACTCTACAAAAGTCACTCCAAACATTGGGTTGAAAACATTGCACGAGGTCTTCGACATCAGCCACAATAGGAATAAGCATCATGACACCCTTGGGTCTTCACCAAAAAGCTAAGTATTCTTTTGGTCTCCATTTCAAAGTTCTAGAATAACTTGGTAATTAGTTTCTATTTACTATTTCTAAATACTATAAAAGAAACTCGAATTCCTTTGTGGAAGGGCTAAAAAGCCTTCCTCTTATCCTTACCCTCTTCTCACACCTATCCTCTACCTTTGCCCTTCCTCAGACCCTATTCACTTCCCTACAACCCTGCAAAAACCTTTAAACTCCCAGACTCCCTTATTGACCATAGACAACCCTAAAACCCATCTAAGGCCCTAAAACCTATCCAAGGCCCACTTCCCCTACCGACATCGATAGCGTAACTGACGTCGGCATCATTGATGAATCGACCTTGATAGGACTACCGACATTGGCGACTATGACAGACTGACTACAGAGAATAGGTATGCATTATCTACTTTCTCTTTCTTAGTCTTTCATCATTTCATTTTATACAAATCTCTTTATCTTAAATAGTGGACTATCATCCCTCACGGAGCTTTACGCTTCTGGGACCAAGTGCGTAGCTTGGCAATCCACCATATCTTATTCTAACACTCTCCATGTTTAAGTCTTATTCTTTCTACAGGTGTTTCCTCCACAGCCAAAGAGGAGCTCCTACAATGCTTGGTTACTGTGTGCAACTTAATCTGGGTAACGTACAAACCCCTAACCTTCAACTTTAGTTTCTTCTTCTTCTGAATATAATTAGCAAAAACGTAGAGAAACAATAGAGTCTAAACAGGTCTAAATGTTTTCATCATGGAGACCTATCATAGGGACAATGATTTAACAAGAATTTTTTGTTGTTTGGTCATGTAATCATAATATAGGAAGGCATCTAACTCATGCAATCTTTCACTGTAGTTTCTCAATGTTATCTACAACACTTTGAAGTTCAAGCGATCCTATAAGGAAATAATGACATAAAGTGGCATGATTTTAAGACAATTACTCTTAAGTGAGTCAAAGTTGATACTATCCCTCTAAAGACAATCAAATAGGTTAATACTCAATGCTTGGTGCACAATAATACCTATAAGGTCTCCTTTTGGCCCTCAAAATGATCACCTATAGTTAACTATAGTGTGATAGTGCACTAGAGTATAATAGTATAGATGTTGGAAAGACATGGGACATGGTATGAGGTGAGTCCAAATAATTGATAAGAGGACCATAAGGACTTCAATGAGTATATAAACATGACACAAGGTCTAACTCATAATGACACCCTACATGAAACCTCATTTTTTTTAGAAACACACCTATAGCTTGCTACAGAAGGCAATTTAGCCTAGTTATGGAAAGGGAAATTTGAGGAGTTTACAAAGGAGCATGGGTATTGGACATGATTATAAAACCTTCATATTGTTATGTCTAATTCCACATATACACTTGGAAAAATAGAGGCATAGCCATGATAGCCTTTAAACTCTCAAACCATAGTCAACTCAAGGAATCCTGCATAGTCATTAATTCTTTGAGTCTATCTGGAGGTTTGTGTTGATTGATTAACCTAATGAGGTGGTCTAAATATATAAAATTGGTACATAATATTATCATTACCTAATTAAACACCTTATATATTCACATTTGAAGAGAAGATAGGGGAGATACCCTCTATTCTATATTAGACAAAGGGCACTCTGAGGCAGTCAAGTTTGTAGGCTTGGTGATTGGGTAATAAGTAAAGGTGTTGAGGATTCTTAGAACATTGAAATAAAGGTGAATGAGAATTTTTATAAACTATGAAGATGGAATGAAGAGTTTCAATATGTTGAATACACTTTTAAAGAATGACAATTAATTCTAAGTTATGCAAATGGTTAAGATCAGTTGAGACAACCAATTCTCTAATGAACATAGTCTTATAGCCTGATGAACACCTATAAGTGCCCCATAGAATACTAAACATGTTTAAATAAAATAATTTGAAATTGTTTTAATCATCCCAAGGAGTAAAATATTATGTTAGATTGATAATAGTTTTAGGATTGGTTGTGAAACCAATTCACCATGCACATAGTCTTATATCATGCCTTCACAATTCCATCTACTATACGTGCACCTATAGATCTCCACAGAGGTCTAAGAGAAGTGGAGTTCAATTTTTTGAAACTATTTTGAACTTTCATTGAGGTCTTGAAACATTGAAGGTGTCATGGTGATCAAGATAGAGACACAAGATACGAAATAGACCTAAATCTATGATGTTAAGTCAAGAAGGTTGTTTCAAGGACATATTACCTTAAAGTCTCTAAATTAGAGAGTTTACCTTTATTTTAACCCTTCCATACTAAATTATATAAAGTCTAAGTAGGTCTAAATGTTTCCATCATGGATCCTTATCATAGGGATAATAATTTAACAATAAATTTTGGTTATTTTGTCATGTAAGTAGAATATAGGAAGACATCCAACTCATTCAATCTTTTACTACAATTTCTCAATGTTATCTACAACATTTTGAAGTTCAAGTGACCCTATAAGGCAAAAATGAAATGCAATGGCATGATTTCAAGACAAGTGATCTTAAGTGAGTCAAAGGTGATACTATCCCTCCAAATATAATCAAATATGTTTATATTCAATGATTGCGGTACATAAACACCTAAAGGGGATCCTTTTGGCCCTTAGAATGATCACCTATAGTTAATTGTAGTTTGATAGTGCACTAGAGCATAACAATCTAGATGTTGGCAGTTATGAGACATGGTATGAAGTGAGTATAAAAAATTGATTATATGACCTTGAGGACTTCAAGGATTATCTAAACATCACACAAGGTCTAAATCATTATAGCACCCCATAAGAAACCTCATTTGTTTTAGAAACACACCTACAGTTTGCAATAAAAGGTAGTTTATCCTAGTTATGGAGAGTGTTGTTTGAGGAGTTACCCAAGGAGCATGGGTATTATCCATGATTATACCACCTTCACATTAGTAGTGCCAATTCCACATATATACTTGAAAAGAGAGAGATAGAACCATGATAGCCTTCACACTCTCAAACCAAAGTCAACTCAAGGAATCCTACATAGTCATTAATTAATGATGATAATGAGGTGATCTAACTATTAAAATTGGTATATAATACCATCATGGCATAATTAATCCCCTTATATATTCACATTTTTCAAGAAGATAGGGGAAATACCCTCTATTCTATCTCAGATAGAGGGCACTCCCAGGTAGTCAAGTCTACAGGAATTGTGAGTGGGTAATAAGGGGAGGTGTTGAGGAGGATTATAAAATTTAAATAAAGGTTTAGAGATTTGTATTGAAAATTAACCAACATAAGTGAGGCCTTACAGTTCTAAGAGGGCATGAAAATAAGGTGTTAGGCCTAAACTAAGCCTAAGTCCCTAAAGGGGTCTAATCTCACCTCTAACACCAAATTAACCATATAATTCTTTGAAATAACTTTATGGGGAGGTATGATATTGTTTATAGATATTGGTCTATAGAGGATATCATAAGTAAGTCATTTCTTGGCTTAAAATATCTTAAGCCTACTCAAATTGTACTCTCAAGCTCGTAAGGCCATCTTAAGACACTCACACCAGTATGGACATTTATCATGGAGACATAAGGAGATAATAATGATTTAAGGAGGTCACAAACATACTTATAGTGTAATTTTTTCATATCTTTAATGCCAAGTTTTATGAACAAATGCTAAGTGTCAAAATGAGCTTAAACCTTCCAAAACCCTTACTTCTAACCCAGTGGGTAAGAAGTGGATATAAATTCATTCAAGAGGGATATTTTTGTCATAAGAGTTATTTTTAATTACATATAACTCCATCAATATCCTCCCCATAAGATTGGTTGGTACCTTATTTTTATGAACAGGGTACAGAATAAGGGTTCTTGATAGTTTTTATGTTTTACAGGATTCTAGGGAGATTTAAAGGATGAGAATCAATTGGGAAGGTTAGTTGGGGCCTAATAAAACTTATTATATCAATTTATTTCTTCAAATAAGAACACAAGTACCTGTGTAAACACCTTCACTTCAAGCAAGCTATGGAAGACAATGAGATTAAAGAGTGATCATCGAGTGAAAAAGTGACAAGTCTAATTGGGAGGCCTTTTAAGGTATACCTAATGGATTTATGGAATAAAATAATATTTATAGGTGTAATATAACCCCTCAAATGGATTTAATTTATAAACTAAAGATAATCTTGGTGCCAAATGTGAAGACATGCCTGTAGAGCTAGTGATGGTGACTACAAATGATGAGAACACTTGTCCAAAAAAACACCAGTAGTTAGGGACACATTTAATGCATGTTGAATATTTTTTATAACACCCCCATCATATTTCACATGTGTTATTACTCCCTATTATACTTTTGAGTGCTTAAGAGAAGCCTAATGATGAAAGAAGTTTCTAGGAAGGTAGTTGAAGGGTCCTATGCCATATTTGAGGAGTTTTCATACTTCACATGGACATTTATCCAAAGATACCTTTCATGGTCTATTTAATATTCATTTCTATTAAAACATAATATATTCTCATTCCTTGACAAGTGGAATTGTGACCCTTAAGCTCCACTTCTCTCTCTTTTCTCACACATTCTATAAGTACTAGTCATTTTAGCTCTTATTTTCTAATTCCACACTTGGTATGGTGAAGCCCTACCAATTTGATATTATACTTTACAATTTAATATGATATTAAATATATTTTTGAGTTAAAAATAATATTTTCTAAGGGTGTGAAGTGATGTATGGTTAGTTATAGTGATAAGCTTATATCCTTGCTTCTCTTTATCCTTTCATGTTTGGTGCAAGTTCTTTTTCCAACAGGTCATATGGAGTGTAGCTTGTGTATTTAAATCCCTTAAAGTGTACAAGTAACCTTAGTGTCTAACACTAACATCTAGTTCAATTACCTTGAGTAGTTTCATGTATATCACTTCTATATTGAAATACTAATGTTAGAGTATTCTAAGACTTTGAAACTAGTGTTGTAGGTCATCTCTCTTAGTGCAGGAGTATGATAATATTGTGGAGATATTTATGGTGTATCACCCCTTAGAATAGTTTACTTTCATGCATATTTATACCCCTTTTCACATAATTGATTATATAGTATAAGTGATAAGAACTTAAAGATAAATCTATAGAGCTAACCCTTACACCTAGAGGCCTACCTCTACTATAGGCAACCCACAAGTCTAGAAGTATTCCAATGTTGCCCAAGTATTAGAGTAGGCTTTAACAACCTCCTCTAGGGTGAAATATTTGGTGAAAAAAATTCCTTCATTCATTAAAAACATTTTTTTATGGTGTTTGTGGGGGTACCATTTGATGATGAATGTCATTTTCTTGCAAAAATGCTTTGAATTCATTAATTGTGAATTCCTCCCATGATCTAAACAAAGGGTTTTGATTTTCTAACTAGTCTATATTTTAATAGTGACTTTGAATTTTTTTTAACTTTAAAAGGTTTAAATATTTTTATTTAGATATTAAACCCATATTTTTCTATAAAAATCATAAACAAAGAGCATGAATTACTTAAACCTAGCATGACTAGGTGTCATCAATTTACACTGATTAGTATACACTAGATCAATTTTTCCATAGATTTGATATGTATTTGTCTAAAATGGATATATATATTATTTACCTAATAAATGTTTTTGAAATGTTTCTTTACCCTTTTTGAGAGGTGGCAATACTCTTACCATGTTATAATGGTGGAGTGTGTCAAAATATCAAAAATTGATGTGACCAAACCTTATGTGCCACAATTGTGTTGAGTTTATGTCTTTTACCACAAGTGCTTGATTATTTCTTTATGCAAAGTCAAGTTAGAACATTTTACCAACTCTTGAGGCTCATGTAATAATTTTTTAGTGTTTTCACTTATCTATGATCAAACACATCTTTTTTCCACCTTTGTAATTGAATTTAACACTAAAGTTATGATCAAGTAACTGACTGGTTGATAGATGATTCTTTGTGAGTCTTGAAATGTATGGGCATCTAATATTTTATAATAATTTCATCCAAGTGGTAAAGAGATATTCCCAATACTTAAAAAATAGTATGATGAATCATCACCCAAAGAGACATGATTTTGAGAAGTTTCATTCATATTATAGAACCAATCTTATCTTCTAGTCATGTGTCAAGTGGCACCTGAGTTTACATACCAGATATAACTTGTGATGATGATTCTTCAAGAGAATTTGTATCATATAGGAAGTCCATATTTTAAGTGGTTTCTTCATGTTATTAAATTTTACCTTATTGATTGGATTTCTTCTTCCAATAACCTTTCAGTTGTCTTTGTCCTTTAAATAGATGAGATGATTATTGGTTAGTGGGATTCTTGTTACTTGAATATTACTATGTAAATGAGTTATACCAAAAATTATTAAGGTAATTTCCTTTCCTTAAACATATAAGGTAGACTTTATATTATTTATTCCCATGTACATTATGTTAATGTGATTTGGTTTACAAGACTTGATCTACTTTTTAGCTTTCTGTTGATTAGAGGCAAGAGCATGTTCTTCTAATTCTTCTTCTTTTGTATGCATAAAATATTCTTGTTGAAACATGTTTACCAACTTGTCAAAATATGTTTTATGTTTTGTGAATTTCAAAATAGTCACAAATATCCCATAGGAGGGTGGTAGTGCTCTCAAGATAATAAGTACAATAGATGCATCTAACATTGCCTCTCCCAATGCTTGGAGTGAAGCCTTCAGGATTAAAACACATCATAGAAATTCTTCAAATTTTTTGTTAGACTTAAATTTGAGTGAATTAATTTGACTATACAAATAGAGAATGGTACCTTCATTTTTATCCTCACAGACTATTTGGAGCTTATCCCAAGCATCTTTAGCTATTTTGGCTTTGGCTTCACAAATATGAGATTGTACCTCATCTGATCCCCAAACATTATTATCATTTTTTATTTCTAGTTTTTTATTGAAGGCATTTCAAGTGAATTTTCCATTGAATAGGGGCCAAATGTATTGAAATTCCAAATGTGTCTTGATTTTTTTTCAAATTAGCATAGTTTTCATTGCGTAGAAGTTGTGAGTCTAGCATAAAGAATTTTGGGCCATTTCTAGCCATTATGTATAATCTAACTAAAGGTGGTGGATTGTTTCCTTATCACTCTAGGTATCAAGGTCTCACTTTATTTATATTGTTAGTCTAATATATGAAACCTTTCTTTATATGGGCCCTTCCTTTATACTCATCAGTATGTGAAAGAAGCTCACCCCTTTATTTATACCTAATATTATGTGAAAGAAGTGTAAATGTATATGAAAGATAATAATTCTTGGAACTAAACAGTACTAAAATAGGTTTGACCAATCATTAGCACCTTCTTAGATAAAAGTATGCATACATGGGTATAACTTCCATATATACTTGGAATTTCCACCTGTTAGGATTTACACCTTTGGATTGAATCTTACAGGTAAATAGAGGGATGTATATGAGTGCATGTACCTTATTTCTCCCCAATGGTTTAGAGGGATGATTCCTAGATGTTGTTGTTGATTGGTACCTATGTCAACATACCAAATATAATTTGTGATGTTGATTCTTCATGAGACTATGTAGTATATATGAAGTATGTATTTGAAGTTGTTTCTTCCTATTTGGTAATATTGTCTTGTTAATTAGATTTCTTCTTCCAATTACCTCTAGCTATCTTTGTCCTTTGTATGGATGAGATGATTTTTGTTTACTAGGATTCTTGTTACTTGAAGATCCCTATGTAAATGAGTTATACCAATAATACTTAAGGTTGTGGCCTTTCCTTCCACATATAAGGTAGAATTTTTGTTGTTTATTTCCCTATGGATTATGCTGATGGCCTTGCTTTGGTTTATAAGACCTAATCTTCTTTTTATCTTTTTTTTATTAGAGGTAAGAGTATGTTCTTCTAATTATTCTTCTTTGTGTACATAGACTCTTCTTGTTGTAGCATGTTTACCAACTTATCAAAAGATCATTTATGTTCTGTGAATATAAAAGTAGTCATGAATATCATGTAAGAAGGTGGCAATGTTCTCAGGATAATAGGTACAAGAGATGCATCTGAGTGGCATAGTTCTCAATATAATAGGTACAAGAGATGTGTTAGGATAATGTGTCCAAATTTTTGTTTTCTAAGGGCATAGTTGTCATTACATAGAAGTTGTGAGTCTGACATAAAGAATTTTGGGCCATTTTTGGCCATTATGTAGAATCTAACTGAAGGTGATAAATTGTTTACTTATCACTCTAGCTATCAAGGTCTCCCTTTCTTTATACTATTAGTCTGATATATCAAACCTTTTTTATAATTTCCCTTACTCTATACCTATCAGTATGTAGAAGAAGATCACCCATTATTTATACCCAATGATACGTGAAAGAGAATAATACTTGGTATTTATAAAATATTAAAATAGGTTTGATCAATCATTAACACCTTTTTATATTAAATTCTACATATGTGGGCATAACTTCATTATATACTTGGAAGTTCCACCTATCAAGATTTATGTCATTTGATTAAATTGAATGGGTAAATAGAGGCATGGATATGAGTGCATGTACCTTATTTCTCCCTAATGGTTTTGATGGATGATGCCTAGATGTTGTTGTTACAACTATGTTAGGCTATGTGTGTAGTAACTTAATCATGATGACTTTAATTGTAAATGTGATTTAGAGGCATAGTTTTAAATGAACATTACGATTGTGAATAAATGTACTATTTTGTTTTTTAGTGTATTTTCTTGTAAAAATTACAATGATTTGTAAATAAATGATTACAATATACAAAAAATTCTAAATCTATTTTTCAAAATAATATCCCTCCCCCTTTTAAAAAATAATTGGGCTCTTTGGCCTCTTTTGAAAAATAAATATGAATTATGACTCTCCTAGATAAGTTTAGATAGTTATAATTAAACTTGGAAAATTTTCCAAATTTAGTGGAAATGATAAAGTTTCTTTTTTTTCCAAAAAATTCTTTTGGAGTATTTGAACCTCCCACCTCCACTTTATTAAGAAAACCCCTTACCAACTTACCTGTGCATCATATAAACTTTAACAAGGACAAAATTAATATTAAAAGGTTTTAAATTGATGATTTGAAGACAAAACGACTCCCCTATAAAATACCATAGGTTTTATAAAATAGTAGTTTTGACTAAAATGAGTAGCAAAGAAATATTCATATGGATGGTTTTGAGAATTAAATAGGCAGTTTTGTGAAAAAAATGCAACAAAGAAAATTTTATAAGGTGGTTTTGAGGATTAAGGATATATTTTGGATAAATAAAGGCATATTTTATTTATTTTTCCAATGCATAAGCTTATAGTTAGAAAAATAGAATCACTAACCTTTAAATAATGATTCACTTGATTTTGTATGCATATGAATTGGTTGATTTCTTTTGAATGCCAATTTAATGATGTTTATCATGCCAATATAATGATTTATTTTGAATACCAATATATTTTCACCATTAAAATTTAATTGGAGAGATAAAATATCCATGTGCTACACTTGTTGGATTTGATTCACACAGGTGTGGACTCAAAGAATGAGAGCATGGGATTCTCTATTCTTCTATCAATTGTAATATGAGAGTCCCTCAGAGCTCCACTTCCTGTAAGTGCTTTTATCAAACATACTACTTTGAAACCAAATGTGAGCATGAATGAATGTTTTATTCAACTAATGTAAACCAAATTATAAGGTCTATTATATAGCCAAAATATATCCCAAACAACCTCCTAAAATATAAGGAGGAAGATTAACAAACAACCTATAATAGATTTCACTGGTGTAAAAAAATATAACAATAAAATTATAATGTTGAATTATATGACTCTAAAAAACTAATACTAATTAGGTTTGGTGAATTAATCACCAATAATAATCTAACATAAAAATGACCATTGCTTGGCATAGAGATGATTTCATTAAATTTTGATGCATATGTAATTTCATAGGTGTTTGAGTCTAATAGACTCATTTGAAAGGTAGGAATATTAAATTAATGATCTAGAGATAGTCTGAGAATGATAATGAATAAATTAGGCATAAAATACAATTTTTGTGGGTTACCAATAGGAAATCAAGAAGGTTGGACCCATGTGAAGTATGTAGATGTGAGAGATGGGTGTGTAAGAGAAATATGTGTATACACAAGTCATGTGAGGTATATTTAAAACAAGACTAAAATTTCCAAGTGTCTAATACCAAATTTAAGTGTCTTCAGTAGTGATATTTTTAAGTGAGAATCTCAAAACTATTTTTAAAAATAATAAAGAGAAAAAAGATGTGAAAAGTCCATAAAGGAATAAATTCTCATGAAGAATGATGTGGAACTGATGATTATTGAATCATAATAATGATATCTATTAATGGATGATGGAAAACATCTTTTGTCATCCCCTAAGTGGGAAGAGACATAAATATCTTTAGATAATAAGGGAATTTCATTTGTTTTTTTCAATTTTATAGGGAAGGAATGTTATAGACAATATAAGAAAGTCACATGTTTCTATAAAATAAAAAATAGAGGTGAATGTAAAGAGCATCCAAGGATAGTTACATGTTTCCATGAAGGAGACAATGGAACTATATGGAGTGTGATTGAGTGAACATGATGATAGTATGGTTGAAGACTATTTATATGAGGAAGATGTAGAAAATCAAGTGAACATTGAGGATATGAATATAATAGAGGTGGATGAGAATAGAACTTTAATATTCCATCATGGGATTATAAGTTATGAGAAGAATTCAAGAAATACTGAAGGGTTGGACATCATCTCCACATCCTTTTTGTAAAATCCAAATTCCCATAATGTGTTTGAAGAATGTGTCAATATAGCAATATATAAGATGAAAAAGGAGAGGCCAAATTTTTGGTTCAATCTAACATGCTCATATGTATGATAAAAAAATATAATAAGTGAAATAATAAGGTACTATTATTGTAGTATTTGAGGAGTTGGTTGGTAATTAAATGAAAATAATAAATGATTATATTCAAGTTAACATGATGATAATAGAGAGTGGGAAATTTATGGTACAATAATTTCCCCAAAAGGATATATAGATGGGAACTTTTTTTTAGTAGTGATTAGAGGTGGGAAAGAAGATACTCACAAGACAAATTAGAATATATTGGAAATAAGAAGAAGACCTTATCAATGGGATGATAATGGATAAATAATGGTATGTATTAAATCACAATCTTGAAAGATGGGTAGTTTAACTCCAAGAATATGAATGGAACCACCATGTTTGGTAGGGTGCTAAAGAAAACCACTAAGAGGCTAGAAGGCTTAGGGCTTATATGGGCTATAGGAGGTCTATAGTGGTTATTCATTTTTGTGGCTTGTACCAAGCTATAGACAGACTTATAAACCAAGTTAGGGCTAGTATGAATAAGTGAAAAAAGTATGCAGGCACCTCTAATGGATACAATCGTAGTAAATCAAGTAGTTAAGACTAGGCTATTGATTACATAAACAAATCAAAAACAACAATACCAAATGGGGAGAGATAACAACTAAAATTTAAATCTAGAAGATAACGCACTTTGAGGCCAAATGAAAGATGTTTTAAGTAATAAATATGTTTCCAAGAAAGGGTTCAAGAGCATGCCTATTCTAGATTTGAGTTATCTTTCCAAATCAACACTATTGTTTTCTAATAATGTAATGTTCTAGTTTAGAAAGAGAGGGAGATTATTTAAGCAAGTTGTCCAAATCATTTTAAGCATGTAGAGTCCTACTATGTAATAAAAGTGTTTCCAATAGAATCACAACATGTAATGGTAAATATTTCAAGAAATAAAGATATCATGTAACCACATATGAATGCATAAACTTCAAAAACTATTCTAAACAATGCATAATACAACTAAGTCACTAAAACAAATTAAACCCTAGCATGTATACTAATAAAAGTAAATAATGAGTTTTAATTTACAAAGAAAAGTGCCCTCATATCTAACTCAAAGATATGTTCAAATTTTATACTAATTGATTGTACAAGCTAAGAGGCAAGAGAGGAAGAAGATCAGGTTGTGTGTAAGCTGAGTCCAGACCAAGAGCCAAACATTGTGGAGGAGGTGAAGGAGAAACCACCAATCTATAAAAAATCCAATGCAAGGGGAAAAAAATAGGTGTAATGAAGTCTTTGGGGAGAAAGGATAAACCTAAAAGCCTTAGGAACATTGAAAATACTAATGAGAAATACCAAGATTGGTTTTAGCAATGTAGGGCATCCCCTATCACAATGGAAGCTATTGTGCCAACTAAGAATCAATAAAGATTCAAGGAGGCATCCAAGATTTCAATAGAATAATAAAGTGGGAAGATTATAATAATAATTTTATTAATAGAGAGGCTCAAATAAATGATAATGAGGCATATATCCCAACCCTAATCTGCCAAAAGACCTAAAACTAGTCATTTTTTACCATTTGTGTTCATCTTGGTGCTTTTCCAAATGTTTTGCCTAGGCCATGGGTTTCCTTCACATAAGTTACATCTTACGTAAAAGAAGGGATTAGGTTAGTCAATAGGCTCTCAAAATACCCTAGAGGGTCCCTAGAGGACCTATCTTGCATGCAGACGGGCCAAGATGGACTAAAGATATATGGAGAGTAAGAATATGATGTGGGAGAGTTCTACGAAGGTGGAAAATGTCTCAAAGTGGGATGATCAAGGTTGGTATTCTACATGTGAGCCAATGTGTAATCATAGGGAAGAGTAGGGTAATATGAAATATGATTACATATGACCCTAAGGTACAAACAATCATTGTTTGAATGAATAATAAGTGTTGTGTAGTACTTGGAAGTCACACCAAAGCAAAGGAAAGAAAGAACTAAAAAGATAAAAGGATACATTACCTACACTTACCAAATAAGGATGGTGATGGAAGAAGTTGATGACATGATCCATGAGTGAGAGTACAAATGCTACATAATACAAAATATAGCTCTAACTCTAGATCCAACTCTTGTAAAGAAGGGACACAAGTAATATCAAATCAAATCATACTATTTATAATGCCATTCACTAGGGATTTTTCCCTAGTGTTCTCCCTGTGAGGGATATGGGTGAATTGGACATCCTCAAAAAAATAGATAAAATTGCATGTTGCCTCAAAGAGGGGGAATAACTCATATCTAACAATAGCCTAGACACTAGTGAGTTGAGACATAACTAAGAGTGAGTTAGAGAATAACTGCACATATCACATGCCTAACTCATGGCCATCAGTCAAGGCACTAATGATTATGTGATACTTGATGGCATTATTCATCTCATTAGTAAGGAACAAACCATCTACAACAATCTCATGGCCCTATGAATCATTGATAACCCAAACCATAGCTTTCAGTCCTAGGTTGCCCCAACTACTACCATCTATGTGAATCACCACTGAGAGGTGGACCATGATGGGGGTCGAGAACATAAGACTAACAATTGTCAAAAGGTGATCTTAAATTGAAGAAGTATAAGTGAGTTTCATAAATGAAAAAAATAATGAAACCCAACCACAATCACAATGATTGACCAACACTAGTCATGGTGAGAGGTAACAAGGTAAAGTGGGGGAAGTTCAGAGAAGACAAAGACTAGTCGACAAGACTAGAGTAATTCCTAAATAACTATAGCCAACTAAAAACCCTACATAAAACCAAAATGAATAAGAGAGATAAATTTATAATGGATCAACTAAAAAAAGTAGAGATATGATTGACCAAAATAAGCACAAGTAATTTCTATCCCTAGGTGCCGACAAATTGGGGCATAGCCCTAAGAGTTCAACAGGGACCCAAAAGGGGTCATGAGAAATAAACTAGGGCCAAAATAGGCCCAAGTAAGCCTTAGATTAAAAAAATAGGATTTTAAAATGCCCATAATATTATAAAACCCCTAAGACAAAGGTTTCATAGTCTAGAATGCAAAAATAGATAAAAAACCCAACTGAGGGCCCACAAGGTGCATTCAATAAAGAGTACATGGGCCTGATAGGACAAAGGACCTAGGGGTCGAAGATATCATAATTTTCCCAAAACAAATCCAAGTATGTCTCAAAGAGAGAAACAAATGCCACCACTATGTCTAAAATGGGCTAAAACCTTTAAGATGAAGGTTCTGGGGTTTTGGGAGCCAAATTAGGGCATAATAGAGTCCTAAAATGGGAAAAATTAAGGTTTTTGACCTAGGCCATGGCCTTCCTAGGAAAAATCCATGGTTTATACCCTTCCAATCCATGACTTAGCCTATAAAACCATGGCCTTGACTAGAAGAGGCCAAAAAATAGGCTCGAGGAGCCTAGACAAGGCCCACAACTTGTCTAAAATGAAACGAGAGGGGGTAAGATGAGAAAAATAGTCATCAAGATCATCTAAAAATGTTTTTATCATTCCCTCATGCACTTGAATAATCTAAGGTCACATTTATATATTGTGTATATTTGAGTAGGAGTTAGGGTACTAGAGTCAAGAAAGACATCTCAACTAGTAGAGCTGCCACCATTATGCAAGAGTCAACCATGAGAGAGTGTCTCAATGTAGACCATAACGAGAGGTTAGAAAGGGTGGTTAGAGGCCCATGATAGATGAATACTAGACCAATAAGGCTAGATCAAGTCATAAGCAACCATAAACACTAACCCATATCACCTATAGGTACTATAAAAAAGGAGAGAGGGAATCGATAGAGGACTAGTTACTAGCAAACAATAATTTGATCAACTAAAAGAAGCATAAGGCTTTGCTTATATCTTAAGGTGTATCCAAGGAGGAATACACAAGTAAAATAGACCCATAAGGGTCTAACAATGGATTCCATGAGAGGTTAAATCCATTGAATGAGGGCTTAGGGAGGGTGTGTTAGTAAGCTATGAGGCTTACTAAAGCACCATAGGCCCAGGTCCAGGCCTACCCCTAAGGCTAGGACACCACTTCTCCCTAACTAGAGGCTTACCCCCAAGGTAGGATATTACTCAACCTATGAAGAGGCCAAATAATAGGGAAAAGGTGAGAGGAAGGAGATGGAACACCCATATCTTTAGGTTCACCAGTCATGAACTAAAACACAAGAATGCCAAAAGTGGGGTCATTGTTAGTGAATGAGACCTTTGAACCCAAAAAATTAATAGGATGTAGACACATAAGATGCATAAGTAGGATCTTCCTATAAGGTATCCTCTAATTTATTGGGTTAGGTGATATACCATGGATGTAATATCAATCAAGATTAAACTCAGCTACTATAGCACCTTAATGAGATATGTATTGAGAGAGATAATACTTTGATGGGAAAAATATGATATAGGGGGAAACTCCATGTCTAGGGAGATGTCCTAGAAGAGGTATCTAAAAAGAGATGAGCTAAATTGGCATCATGGAGTGAAAGAAGGATTTAATTAATGGACATTTGACTTTGAAGGAGTGAATTTTATTTGATACTCAGTCAAATGACAATACTCATCCTTGAAAAAATGAGACTCAAAAACATGTGGTGTACAAGAATCTACAGAGCCCCACGAGGAGATAGCCAAAACCTCACTTGAGGGATTTATATTTGTGTATAGAAATGCCTATGGATCTATTTCAACCTCATCGTATGGACCTCACCTTCATGCATAAATTGAGCCATAAAAAATGTGGCCAATGCAATGGATTGCATGGTAGCATTCCAAGGATTACCAAGAATCATATTGTATGAAAGATCAAGGTATAACACACAAAACTCAATTCTAACTTCTTGGGGCTAAACTTGATCTAAAGCTTCACATTCCCCACCAATGTAACTATGTCATTACTAAAACAAACATAATTATGGAAAGAATTAGAGAGCTCATTCTAACTGATCTTGAGCTTATTGAACACATGCAAGGGCATGATGTTCAATGTAGCTCATCCATAGACAATGCACCACTTGAAATTATAGTCATCAATGGAAGTATTAATATAGAGATGGAACCAAGCCCTTTTTTCAATATCCAAAGTATCTATAAAATATGTTGGTTCAAAAGATAAGATGGGAGGAAGAGGGTGATTATGTGTAATGGAGTTGAATAACACTTCAACATCATCATGCAATGGGTCCTCATATGAGAGACCAAGCCTGTCAAATACGAGATCCCTTTACTCAGGGTAAAGGTAAAGGTCTCAAATGGAGATCCTAGTTGAGAGGCCTTACAACTCCTCTATGACATAGTAATGACGGTGTCTATCCTAGGGATGGATGTTACACCTAAATTCAAATCTGATTTTAAGGTTCCCTACATTCATGGGCTAGATAGGGGGCCCAACACCACTAGTCTCTCTAATAGGATTGGTGGACCGACTAGAGTATGTTTTTACAAATCACTTGTACCTAGTATAGGCTATGTCAATGACAACAATAACCTTTCTACTCTCACACTTGTCTTTCCCTCTTAGGTCAACCTAGGAAGAGAATTCAAAAGAGGTGGAAGAGCAAGAAGGAGATCAAGGGGCCTTAGCCTTTGATTTATTATTTTTCTTCTTATTCTTCTTATTTTGGTTAGGTATAGGCTCCTTGAACACATTCAATTTATGGTTGGGTTTTACAAGAGGAGAACTCTGAGATGGAACCAAGGCTTGTGCACTAAACTGCTAGGCAACATACCTATTATCATTGTTCCCCCTCATCCGATAGAGGGTTTAAAACTTTATGAGTTAATAAGGAAAAACCATCTATTATTATATTGTGTTTGATTTATAAGTCTTCATTTTAGATAAATTATTTCTCAGAACATTCACCTTATGACTATCATTCTTATCCTTCTTTTTGGGAGGATAATTAGTGACACCATTATTGAACGCATTACAATTATGATCACACAATGAGGATGACTTTTGGGTTGGTATAGGCCACATTGCATTCACTTAAAACACTCATTAATATCTTAATCATAAGAGGTGGGTTCACACTTGAGGACCTCAAGGTGAACCTCTTGCCTCAATACTTGCATGCACATATCATAAAGTTTGTCATCTGAGAACCTAGTCCTGTATGTATAAATGATTAAACACCATCTATGAAAAAAATCCAAGTTTGACTCACCCTTGGCCTAAACCATGGAGGTGAGTGACTGGATGATGAGGTTGAAAGGCCTAGAGATATCAAAGTACTAGAGGAAGTCATCCAAAAGAATCTAGAAACTAGAGAGAGAATCTAAAGGAAGATTTTAAAACCAAACAAGAGCTTTAGCTCATAGATAACGAGCTAAGAGATTCAACATCATGATTTCATCCTATTACCAATCCATACATGCCATCATAAATGTTATAATATGCTATTTGGGACTAGAGTCCTAAGTCCCATTGAACTTTGGTAGTTCTGTTAAGCACGGAATATACTAAGAGGGGGGGGGGGTGACTCAGTATATTATATATCTTATAAAACTTTCCCTTTATAAAATTCCACTTAATCAAACATTCAAGATATGCAATAAAACTCAAATAATAAACATCACACAAGATAGAGAGAGACACCAAATATAACTTGGAAACCCAATGTGGGAAAAACCATGGAGAACAATCTCAAGTATATTCATGAGAACAAACCCAAAAGAGCACCATACCCCTTTGTTGAGTACCAACCTTAGCTAAAATTTGTGAGCACCAACCCACAAGAGCTTCAAACCCCTTTGCCGAGCACCAACCCAGCTACTATTCGTGAGCACCAATGCATAGGAGCACCAACACCTTCTTCTAGCACTAACCCAGCAACAATTCGTGAGCACCAAACCACAGGAGGACCAACCCCTTTGTGTATACCACACACCTATCTCTAAATTTTTCTATCTCAACAAATGATAGATCAATACAACATCTCCTTCCTCTTTCTCACCTTTGCTCTTCTAAGCTAGATATAAAAAATACAAATCATATTCATCTCTCACAATTGCTCTTCTAAGCTAGATATTACAATATCAAATCAACCTCTATCTTCTATATTAAAAATGGCTTCTCAAGCCTTTATTTATAGCTTTCCAAATGACCTTTGGCCTTCCCCCTTTGTGACCCTTCAATCCTCATGTAAAATGGCACCAATCTTGGATGACCCTTCATATTCAAGCCTTTGAAAAGTCATGTGGTGACCCTTCATGACCAAAAACATCCTTCCCACTTTTGTCCTTATCTTTGGTGACTTTTTGTATTCCTCAAAGTGTCCCTTCATGAGAAATTATGCCCTTACTCTTTTGTCTTCACTTGGTGACTCTTGGTATTCCCCAAGATTACTCTTTATGGGAAAATATGTCCCATACTTCTTTTGTCTTTACCCCATGGCTCTTTGACTTCTCCATGGGCCCTTATTTTGTCTCATATGTAACCAAAAATATATTCATTAATATTAAATAAATATTAACTCACATTAGCCAAGATAAATAACATTAAATGCAATGGGGCCTTTATCATCAATAATACTAGACCTTTGACATCAATGACAATATTTCCAACAATCTCCCCCTTTGTCATTGATGGCAACCTCAATCCTGAAACTACCACATCCTGTCACTTGCACATCCTATCATCTAAAAATATACAGTAACTCCCCCTTATTATAGCAACCTGTACCTATTCCTTATACCTATTTTTTGCACTTGTACCTGTACCTATTATGCTCACCCTTTGACATCAATGGCAAAGGGCCTACCTGGAGCTAACACTTAGCTCCCCCTCACTTGATGTTGAACATCGATGGTAGGAAGTAATAGAAATTACTCCCAACTCCTCTCACCAATTTTTGAATGTATCCTTTGATCGTGCCTTTGAGAAGATATCTTTTTTGGCTATCTTGGTAGTGGTTTTATCTCTGAATCTCACTATACCACCATTGATCTTCTTTAGAGATATGAATTTACTTTTATCTCCTGTCATATGCCTTGAACATCTGCTATTAATTAACCATGGCTGATCTTTACCTCTTACATGCAAAGCTGTCTGAACCATCATAGAATCTTCATGTTGTTTCTTCTTTCATGAACATGTCTAAGCCTTCTTCTTGATGAATGGAGCTTTGAAACTATGATCCTTCTTCTTGATGAATGGAGCTTTGAAATTATGATCCTTTTTGACTGACTCAAACATGCTTATACAATACTGAGTTATGTGTCTAAAGTTGTTGCACTTGTAGCATAATGTGGTCTCTTCATCAAAGCTTGATAGAGGAGCAAAAGAGTTGTGGCTTCTGCTTGACTCTACTTGACTTTCCTTATCCTTATTTCTAAAATTGTTAGCTCTTTTTCTACGTTCTAATTTCTTATGACCATAATCATTTGAAACACTTTAAAACTTTAAAACACTACATATGCAAGAATCATTCTAATAGCCTCAAACCTTATTACCGATGCAAAATTTTCTTCAAAAATCTATTCCCTCAAAAGATATACAAATTAATTTTCCAACTCACCTGCTTATCATGTAACATAACCAAGACCCAATAACATCCACCATGCTTCAATTTTTAAAAGTGTCTCCTTGAAGCCTAGAAGAGACACCCCACACAATAGGGTTCTAGAAATAAATCTCAGGAGATTCCCACATCTCCTCTGTTTCTTCCTTGATCTTCTTGTGTTTTTATTTTAGAATCCATTTAAGCATGTCTAACCTTTTTGACTTACTAACCTTATCATTTATGATGTTTTTCTTTTTCTCAACTTTTGCAACTATTTTATCTTGACAAAGCTCATGCTCAAATGTAACAAGAGATTCTGCACAATCCTTCTTATCTGAATCTTTATCTACTATAGCAAGTAATTCATTTTCATTCTTGAACTCAACCTGATCAACCTTTACTATTTTAGGTCTCCAAACCTTAATTTGACTCTTCTCATATCTTTTAGGGGCTTTGTAACCTTTGACATACTTTGAAGATCTCTTTACTTTATTTTGACATAATTTAGCAATATGTCCAACCTCATGACAACAAAAGCAAACAATATTTCTCATACCTTTTTCTTGAATGTGACTGAGATCTCCCTTTGATTGATTACTTCTCCTCATATAATCTCTTTCCCTATGACCAACATGATAACAAACAAAACAACGGCCATGAAAAGAATTTGAAAACTTAAAAGCATTGGGTTGCCTGATCAGCTTCTTTGATTTGCCTTCAAAACCTGCATCCTTCTTTCCTTGGACTAATATTTCATGATGTTTTTCAACCTTGATTATAAGTTTCTCATGATTATCCTTTAAAGAACCTAACTCAACCTTCAATTTATTACACTCTTCTTTTTTTGATGTTAAAATTGAAGTTGCAACCTCTAACTGATTCTTAAGATCCTGAACAAATATCTTATTTTCTTTTACTTCTATAGCCAACTTAGAATCCAAGATACACACCTGTTATTTAAGAGCTTCAACCACAGATTTCAATTCTTGATTCTCCTTCTTTAGCTACTTGGCCATCTTGTGCTTTTCCTTGATCTACCTTCAAGCTATTAAACCCTTTCTAAAGGAACCTACTCTGATACCAATTGTTAAGCATGGAATATACTGAGAGGGGGGGTGAATCAGTATATTATATATCTTATAAAACTTTCCCTTTATCAAATTCCACTTAATCAAACATTCAAGATATGCAATAAAAATCAAACAATAAACATCACACAAGATAGAGAGAGACACTAGATATAACGTGGAAACCCAATGTGGGAAAAACCACGGAGAACAATCTCAAGTATATTCATGAGAACAAACCCATAGGAGCACCATACCCCTTTGTTGAGTACCAAACTCATCTAAAATTCATGAGCACCAACCCAAAATAGCTTCTAACCCCTTTGCCAAGCACCAACCCAGTTACTATTCGTGAGCACCAACCCATAGGAGCACCAACCCCTTTGCCAAGCACCAACCCAAAGGAGCACCAACCCCTTTGTGTATACCACACACCTATCTCTCAATGTTGCAATCTCAACAAATGATAGATCAATACAACATCTCCTTCCTCTTTCTCACCTTTGCTCTTCTAAGCTAGATATAACAAATACAAATCATATTCATCTCTCACAATTGCTCTTCTAAGCTAGATATTATAATATCAAATCAACCTCTATCTTCCATATTACAAATGGCTTCTCAAGCCTTTATTTATAGCTTTCCAAATGACCTTTGGCCTTCCCCCTTTGTGACCCTTCAATCCTCATGGAAAATGGCACCAATCTTGGATGACCCTTCATATTCAAGCCTTTGAAAAGTCATGTGGTGACCCTTCATGACCAATAACGTCCTTCCCACTTTTGTCCTTATCTTTGGTGACTTTTCGTATTCCTCAAAGTGTCCCTTCATGAGAAATTATGCCCTTACTCTTTTGTCTTCACTTGGTGACTCTTGGTATTCCCCAAGATGACTCTTCATGGGAAAATGCATCCCATCCTTCTTCTGTCTTTACCCCGTAGCTCTTTGACTTCTCCATGGGCCCTTATTTTGTCTCATATGCAACCAAAAGTATATTCATTAATATTAAATAAATATTAACTCATATTAGCCAAGATAAACAACATTAAATGCAATGGAGCCTTTATCATCAATAATACTAGACCTTTGACATCAATGACAATATTTCCAACAAGTTTAGGGATAGGATTAGGGAGGGGAATAACATGTACCCAAGTGGATAGAGGATTTTGATAGAGATCCTCATAAGCACGATTGATAACAAGATGGTGATGATATTAGATATGAATATCATGATGGTAATGATGTTTTATATTCCTAGAGTCATCATCATAACCATGAACATAGAGAATATGATGCCAAGGTAGCCCCTGATAGGGAGGACATTCACGATAGAAATCATCTCTACCATGGGGTGGGGAATGACCACAAGATGAGTGACATTCTTCATAGGGATGATGGGAAGATGTGGTACACTCATGAAGATGGTAATTATGACCAAAATACCCATGATTTTGACTACATTCTATTAGATAAGGGTCAACCAGTGAACATTGATGCTCTTGATAGGCATCCCATGGATCTTTAAATCATAAATGATGATCAAAATTAACATGACCATTAAAAACTTTAAAGGATGGACTAGGAAGATGGGAAGAATCTCCTTGATGAAGAAACCTCATTGAGTTGAAATACCTATAACCCAAAACATAGACATAAGGGGATTCTTGTTGTAGAGTCTCTTATCGATAAAGAGGTGGGGGACTCACATGAGAACTAGTTGAGGCACTCGAACTTGACTGTGTGTAATCTCTATATCTAGAGGAAGCACACTGCCTACTCCTATGGGAATAAGGATTCACTTCATCTACCTAAAGCTATCTATGAAAATCATCTATGATTTTATGTAACTCATCAGTTCATAACCATGCAAGAGGATCCTCATCACCTCAAATGGGTGAATGAGATGTAGCACAAGGATGAGAATAAACATGCTTAGATGAATGAAGCTCAGACTAGTGAAAATGATACCAAGTCCATTGGTTATAGTCCTACCAATATTATTCCATTTTTAATGTGAGAGGGTGTGGATTACCATGATAGGTCAAGGGAAGCTCTTGGATCTTATGGTGTTTATGGTATTCTATTTTAAGCATGGATTGCTCATCAGTGAGCTCAAGGATGAGACCCTGAATCCACCAGGATTGGCATCCCAAGGGTGGGAGATTAGCCATGGATGTAATGAATCAAGAGAAACATGGAATAAAACATAAAAGTAAAAATGATGTAGAACCAATAGGGATAATGACATAAAACCAAAGCAAGATAAAACTACCAAGGTGAGAGCTGAAACACAACTAAAAGCAAAGCCTAATAGTTAACAGAGGGGAGTTGGCTAAGAGAGTTTAAAACAAGATAAAACTAATGTGAAACTATATGTGAGCTTTTATTAGGAATTCTATAATATAGATCCAATAATATGAATGGAAACACCAATGTTTGGTAGGGTGTTAAAGCAAACCACTAAGAGGCTATAAGGCTCAAGGCTTCTATGGGCTACATGAATTCTATAGTGGCTATCTAGTTTGTCATCTTACACCATGCTATAGACAGACTTACAAACTAGGTTAGGGATAGTATGAAAAATTTCACAAAGTATGAAATTACCTATATAAAATCCAACCACAGTAAATCAAGTAGCTAATACTAGGCTATTGTTTGCATAAACAAAGCAAAAATAACAATACCAAATAGAGAGAGATAATAATTAAAATGTAAATCTAGAAGCTAAGGCACTTTGAGGCCAAATGAAATATGTTTTAAGCAATAAATATGTTTCCAAGAAAGGGTTCAATAGCATGCCTATTCTATATTTGAGCTATCTTTCCAAATCAACACTATTATTTTCTAACAATGCAATGTTCTAGTTTAGCAAGAGAGGCAGATTGTTTAAGCAAGTTGTCTAGTTTGCTTTAGGAATGTAGAGTCCTATGTAATAAAAGTGTTTCCAACACAATAATAACATGTAATGGTAAATATTTCAAGCAATGAAGATATATTATAAACATATATGAATGCATAAACTTCAAAAACTGTTCTAAATAATGCACAAAATAACTAAATCACTAAAACAAATCAAACCCTAGAATGTATACTACTCAAAATAAGCAAAGAGTTTCACTTTGAAAAGAAAAGTTTCCTTATATCCAACTCAAAATGATGTGTATACTTTCTACCAACTGATTTTCCAAGCTAAGAGGCAAAATTTGAAGAAAATCAGGCTGTGTGTAAGCTGAGTCCAGACCAAGAGCCAAAAGTTGTAGAGGGGGTGAAGGAGAAGAAACTAATCTATGGTAGAGCCAATCCAAGGGGAAAAAAACAAGTGAAATGGAGTCTTTATGTAGTAAAGAGAAACCCAAAATCTTCAAGAACACTGTCAATAGTAATGAGAAATACCAAGAATAGTTGTAGTAATGTAGGACATCCCCTATAATAATATAAGCTATTATGCCAACCAAGAATCAATAGAGATTCAAGGAGGCATCCAAACTTCCAATAAACTGATCAAGTGGGAAGATTAGAGTAAGAAACTCATCAAGAGAGAGGCTCAAATGAATGAGAATGACGCATATATTCCAACCCCAATCTACCAAAGACCTAAAGCTATCCATTTTTTATTGTTTGGTTTCATCTTATCACTTTTTCAAGTGTTCAACCTAGGCCACAAATTTTATGAAGGAAAAGTGTAACCTAGGCCATGGGTTTCCTTCACACAAGCCACAACCTAGGTCAAATAGGAGCTTAGGTTGGTCAACAGGCTCCCAAAAGGCCCTAGGGGGTCCCTAAAGGGCCTATCTTACGTGCGTAAGGGAAAATATGTACTAAGGATGTATGGAGGGTAAGAATATGATGCATGAGAGATCCAAGTAGGTGGCAGATGTCTCAAGGTGGGATGACTAGGGTCGGTAGTATAAACATGATCCAATGTGTAATCATAGGGAGGAGTAGGGTCATGAGAAGTAGGATTACAAGTAAAGAGTGAAATGGTGGATGTAAATTTTCAAAAAATGATTGAATAAAATTTTATAAAGAATATTTGGACAAGGGAAGATGAAGAATATCACTCATGTGACATAGAGGCAAAAAAGGATTTAAATATGGTAGATGTGTTTCTAAAAGGAAAAATGAATAATGCAATTAGTGTTGCATATGTGGGAACAACCATATAGTTATTGAATAAGAGACTCTCATAAGTCAAGGTATGCATTATTTTCATATGGACAAAGAGCATACAGAATATTTTCACATGACATACATTTTATGTCAAATAAGGAGAAGGAAGGAGATTTTAATCAGCCTAGAGCTGATGTAAATAAGATGAGAATAGTGGAAGAAGAGAATTAGATGAATTAGATGATGTTACATTATCAATACAAGTATGTGTGGAGGAGGATGAGATTGTAAGAGGTGTTTAATAATATGAATAAATGATAGTTTGGATGACATTCCAAAAGGATGATGGATGACATTTTTGTAAACATATTGAAGACTAAAATTAGAGATGAATATGTTGCAATAGAGGTAGTGGATTTTTTTTAATTTCAATAAGGAAAACAAGAGAGGATGAAATGAAAAATATCCAAGAGATAGCATTAGAGGCTTTATATAATAAATTTTATTCCCACAGGTATATTTATTTATTTGAAAAGTAAATTAGAAATGAATCGGTAAAACATGAGTTGCATGCTTCTATTGGTGTGATATTATAGATAAGAGATGAGTTGAGCTTAGGAAAATGTGGTTGGTAAAAATTAAATTAAGGCTAGAAAAAAAGGTGTTAAATACATTTGATGGTGGTGGAAAAATAATAGTGGTTTAAATACCACAATATGATGTAAAAAAAATATATCAAATTGTAGGTGATGGATGTGTTATAGCTCAAATTTTGACCCTTGATAGGGTGTCTTCAAACCCTCTCACTTGAGATATGCAATGGGATTGGTCTTAAGTTGTGTGTGACCTCTAAGTGGACCAAACCTCTAAATTTTGGTCTATCTTCCAAGTACAACACCTACACTAAAAACTATAATATTTTTTTGACTTGGAAAATGGAAAGATGAAATATAAAACTAACAAAAAAACTTAGAGGTGATGCACCAAACATAAGGTCCTCAGCTTTCTAAAGAATGCACTATGAAATAATAAGTTACAATCTGATTATACCATTTCAAAATAGTCCTTATCACACTAGTGATTCAATATGAAGTGTAATGAGGGTTGAAATAGCCTAAGATGATTGACCAAGAGGTAATACATCATACAGTAATGACTTATTAGTTATCCAACTAAGAATACCATGTGTAACACTTCCTATGACCTCTAAAAGAAGCCAAACTTACATAGAGGTATGAATAAGAAGGACAAATACAAGGAATCACACTTACTATCACTAAGCACTCATCAAAACAACCCATTCAAGATCTTTTTATTCAATATGAATATATTAATATCCAAATTTAATTTATTCCAATAGGCAAATACAAGACTTAATGTTAGCAAGTCTTAGATATAACCAATGTGAGGATGCATTCTTCGCCATTCAAGGATTATTTTATAGCATGAAGAGAGAGGAAGAGAGAAAGAAATTGATGTAGGTATTCCATCATTAAAATTTATCATTAGAATAGTTATAAAATATAATAAAATAAACACCAATCCATGGAGTATGTGTTATCAATTTGTTTCTTTAACTCTCATGACCAAGTGCTTATGAGATTCCTTGTGCATATTAGCATAAGAAATTACTTGGACAATCTTTTATTCTTGAATATAACTCCATTTTTAGGATACACCTGTAAGTATATTTTTTTAAAAATTAATTTACATGTGGCATGTTTGAGGATCTTTTATGCCATTCTTCTATAAATTTTGTGAACTTCCTCTTTTATACTCAAAAGCACACAATCTGCACTAGCTCTCTTTGGCTCCAATGCCTCAAATCTTGTTTCTAACTTCATGAATACAATAATTCTCCATGATTAACCTCTCTTTGTCTTAATAAACTTATATCAACTCCTTTGATTGCCTCATACACTCTCTATCACTTTATTTCACATCCAAGGCTCTTACTTGCCTTCATTTCCTTGTAGGCCTCAAAACACATAAAGATATTTGTTTAGAACTTTCTACAGATGATATATATATATATATATATATATATATATATATATATATATATATCATCTGTAGAAAGTTCTAAACAAATATCTTTATGTGTTTTGAGGCCTACAAGGAAATGAAGGCAAGTAAGAGCCTTGGATGTGAAATAAAGTGATAGAGAGTGTATGAGGCAATCAAAGGAGTTGATATATATATTTTATTACCCATATGGATTGTCCTACTTTTAAAAATCTCATGACTAGATACCAACTACAAGTGTACTTGATCCACCTATTTCTTCTTTCCATTAGCCCTCAATTAGGTCTCTAGGCCTAGACATTGAGATTTTGCTATACATATCCTTCATGCATGTGAAACCTTATATAAAATTTTATTCACTTTTAAAAACCCCTAATCATGTTTCAAGCCAAATTTGATGATCTAAAACCTTGTATGGATGGGTGAACCAATAAATGACCAAAACCCTAGCTTAAATGCATGTTTAGGCCCAGGAGATAATTAGAGTGGTTTATCAAGAAATTAATTGGTTATAATGATTGATGATGATTTGGTAATGACTTTTCCATAATAATACAACTCAATACATTAAATTGAAACTCTCCAAGAGTGCTCTATAGGTCTGCAACTAAGATTCATGGACAACAAAGTAGTGCAGTCACCCCTTTTTGGCCCAAACTATTGACTTGAATAGTTAATATATAACCTTAAGAGATATTTAAAGGTTTATAGGGGTTATATTAATTATAAACAAAATTTTAAATCCTCTCTACCTAATTTTAGGGTTTATCACCACCTTGCACACTCACAAATAGGCCTGCAATTAAGCTTTTTAGGCTTATTCCATATAACATACCCTTCACACATGCCATCAAGTGTGTTTTTTAGGTGCCCATGGTATCTATGAAGATCATTATAACTTTTTAAAATCCAAAATATTCCACTTTAATTCATTCAACTCATCTTTTCTCTCATTGAGTCTTATAGGGAAGTTTAGCAAGGGTTTTAGGTGTTTGCCTTCTTAATGATGGTTTATAAAGCACATAGACCTAATCTAATAAAAAATGACAAAATATGGAAGTAGGGAGACCTGCCTAACATCTCCTATTATCTTTATATCCCATGAAAATCCTTTGTACACTTCTGAGCAAAAGAAAATGCTCTTTGAGCTCTTTCATAAGGCAAACACATGGTTTAGAGAGACTTCCAATCTTAAGGATTGTTGATACATGTTTGGGAGTGAATGAATGAACTAATTCTAGTATGTTTTATTAATATATACATTTCACCATATCCAATGTTCATATTCCACCATGAAGCTCCTCTAAGGAGTTTTGAGCATCCAAAGATGACCTCTCAAGCTAGTTGATTGTGTAAGAATGAGATAAGTGTTTTTGCATCTCACAGGACTTAAAAATCCATGTCTTTGATTTAAAACATCTTCATGATATTTTTATCAAACCTAATAATTATTTTAAATTCTATATTTTCCATTTTTAGGTTCCATTATGATCAAACTTGATCTCTCTGTCTATAGTAAACCCACCAAGGGTTTGAGTCCTAAAGGTGTCTTTTCACCCTTAGGCCTATGTTTATATACTTGTTAGATCATTTTTAAGTTTACATGATATTTTAAATATTAATAAATATTATTAGGCACTCCTCCATGCCTCATTAACCTATGCAACACACTCGGGGCAATGTTCTCTTATTTCATTCATGGCAAGCTTGTAAGAGATCCATTAGGTCTATGATTGTACCTCTAAGGTTTAAAAATCTTTAATAGATATTTTTCCACCTAGATGACCCTTGGATAGTGATGATTTTTTTTCACATTTATAAACACTTTTTATCCTTTTAACACTTTCCACACCAAATTTAATTAGTTCTCATTGAGGTCTTTGTTGGCTACTAACAACATGTAGGTAGTGATTTACGCTTCTAGGCCTAACGCTACTTTCTACCCTTGCCACATTAAGTCATCTTGAAATCCATTGGAAAATATTTTATCATTTAGTTTTAAAAATAAAACCTTTTTCACTATTCATCTTCATGGTTCATTCAATAAATTGCTAACACATTTCCTCTGACTTGTCAAAACTTGACTGTATGTGTTTATGGGCAGTGTGACTGTAGATTTACTAGTCTACCTTATTGAATGGAACTTTGATGTTTTTGAGTGATATTATCATGACAATAATTTTTTTATTGACCATTTTATGACCTATATAACTCGTTCAAACACAATACAGTTTAATATTTGTTCCATTTTTCATACACAGGCTTGTAGTTGTGGTCAATCTATCTATAAGAGTCATGTATGGAGATTGAAGTTTTATGCATTCATCCATGTTCTTCACACTAATTTTTTAGGATTTTTCAGATATATATTTATATTTATAAGTATACAATAGGTTCTTATTAGGCCTATACATCTCTATAATGAGGTTTATGGACCATAAATGCCCACTTATAGGTTTACAAACTTGTGGGTGGATAAAACCTATCTTAGTCATATTTGAGAGTATGTCTTGAATTTTTCATTAATTCACCAAGACTTATTCATTGTATAATGTTATTTTACACACCACTATTTACCTCTCCATTTCCATTTGGGATAATTTTTGGCAATCAGGCTTGTCAGAGGCCATCCCATCTACTATACCATGTTTCAATAGAACCATGCCACCATGGGTTGTCTTCAAGGAAACTACCTTTGAAGATGAAGGAATATGGATTATATAAAAGTGAGAGGTCTATCATGATTGATAAATTGACTTGATAACATCTGAATATGATAACACTCAACATCTGATCATAACATGCTTGCAACTAGGATTATAATATTCAAACCATATATGAGGCACCAGTTTCTTTGTTAAAGACATCTTGATCAATTGAGTTAATTGATTAATTTTAGATCACAATTTCCCCTTTGATCCCTAAAATCACCCCATAATAACCATTTTATTTTATCAAACTTTTAAGTGAAGAAATAGAGGCAAACTTGGTCTATGCTTGGATGAATAAGACATTATGAGCCACTTACACTCTTAATGATTTCTCATAGAGTTAAGGGACTTAAACAGGTAACCAATTACACAAAGTTTAAGATCATATGGACCTTATATTATTCCCAAGCACTGAGATTCCAAATCTCTCTCTCTCCCCTACTTGTACCAACTAAAAATTGAAGTGCCTTCTTGAGCTTCCAAGGAGAGCAATGAGAAAGATGAGTAGGGTTTTTTCCATGATTGAGTTTCAAACCTCCTCAAATGCATGGATTTAAACCTTTATGGACTGGAGGAAGCTTTAGAAGAGTCTAAAAGTGATCTTCACTTTGTAACCTATACAGACTTCTTGAAAACCTTTCTTTTTGGCTTGAGAACTATCATATTCTACTTAGAAACTAATCAGGTTCAACCAAAAAGTGTTCTCTGAGATTCCTCACACCTATACAAACAT
The DNA here is from genome assembly GCA_037957365.1 of Torreya grandis. Taxonomy (NCBI): domain Eukaryota; kingdom Viridiplantae; phylum Streptophyta; class Pinopsida; order Cupressales; family Taxaceae; genus Torreya; species Torreya grandis. The sequence continues at coordinate 1,412,009 of JARHVA010003162.1, read as the reverse complement.
GGGATGATGTTTCAACCACTCCTTTCTTTTGAAAACCTACCACTTTATTACCATATTCCCTTGAAAATTAAAAATGATCAAATAAGTATTTCAAAGTGATTTGTAACATTAGAAATGCATTTTTTACTTCATTTAATTTACTTGTATGGACCATGGGGGAAATTAAATTACTTTTAATTGAACTACATGACATGATAATGACTTATTAACCCTTGGCCATCTTTTAACCCCTTTGATCAAGATGCACTTTGGCTAGACAAACATGTTGTTAGGAATACACTTACCTTAAACTTGTCAAAAGTACCTTAAACAATGATAACCATGCCTTATGAAGGATTTTCAAGCTTGAAAACAAATTTTAAGGCTTAAAAAGACAATTTTTTTGTTAAACTAGTCTATAATATGCAAAATTTGGCAAACATCTTTGGTGACCTCTTGGGAATGCGTGCTTGATATGCACCTAGACTAGTATCTTAGAGGATTAATTGGGATATGGATTCATAACTTCAACTTAACTTTATCAAATTGAGAATTAGACTTGAAAACAACCTTTAAACCAACTAAATTGAACAAACACAAGACAAGACACCACATGACATGTGTCATAAGACACTTAGAGAAAAGGGAACACAAAGTAAACAATACACACACCTATGGATGAAGCACTTAGGGAACACAAAGAACTAATATAATATGTATAAATTGTAAAACTAACCTCACTATCATGGATTCAAGTGTATCCCATTGACTGGGATACTCAATACCTCTCCATTGAGTCTTAAAAGGTGAAAGGCATTGTGTTATTTGAAAGCAATGACAACATAAAGTCCACTCCACAATGCATCAAACTTAGTGTTCTTACCAGGTTTAACTCTATCATCATCCCACTTAAATACAAGTTATCCTTCTTGATATTTTATAAGAAGACAAACTTACATGGAGGTATGAATAAGAAAGATGAATTCAAGGAAGAACACTTACTATCACTAAACACTCATCAAAATAACCCATTCAAGATCATTGTATGAAAGATAAAGATAGTAATATCCAACTTGAATTGATTCCAATTAGCAAATACAAGACTAAATTTTGGTATGGCTTCACCATAAGCAATATGAGGATGCATTCTTTGCCATTCAATGCTTGTTTTATAGAAATAATAGAGAGGAGGAGAGAAATTAAATGACATATTCAGTCCATCATTTCAATTTATCATTAGAATAATTACAAAAGAGAATAAAATGGATGGCAAGCCATGGAGCATGTGTTTTCAATTTATTTCTTTAACTCTCATGACTAAGTGTTTCTAAGATTCCTTGTGTATATTGGCGTAGGAGGTTACTTGGGAAATATTGTATTCTTGAATTCAATTCCTTAATTTTGAGCCTACACTTTTACACTTACAAAGATAATTGCAAAGTGTTTAACTAGACTGTGGTATGGTTGAAGAGCTTATACTCCATTCTTCCATAAATGTTTTAAACTTCTTCTTTTTTCTTCAAAAGCAAACAATATTCACTAGTTCTCTTTGGCTCAAATGCCTCAAATCTTGTTTCTAAATTCATGACTAAAATATTTCTCCATGAGTCACCTCTCTTTATCTTAAAAAACTTTTATCAAATTGATTTAGTGCCTTATATACTCTCTAGTACTTCATTTCACACCTAAGGTTCTTACTTGCCTTAATTTCCTTATAGCCCTTAAAACACATAAATCTCCTTGTCTATAACTTTTTACAAATGCTCCTGGTAAAGAAAATATAGATTTTTGTGTTATAGGTACAATAAATAAGAGGGGGGTGAATTAGTGAGTCCAAATAATTCATCTATAATTTCAATCCTTTTAAACAATTAAGCAATCACCAACTATCAACTTAATCAAGCAATATTAACTATAGAACTCATCCATTCAATGCATACATAAGATCAAAAACATAACACATAGATCCTATGGGAAAACCTCATGGGGAATAAAACCCATTCTCAAGTCTATAACACATGGAATATTGTCCTATATAAATCACAAACAAGAGACTGATCAACTCCTTTAGACCAACAAATGTTGATCATGTCTTCTTTACCAAAGGTATTTACTAAAACACTTGTTTCACATAGAGCAACTTCCCCTAAGGAATACCAAGTCCTTTAGACCCTAATTTTAACACATCTACCTTATAATGATTTATTAAACCCCTGATGATGGATCTCTATTTATCTAACCCATACATAAACTCTCTCTATCTCAAATAGGCCTCTCACCTAGGCATGCCACAATCTCTTTCTTTGTTCACTCAAATTGTCCTCATATGCACACTCAAACCTCTTTACATATCCTCAAACTACAAGAGAACTATCCTGACATTAGTATCATGACCTACAAGTCATATACATAGTCAATAAACTATTCTACTCATTAACTCAACCAACATGCACACTACCTATAATTTGCTTCACAACATCACATCTACCTTGTATAATTATTTGACATTCAAGTCTAAAAACCAACACATTTGGTTTCATTATATATATATATATATATATATATATATATATATATATATATATATATATATATATATATATATATATATATATATATATATATATATATATATATATATATATATATATATAGAAATCATGAATTATCAAAACCATAATATTTCCTTGTCAACCATAATACATGCCTTCACCCTTAAGGCATCTCACATGGGTCACACTTAAGCGTAATCCATTTTTAAATAGGCTAAGTCATTTTTAGGTCCTATGGAGACCCATTCAGCTCTTTGACAATTATATAAGTAAAATAAGAACATATGAACATTTTTCCAAGTCATTAACCCATGCCACATATCTATAAGTTCTCCTTAAGTTTCCAATCCATCATAGTACCCTTTTGCTTAAGCACAAAATGCTTAAACAATATTATGTACACACATCCACCTTTTAAGACTTTATTCATACAACATACGATTGTTTAATCCTTCATAATTCAAATATGGAATACTTATTGATTCTAAAACACTCCCTAATAGCCAAATCATCAAGATATATCAAAACAAGCTCGAACAATCTTCTTAGGTCACTTATAGTCTATGCAAAAACACATAATCAACTTTGAATATCAATATTTATGATTATATATACAATTATACGTTCAAATTATTTTTTAAAATTTTCCTTGTAATCCTCTACAATTTATCTTCTTACATTATGAACAAATTCTATATAGATCAAAAGATATATCATAAAAACCAGACACTAGTCTTTTCTTTTAAAAAATTCAAATATTCAATTTAAATGGTCATGGTTAAACCTTGAACACCATGATTACATCTCATGTCCTCAATTATAAAATAAAAAACACACCATAAATTTGGTTTTATTTTTAACACATAGGTTCCAATGCTTAAATTTTAAACCTCAGTCACTTTGACCTCATCTCGTGCACCCTTATAATGTTGACTCAATACACACCTTTGATCTCTACAAATCAACCAAGTCTTTAACTAGTAACACTCACAATTTGACTAATTTTTATGAACACCCACTCACTTTTTTATTCTTATCCTTTACCTTTTTTCAATCATTAAACAATGTGCACTTCTTTCCATCTCACAGCTTCTTAACATCTTGGAGCCAACACACTCCTTTGATCTTATGTACGATGCTCTATCTTTATCTTTTCTAAAAAAATATCGCATTGACCCATTTTAATCTATGTGTACCATGAGATCTATAAGTATGAACTCCCATGAATTATTGGATCTCCACTAGGTACAGATCTTTAACATCATGCAAATCGACTATGGGGACCAACTATAATATGCCTAGAAAACCTACTTTGGACCTCAATAAATTTTATTGCACTTAGATGCATGATATAAATTTAGAATAAATGATAAAATTTCAAATGATAATACATCCACATAATCAAATAATCCTATAACCCTCACACACATGATATATAACACCATTAATCTTCTCACTCATATTTTTCTGCCACAGAACCAACTATGCTTAGAACATATGTAGAAGGCCAACTTTGTACATGCATATCTTTTGATTTACTTTAATTCATGATCTAAAATTTATTGAAAATAAACTAATCTCAAAATTTAACAAACCCATATGATCACATTCTCTTGAAACATCCATATGTGTGAGATATGCCATCATCAAAATCCTTACTCAACTCTTCTTGACACATTGCAAATTTGGCTAAGTATGGGAAAACATTGTCAAAATGCCTGGGAGACCAAATTTCCACCCACATATCTTTGAATAAACTTAGGTTAATGACCTATGATTTAGCACATAGAAACTATGGACTAATGTGATCACAACCATATGACCAACTCACCCTAACACATCTACACCTGGAAATGGTGACATCAACAAACTGTCTACTCATATTTTCTATCACTAGACCTAGACTATATAGATGAAAACTATGGACTACTAAATTAATTTTAATTATGTACACAAGTTCTCAAATCATACATAACATCTTAGGGACCTCTTTCATATGCTCCAATCACCATACTCATCCCTGAACATCTCTAATCATGCCAAAACTAAATATCAACCAAGCCTCCTTTAATCACACTAGGACAAACACATTTCACACTTTGTAATTATTACTTGGTCTATCAAATAACTTAATCCACTCAAAAGGACACCTCCATGTCATTAACATGAAATCACTGACAACTCTCCAACAAGGATACCTACTTGGGCAATCTTGTATTCTTGAATCTAACTCTGTCATTTTGACATTACACTTTTACACTTACAAGGATAGTTATAAAGTGTTTAACTAGCATGTGGCATGGTTGAAGAGATTATATGCCATTCTTATATAAATTTTTTAAACTTCTTCTTTTGTCCTTAAAATCACACAACCTTCACTAGCTCTCTTTGGCTCAAATGCCTCAAATCTTATTTCTAACTTCATGACTACAATATTTCTCTATGATTCACCTCTCTCTATCTTAAAAAACTTGTATCAAATTGATTGAGTGCTTCATACACTCTCTATCACTTAATTTCAAACCCAAAGCTCTTACTTGCCTTCATTTCTTTGTAGCCCTCAAAACACATAAATCTCCTAAAAAATAAAATAAATATTTTAGTGTTAGAGGTATAATCACTGAGAGGTGGGGTGAATTAGTGAACCCAAATATTTCAATTATAATTGTAGTCCTTTAAAACTGTTAAGCAATAAACAACTATTAACTTGATCAAGCAATATTAACTAGAGATCTCATTCATTCAATGCATACATAATATCAAACACAAAACACATAGTTCCTATGGGAAACCCTCATACGTAATAAAACCCACTCTCAAGTTTTTAAAACATGGACTAAAGTCCTATAATAAATTACAAACAAGACACTGATCAACTCTTTTAGACTAGCAAACCTTGATAATGTCCTCCTAACCAATTTAGTGAAACACCTATTTTACGATGAGCAACTACTTCTAAGGAAGAACAAGTCCTTTAGAACTTTTTTTTAACACCTCCACCTTATAAACGATGTCTTCAACACCTGATGATGTATCTCTATTTATCTAAACCCTAAACAAACTCTCTGTATCTCAAATAGACGTCTCACCGAGGCATGCCACAATCTCTTTCTTTCATCACTCAAACTATCCTCATATGCACACTCAGACCTCTTTGCATATATTTAAACTAAAGTATCACTATCATAACATTAGGATCATGACCTATAGGTCATACACATATTCAACAAATGTTTTTTCTCATTAACTCAACTAATAGGCACACTACCTATCCTTTGCCTCACAACTCTCACATCCACCTTACACATTTTTTCCACATTCAATTCTATAAGAAAACACATTTGGTTTCACTATATATATATAAATCATGAATTATTAAGACCAAAATATTTCCTTTTTAGCCATAATACATGAATTTACCCTTAAGGCATCTCACATGGGTCACACTTAAGCACAATCCATTTTCAAATAGGCCTAAGTCACTTTTAGATCCTATGGAGATGCATTCAATTATTTGACACTTATTTGAGAAAAAAATAACATAAGAACACTTTTCCAATGCATTAACCCATGAAACATGATCTATAGGTCCTCCGTAAGTGTCCATATCCATCACAGTACCCTTCTGCTTAAGCACAAAATGCTTAAACGATATATTATGCACACAATCACCTTCTAAGCCTTTATTCATACAACATACGATTGGTAAATATTTAATAATGGACACATATCATCCTTGTAGATTATAAAAAAATACATAATATATAAACCATCAATATATATTGAAATAATATCAAAATGAGCTCTAATAATCTTCTAAGGTCATTTATAGTCCATGCACAAACACATAGTCAACTTTGAAGATAAATATTTATGATTGTATATACAATTAGACATTAAAATTAATATTTTCAGATGCACTTTAGAATCCTCTACAACACTTATTTTTACAACATGAACAAATTTTTCATAGATCAAAAGATATAGCACAAAAACTAGATATCAGTCTTTAACTTTGAAAAATTCAAATATTCAAATTCAAACAGTCACGATTAAACCTCAAACACCATGCTTACATCTCATATCCTTGATGATCAGATAAAATAAACACCTTTAATATTCTTTAATTGTTAACACATATGTGCCAATTCTCAAATGTTAAACCTCAATCATTTTGACCTCATCTAGTGCACCCTTGAAATGTTGACTCAATACGTATCGTCAATCTCTACGAATCAACCAAGTATTTAACTAGAAAGGCTCACCATTCAATCAATATATATGAATAATAAATCACCATTATATATTTAACCTTTACCTTTTCTCATTCATTAAAAAATATGCACTTTTTGCCATCTCACTGCTTTCTGACATCTTGGAGCCAAGGCACTCCTTTGATTTTCTATAAGATGCTCAATCTTTATCTTTGATAAATAGCTATCACATTGAACAATTTGACTCTACATGTACCATTAGATATATAATTATGAACTCCCATGAACCATTATATCTCCACTAAGTCCAGATCTTTAACATCATGCAAATTGACTATGGGGACCAACTGCAATATGCCTAGAAAGCCTAATTTGGACCTTAATAACTTTTGTTGTGCTTAGATGAATGATCTCAAATTTGGACCACATGATCACCTTTAAAATAATAATCCATCCATATAAAAAAATACTCCTATAACCTTCGTGTGTAATAGATATAACACCATTAATTTTCTCACTCATATTTTTCTGTCACAGAGCTAACTATGCTTAGAACATGCTTGGAAGGCCAACTTTGCACATGAATATATTTTGATGTGATTTAGCGCACAATATAAAATTTATCAAAAATAAACTAGGCTCTAAATTTAACAAACCCATGTGATCATCTTCTCTTTAACTTTCCACATGTGCAAGATATGCCATCATCAAAATGCTTATTGGGCTCTTCTTGCCATCTTGCAAATTTGTCTATGGGAAAACATTGTTAAAATGCTTAAGAGCCCAACATTTCACCCACATATCTTTTAATATTTTTAGTAACATGACCTAGGATATAACACATATAAAATAGGGACTAATGTGATCATAACCATATGATCAACTCCCCCATAACTCATCCACATGTGGTAATGGTGATGTTGGTAAACTGCCTACTCTATTTTTTTATCATTACACCCAAACTCTCTAAATGAATACTATGGACTACCAAATTAATTCCACTTATTCACACAAGCTCTCACAGCATAGATAACATCTTAGGGACCTATTTCACATGCTCTAATCACCATCTCATCCCTAAACATCTCTAATCATGCCAAAACTGATGATCAACCAAACCTCCTTTAATCACACTAGGACAAGCACATTTCACACTTTGTCATTATTACTTAGGATATAAAATATTTCATCCACTCACAAGGACACCTCCATGTCATCACCATGACATCACTGACAACTCTCCAACAAAGATACCTACTTGGTCAATCTTGTATTCTTGAATCTAACTCCTTCATTTTGAGGCTACACTTTTACACCTACAAGGATAGTTACAAAGTGTTTAACTAACATGTGGCATAATTGAAGAGATTATACACCATTATTTTTTAAATTTTTAAAACTTCCTCTTTTGTCCTCAAAATCACACAATCTTCACTAACTCTCTTTGTCTCAAATGCCTCAAATCTTGTTTCTAACTTCATGACTACAATCCTTCTCCATGAGTCACTTCTCTCTATCTTAAAAAATTTGTATCAACTTGATTAAGTGCCTCATACACTTTCTATCACTTAATTTCACACCTAATACTCTTTTCTTCATTTCCTTGTATCCCTAAAAACACATAAATCTCCTTGTCTATAACTTTATACAAATGCTGCTAATAACAAAGATATAGATTTTAGTGTTAGAGGCATAATTACTGAGAGGGGGTTGAATAAGTGAGACCAGATATTTAAATTACAATTATATTCCTTTTAAACTATTAATTAATTAGTAACTATTAACTTGATCAAGCAATTTTAACTAGAGATTTCATTCATTCAATGCATACACATTATCAAACACATAACACATAGTTCCTATGGGAAACCCTCATGGGAAATAAAACCCACTTTCAAGTCTATAACACATGAACTATTTTCCTATAATAAATTACAAACAAGAGACTGATCAACTCCTTTAGACCATCAAACCTTGATCATGTCCCCTTGACTAAAGGTATTTAGTGAAAAACCTATTTCACAAAGAGAAACTGCCCCTAAGGAAGACCAAGTGCTTTAGACAATCCTTTAAACACCTCTACCTTATAAATGATGTCTTCAACACCTAATTATGTATCTTTTTTTTATCTAACCCTTGCATAAAATCTCTCTATCCCAAATAGGCCTTTCACCTAGGCATGTCACAATCTCTTTCCTTATTCACTCAAATTGTCCTCATAAACACACTCAGACCTCTTTGCATATCCTCAAATTTCAAGAGCACTATATTTACATTAGGAACATGACCCATAGTTCATACACATAGTCAACAATCTATTCTCTTGATTAACTCAACCAATAGGCACACTACTTATGCTTCACTTCATAACTCTCACATCTACCTTTCACAATTCTTCCACATTCAAGTCTAGAAACAAATACAATTGGTTTCACTATATATATAGAAATAATGAATTATCAAGACCATAATCTTTCCTTTTTAGCTAAAATACATGCCTTCACCCTTAAGGCATCTCACATGGGTCACACTTAAGCACAATCCATTTTCAAATATGCCTAAGTCACTTTTAAGTCCTATGGAGACCCACTCGTCTCTTTGACACTTCTCTGAGGAAAATAAGAACATAGAAACACTTTTATAACTCATTTACCCATTCTAAATGATCTATAGGTCCACCTTAAGTGTCCATATCCATCACAGTACCCTTTTTCTTGAGCATAAAATGCAATAATATTATGTGCACACAATCACCTTCTAAGCCTTTATTCATACAATATACGATTGGTAAATCTTTAATTATGAAACAAATCATCCATATGTATTATAAAACAATCACCAATATCCAAATAATCAATATATATATATATATATATATATATATATATATCAAAATGAGCTTGAACAATCTTCTCAAGTTACTTACAGTCCATGCATGAACACATAGTCAACTTTGAAGATCAATATTTATGATTGTATATATAATTAGACTTTTATATTCATATTTATAAATACACCTTGGAATAATCTAAAATTTATATTATTTCACCATGAACAAATTCTACATAGCACAAAAACTAGACACTAGTTTTTTCCTTTACAAAATTCAAATATTCAAATTCAAATGGTCATGATTAAACCTCAAACACCATGCTCACATCTTGTGTCCAAATTGATTAGATAAAATAGACACCATCAATCTTGTTATATCTTTAAAACATATGTGCCAATGCTCAAATGTTAAACCTCAGTCACTTTGACATCATCTCATGCACCCTTACATTGTTGACTCAATGCATACCATCTATCTCTACAGATCAACTATGTATTTAATTATCAATGCTCATCATTCAATGAATCTATATGAATACCCACTCACCATTGGATCCTTATCCTTTACATTTTATCAATAATTAAAAAACATGCACTTCTTTCCATCTTGTTTCTTTCTAATATCTTAGAGCCAACACGCTCCTTTGATCTTATGTAAGATGCTCGATCTTTATCTTTACTAAAAAACTATCACATTGAATCATTTTAATCTACATACACTATTTGATTTGGAATTATGAACTCCCACTAACTTTTATATCTCCACTAGGTCTATATTTTCAACATCATGCAAATTGACTATGGGGACCAACTACAATATGCTTGAAAAGTCTACTTTGGACCTCAATAACTTTTTTTTTGCTTAGATGCATGATATGTAATTTGGAACACATAATCATATTTCAAATGAGAATCCATACATATAAAAAAATTCTCCTAAAACCTTCATGCATGTGAGATATAACAACATTAATCTGCTCACTCATATTTTTTTGCCATAGAGCCAACTATGCTTAGAACATGCCCGGAAGGCCAACTTTGCACATGCATATCTTTTGATGCACTTTAGTGCATAATCTAAAATTTATTGAAAATAAACTAGGCTCAAAATTAAACAAATTCATATGATATCCTTCTCCTAAACCATCCACACATGTGATATATTTCATCATCAAAATGCTTACTCAACTCTTATTGCCACATTGCAAATTTGGCTATGGGAAAATATTGTCAAAATACTTGGGAGCCTAAATTTGCACCCATATATATTTGATTGTGGTTAGGCATATGACCTGTTATTTAGTGAATAGCAACTAGGGACATATGTTACCATAACCATATGACCAACTCCCCCTAACTCATCCACATGTGGCAATGGTGATTTTAGAAAACTACCTACTCATATTTTTTGCCACTAGACCCAAAATGTTTAAATAAAAACTATCAACTACCATATTAATTCCACTTATGCAAACAAGCTCTTAAATCATAGATAACATCTTAGGACTCTTACACATGATCCAATCACTATACTCATCCCTGAACATCTCTAATCATGCTAAAACTAAAGATCAACCAAGCCTCCTTTAAGCACACTAGGACAAACACATTGCACACTTTTTCATTGTTACTTAGGCTATCAAAGCACTTCATCCACTCACAAGGGAACCTCCATCTCATCACCATTACATCACTAACAACTCTCTAATAAGGATAGTTACTTTGGAAATCTTGCATTCTTGAATCTAACTCCTTATTTTTTAGGCTACACTTCTACATTCTACACCTAAAATTATAGTTAAAAAGTGTTTAACTAACCTGTGGCATGATTGAAGATCTTATATGCCATTCTTTTGTAATTTTTTTAAACTTCTGCTTTTGTCCTCAAAATTACACAATCTTCACTAGCTCTCTTTGGCTAAAATGCCTCAAATATTGTTTCTAACTTCATGACTACAATCCTTCTCCATGATTCACCTCTCTCTATCTTAAAAAAACTTTTATCAACTTGATTTAGTGCCTCATACACTCTCTATCACTTCTCTTCACACTTAAGGCTCTTACTTGCCTTGATTTCCATATAGCCCTCAAAACACATAAATCTTCTTGTCTATAACTTGGTAAAAATTATCCTGGCAAAGAAAATATATATTTTAGTACTCATCTAGCTTCTCTTTATTTTTCAAAAAACTAATGATGACACACCCAATACAAGTGTACTTGATCCACATGTTTCTTATTTCTATTAGCCCTCAATTAGGTCTTTAGGCCTAGGAAATTGAAATTTTTCTATACATATCCTTCATGTGAAACCTCAAATAAATGTTTGATTCACTTTTCAGACCCCCTAATCATGTTTTATGTGAAATTTGAGGATATATAATATTATACAGATGGGTGAACCAAGAAATGACCAAAACCGTAGCTTAGATGCATGTTTAGGCCCAAGAGGTAATTAGAATGGTTTCTCAAGAAATTCATAATTTCTAATGCTTGATGATTATTTGGTAATTTCTATACCATTATAATAAAACTCAATACATTTAAGATAAACTCTCCAAGAGTGCTCCATTGGTCTTCAACTAATCTTCTTGGATAAAAGAGTAGTGTAGTCAACAAAGTAAGTTGTGGTCACTCTATCTATAAGAGTCATGTATGGAGATTGAAGTTTTATGCATCCATCCATGTTATTCACACAAATGTTTTAGGGTTTTTTAGATATATATGTGTATTTTAAAGTCTACCCTAGGTCCTTCTCTGGCTTATATATCTCTAGAATGAGGTTTATGAACCATAAATTTCCACCTACAGGTTTACAAACCCGTGAGTGGACAAAACCTATCTTAGTCTTGTTTGAGAGTATGTCTTAAATTTTTCCTTCATTAAACAAGACTTACTCATTGTCCAAAGATATTTCACACATTTTTATTGACCTCTCCATTATCATTTGGGACAAATTTTGGCAATCATGCCTATAGGAGGCCATCCCATCTATTATACCATGCTTCAATAGAACCATGCCACCATGGGTTGTCTTAAAAGAAACCACCTTTAAAGATAAATTATTATGGATTATATAAATTAATAGGTATATCATGACTTATTAATCAAATTTATAACCTTTGAATATGACAACACTCAACATCCAATCAAAACATGCCTACATCTAGATTTGTAATGTTTAAACGATACATGAGACACTAATTTGTTTGCTAAATACATATTTCTCACTTAAGTTACTTTATAAAATTGACATCACAATGGTCTATTTGATCCCTAAAATCACCTCACAATAACCATTTTCTTCCATCTAACTTTTAAGTGAAGAAATAGAGGCAAACCTAGACCCTACCTAGATAAATAAGACATTATGAGCCCCATACACTCTTAGATATTATCAAAGAGTTAATGGGATTAACTAAAAAAAATCAAAAAAGTGTAAGGTCGTAGAGACCCCCTACTATGCCCAATATCTGAGCTTCCAACTCTCTTTCTCATACTTGTACCAACTAACAATTGAAGTGCCTTCTCAAGCTGCCAAGGACAATAATGGGAAAGATGAGTGGGTTTTTGCCCTGTTTGAGTTTCAAAATTCCTCAAATGCATGGATTTTAACTTTTACATACTAGATTAATCTTTAGGAGTGTTTATATGTGATCTTCACTCTGTAACCTTTATGAACTTCTTGAAAACCTCTCATTTTTGCCTAAGAACTATCATATTCTACTTAGAAACTAATTATGCAAAACCAACAAGTGTTATCTGATCTTCCTTACACTTTTAGGGATGTGGGATGATGTGTCAACCACTCCCTCCTTTTGTAAACCACTACTTCCTTACCACATTCCCTTCTTGAACATTATAAATGATCAAACAAGTATTTCAAAGAGAGTTTCAATGTTAGAAATGGATTTTTGACTTCATTTAATGCATTGTGTGGACCATGGGGGATATTAAATTAATTTTAATTGAAATGAATTACATGAAAAAGAATTTTTAACTCTTGACCCTTTTTTAACCCCTTCAATCAAGATACACTTTGGCTAGATAAGCATGATGTTAGGAAGACACTTACTTTACACTTGTCAAAAGTACCTTAAACAATGATAAACATGCCTCATGAAATATTTTCAATCTTTAAAACCAATATGATGGCTTAAAAAGAAATTATTTTTGTTAAAATATTTTATGGTAGCCAAAATTTGGCTCAGAAGATGGACTATGCCCAAGCACTGTACAAAGGAAAGAGAAGTGTGATCATAACTAAATGGAAAAGGATGGTTTAAGGTATAAAAAGTAGCTAGAAAAATGGGTAATAAATATAAATATGAACTTCAAAGGTACCTAACAAGGTATAAGGGGACATCATGGTCAATTCAATTGGAAAAAATAATGTTCCTATTGATCTAAAACTCATATCTAGTATGTTAACCATGGGAGATAACTAATTCCAAGATTATCATATTTGTAATAAATGTGTATATGACATTTATTAAAGACATTTCAAGTAAATTTATTACTAGGAAAAAACATGAAGAGATTACAAATTTATATGGATTCTCAAAATGATATAGACATTCTGGGAACATCATACTATTTTGAAATAGATTTGGTGCCATATATTCTCAAAGAAACCTATAGTGGCATGATGCCTTTTTATAAAAATGTGATAGGATCATGGATAATTATATAATACTATGTGGCATGAGTTCAAACAAGTAAAATTAAAAATTTTGGCTTGTATTAAACTTTTTGACAATTTAGTTTCATCTACTAGGTAATCCATATACCTATCCTTGCTAAGTTTTTATATAAACTTTTGGGTGAGTTAAATTAAATCAATGGAATTTGGGTTCAATAATGTATTTGGAAGTTTTGAGTCCAAGGTTGATTGTTCCATGGTTCTCCTTATTGGTTTTTTAGTTAAACATTTTGAATTATCTGAGAAGAGTTTTAAGAAGTGAAAAACATTGTGTAAGCTTTTAGACAACTATGAATTCTAATGGTTTCCATGAAGAACATTGATTATCATTAAACATGTACATGAGAATTATATAATGGAATGATGAGTAAACATCTTAATCTACAAGATTTTTCTCATCTTGAGTTTCTCTATGATAATCTCTATGTCATGTTATTTTTATATTTTAACTTCTTTCATTTTGTTTTAGCTTATTTCAAGTTCAACAGTTAATAACTTTATTTTCCTAATCAAAGTAAGGAATAATAGTTAGCAAATGCACAAAAATATGTTAATATTTTGAATATAATCCATATTGATGAATTATGAGTGGAATATCCACCAAATTATGAATTATATTGGTATCATAGCTAGTTATTTCCATTATGAATGGTTTTTGTGCAACTATTTTTCAATTTTATGCCTATTAACAAAGTAACAAATTCTAGTGGTGAAGGTATCTTGGTTCTTGTTAGCCAAATTTTGGATACCATAGACTAGTTTAACAAAAAACTTGTCTTTTCAATCTTTCACCCTGGTTATCAAGCTTGAAAACTTCTCATAAGGTATGGCTAACATTGTTTAAGGTACTTTTGACAAGTTTAAGGCAAGTGTCTTCCTAACATCATGCTTCTCTAGTCAGAGTGTCTTGGTCAAGGGTTCAGAGATCTTTGTCATGTCATGTAGTTTAATTCAAAGTCATTTAATGTCCCCCATGGTCTATACAAGTGCATTAAATGAAGTCAAATATCCATTTATAACATTGTAACCCATTTTGAAATACTTGTTTGATCATTTTTAACATTCAAGAAGGGAGTGTGGTAATAAAGTGGCAAGTTTGTAGAATAAGAGAGTGGTTGACACATCATCCCACATCTGTACAGGTGTGAGGAAAATTAGAGAAAAGTTGTTGATTTAGTTTTACTACTTTTTATGTAGAATATGATAGTTCTTAATAAAAAAGAGAGGTTTTTAAGAAGTCCATATAGGTAATAGAGTGAAAATCACTTCCAAAAACTCCTATATCTTCCTCTAGTCCATGTAGGTTCAAATCCATGATTTTTAGGAGCTTTAAAACTCAAACAAAATAAAAACCTATTCATCATTCCTATCACTCTCCTTGGTAGCTCCATAAGGTACTTTAATTTTTAGTTGGTATAGACAGGAGAGAGAGTAGGATGAAATGCACTTGGTGGTTGATTAGGGTCCTTATTCCATCCAAATCCTTGTCATTAGTTCTTATATTGAGGACCCTTCCTCTATGAATAATCACTAATAAGTTTAGGTAGTTAAAAAGCCCCCTCATCCCTCAAAGTCAATGATTTCCAATAGTTTATAATATGAGTGAGATATTTAATGAAATGGATGATTTTAGTAGGTCATGTAGAGTTTCAAAATATCTCTCAAAAAATTTCCTAACTTCACCTGGCACATGTGAGCTCAGGGAGATGAGAAATCTTCATTTTGATCAAATTACAAGCTTGAAGCAATGGATTATTGTTGAGTTTAGGTTTTTAAATAGTTTAAAACATGTTATAAAATCTATCACACCACCTCAATATCTCACCAATTATCTAAAACATCATTAAACAAGTTTCTCCATGATAGTAAGGTCTATAACCCTTCACAAGCATTATATTCTTCACAAGTTATAGGTGTATAAGCATAGGGAAGGGGCAAAGTTATAAGGTTTCAAAGAAGTTATAAGCACAAGATAAGTGGATATACAAGTTAATGAAGTCCCCTCACTTGTGATTCAACCCCATAACATAGTCCTTATTTCCATTTTATAACTCCTCACAATTTAAAAAGCTCACCTATAGTCTTATTAAGGTTCTCTACCAAATGTGCATCCACGTGCCTATTATAGGCAAAAGAGAGAAAAATACATGTTTATTGTATATCCATGGAGTTTGAGAAACTCAATAAACGTTTTATCAATATCCTAATTAAAATAAAATGTAGACATACAAGTATGTAGACCTATAGTCCACATTCTTAACTAAAGATCAAAATCTAGTATGAAGGGGAGTGTCTTGAGTCGCCAAGGGAAGTACTAACTTTATAAAAATGTGAATGAAGATCCTAAAACATTAAAAATTCCCAAATATATTGATAAAATAACTCACAAGGTTATTAATGTCATTAAATATTTTGAGATGTCTAATTAGGCCTAATAGGCCTAAAATGCTCATACATAGACCTGTGTATGCAAGAAGAAGAGAGAATTTTGATGTTTATATGAGATCAAGGGGTTTATAGAGAGATATTAGAACATTAATACAACCCTATAATACTATATTATACCACCAAATTGTTAATACCTAATTTAAGAAGGTTTATTCTTAGGTTTCAGTCAAGAGACTCAAATAATGACCTATAGGCCTATTAAAAGATAGACTTGAGGAAGGCTAATTGTGAGGTGGATTGAATTATTAAGAGGATGGTAGAGGTAAAGGATAAAATATATAATTTCTATATCCATGTTAAAATCTTTAGGAATGTCAAACCTAACATAAGAATGCTCAATCTATGGTAGACTCAGTTAAGAGATATAAATTTGCATCTACAGCTGAATACATGAACATGAAGAAACATATAGGTCTAAGGTGAATGAGAATTATGAGGAATATTTAGGGATGTATAAAATAATGTAAAACATTTTATAAATTCTAGAGTATTTTGTGAAATATTAAAATACCATACAAGACAGTTAGGGTCAGATAAGCCAATTGGCTCACAAATGCTCATGAGGAGACAAAGTACGTTTAATATATTTGGAGGGTCAAAATTATTGGATATGTGTTGGATAGCTTCATGATATATGTTTAAAATCCATTTAAGTAATTTATAATAGATAAACTACCATTTTAAGGCATTTTGGATTCAAAATCACTCTCTCATTCCTATACATAGTCTTCCATGCCTGAGAGGTCATTTTGTGAAGCTTAAAACTTCTTGGAGTAAGTGCATGGTGGAAAATGAATTTTGGAGGTTATTAATTGGGTATCGTACTCTAATATATTTTAATTATTTATTTACTCAAGCCTCATACCTATAATAAAAATCCTTAAGATTAGAGGTCTCTCTAAAACATGTATTTGCCTTGTGAAGGAGCTCGAGGAGCATTTTCTTTTTCTCAAAATTGTATGGAGGGTTTTCATGGGAGAATAATCTCATAGGGGATGTTAGGTAATTATACCTACATCTATATTTTATTATTTTTTCTTATATTATTTATTGATACTTTATGAACCATGATTAAGATTGTAAACCCTTAAAACCCTTGATAAACCTCCCTAGAAGACCCAATAAGAGAAAAGGTGATTTAAATGACTTCAATTAGACTAGTTTGGATTTTAAATGGTTATAATTATCTTCATATCTCCCATGGTAACCTAATAAACACACTTGGTGGCATGTATGAAGTCAAAACAATACAAAAATGGGTCTAAAAGGATAGTTACAGACCTTTATGTAAGGATCTGAATGTATGAAAGCACCAATATCAAATGAAAACACCTATGGAACATGGGAAGAAGTATAAAAGTCTTATACAGGTCACACAAGTTTTATACAAAAGTATTTAACAAGTTATATGCCCTTAAGACAAACTAAGATGACCAGTGCTCTCTTATTAACATGAGAGAAGCGTAACTACAAGACCTATCAAATACTCTTAGAGATTTTTAATTCAATATTTTTAGTTGTCTTATGATGGTATGGGCCATACCAAATAATAATAAATCATTTGAACCTATTAATTTCTTGAGAAAACCACTCTAATCACCTCTTGAGCCTAAACATGCATTTAAGCTAGCGTTTTGGCCATTTTTTAGTTCAACCAACTATATAAGGTTTCAAATCCTTAAACTTGGCCTGGAACATTATTAGGGGGTAATTAAATTTAATAAAACATTTTTTTGAGGTTTCAAACTTGTGAAGGATCTGTATATCCAGATCTTAGTTTCTTATGCCTAGAGACCTAATTGAGGGAAAATTTAAAGAAGAATTAGGTAGATCAAGTACACTTTCACTAGTGTATGATCATGAAATTTTTCACAGAATAGGAAGATCCAAATGGGTACTTAAATATGTATTTTTTCCCATGAGCATATGTATAAGGTTTTAGACAAGGAGTTTTATGTGTTTTGAGGGCTATAAGGAAATGAAGGCAAGTATGAGCCTTTAGTGTGAAATAGATTGTTAGAGAGTATATAAAGCACTCAAGTGGATTGATATAAGTTTTTTAAGGCAAAGAGAAGTTATTCATGGAGAATTATTGTATTAATGAATTTAGAAACAATATTTGAGGCATTTCGGCCATACAGAGCTACTAAAGAGTGTGAGCTCTTGAGGATGAAAGAAGAAGTTTACTAGAATTATAAAAGAATGGAATATAATATCCTTAACTATGCCACATGTTAATTAAGAAAATTATAATTGTCCTTTTAGGTGTAAAGGTGTATCCTCAAAAGGAAGGATTTAGATTCAAGAACACAAGATTGCCCAGGTAACTTCCTACACCAATATGCACAAGGAATATCATAAGCACTTGGTCATGAGAGTTCAACAATCAATTTGAAAACACATCCTCCATGGCTTGGTGTCCATTTTATCCTCTTTTGTAATTTTTCTAATGACAAACTATAATTATGGACTTCCTATGTCAAATTCTTTCTTCCCTCCTCTCTCTTCTTGCTATAAATCAATCCTTGAATGGTTAATATTGCATCCTCACATTGGTTATGGAGAAGCCATTCCAAAATTAAGTCTTGTAAATTCTTATTGGAATCAATTCAATATGGATATTACTATCCTAATATTACATACAGTGATCTTGAATGGGTTATTTTTATGAATGTATAGTGAGAGTAAGTGTGTTTCCTTGCATTTGTCCTTCTTATTCATACCTCTATATCAGTTTATCTTCTTTCACAAGTAATAAGAAGTGTTATACATGATTTTATTAGTTGAAGAAGTGGTAAGTCATTAGTGTCTACTGGTAGTACCTATTGGATTATCATATTAAGCTTTTACAATCTTCATAGCCTTCATATTGAAACACTAGTGTGATAGGGACTATCTTGAAATGTTATAACTAGATTATAACTTAGTACTTCATAGTGAATTCTTAGGCAAGCTAATCATAGCACATTATTTAGCAAGATGAGGACCTTATGTTTGGTGTATCGCCTCCAAGTTTCTTTGTTAGTTTTATATTTCACCTTTCCCTTTTCTAACCCAATAAATTAGTATAGTTTTTGGTGTAATTGTTGTATTTGGTAACTAGCCCAAAATCTAGAGGTTTGGTCCACGTAGAGGTCACCCAAAACCTAGAACCAATCCCATTTCATAACTCAAGTGATAGGGCTTGAATGCACCCTGTTAAGGGTGAAAATTTGAGCTGTAATAGTTATTTCATGCTTGATTAGAAATAGTTATAAATATTTTGTCCAATATTGATGTTGGTTTTGGCAAAATTACAATTGTAGAAACCTTTTTCATGCAGCATCTAGTGACTCCACCAAGTTATACACTCTTGGTTGCTAACTAGTGAGATAATTTCCATACCAAAGGTGACTTTAAAATCAAGAGTGAAAGGTATCCCTTTTGAATTTTTTTAATTACCTTTATATTCGATCAAAAGAGAGAGATTACCTCATACTCTCCCTTATACCAAGTCACCTAGAAGAAAGATTTATATTCCTTTTTATCCAAGTCTTCCTAAAGCTGGTAGTATGGATATAAATCTAACCTATATTGATTTAAATGATGGTTCTCCCTTAAAATTTTCACAATAAGATGACATATCAGTGGCCACCCTTGAGAATGTCCCTTGTCTTAGTGGAGAAACTACTCTTACTCCCATTAAACACATTAGGGGCATGATAAATTTTTTCAACATCCATAATATAACACAAGAAAATGTGGCCATTAGGTTATTGGAAATTAGTTTTGAAGGTGAGGATTTGGATTGGTATATAACCTTAGCCCCTAATTCCATTGATTCATGGGATGACTTGGGAGAGAAATTTAGTAAGATATTTAAAGATAAGAGTGATCATTTGTCCTTGGTCAAGCAATTGACCACCATAAAGAGAGCCCCTCAAAATTTCATGTAGGATTTCAATTTTAGATTCCAAAATACATGGGATAGGATCCCAATTATTGTAATACCCACTCCAAATTATGTATTCCTATATTATCTCAAGGCTTTGAGTAGTGATATAGCTAATATGATTCAATCTATGAGTGAGAATACTTTACTAAATGCATATGAAATTGCTATTAGAGATGAGAAAAATTTGGTCCAAGCTATAAAACTTTTTCTAAGTCCCCTTATGCCATTATTTCCTAGCATTCATCCCCCTAACTCAAATCTTGCTCTCATTCCTACCATAACTAGTCATGAGTTGGCTACCCCTAGTCAAGCAAGCAAGCCAAATGATGTTGAATGGATACTTAAGACTCTTACAAAAAAAGTCATGTAAACAGATAGGAAAAAAAAATTAGTTTCATAGGTCTTATCAAGATCCACACCAATCTCATCAGGCTAATCAATCAAATAGGGCACCTTTATAATGAAATTCTCAAGGACAAGTCCATATCACTAATGTTAGACCAAACACCAGTTATAACCCAAATGCTACCTCCACTTAAAGAGATTTGATACCCCAAAAAAATAATCTAATGAAAGATAAAGAATGTCCCTCTCAATGGAATCATTCTCATGATAAATATATCAATCAAGATGTAGTGTTTAATCAAGCTTGTGTGGCATAAGATAGAATAATACCTTCTCCAACATAAGTTATAGTTTTAAATTAGGTTATGACTATTGGAGAACAAGGTCATTCAAGTGCTACACTTGTAAATTTTCAAGAAGAGGACTATTGTGTAGCAAATAAAGTGGGAATCACAAGTATGGTGGTGGATAGTTTTATTAGAACCAAACTTAGGTCTAAAATGAGGGTTGTTGAGGAAGCACAAGAGAGTGAAAAAGGTCCAGCTGTAATTCCCTCTATGACTTAAGGGATAAGAGATCCTAATGTAAATTATAAGGCTCAATAATCTCAAAGAAATTATAATGATGAAATTACCTTTATACAATAAATCAAGCATGCCCAAGGTGATGACACCGCCCCTAGAGGATAGCCAAATATTAGTGCTCCTTATTTCAACATAGTAGATCAAATGAAAAATATCCATGTAAGTATGCCTATGTGGGATACTTTGTCTATTCTTAGGCAAAGGGATATTCTGAAAGAGGATATATCTAAGCTCAAATAAACATTAAGAGAAATAAAAATAGGTACTATTATGTTCATAAACACATCTAAGCCTAGTGAGTCACAACAAGGTAAAGGAGAAAAGCCTTTACCCTTTTATGTTTTAGTGATCATTGGTGACTATTTGGTGCATAAATTTATGATAGATAGTGTGGCCGAAAACTTAGTTATACCAAAGCAAATAATAGATAAGTTTGGCCTCAAATATGATCCTAACACTAAAGGTGTGTTATGATTATATGGTTTAGCCACCAAGATAGTTGGTGTTATCAAAGGTTTGAACTTAACTCTTTAATTTTTACATTGCTCAAGATGTGGTTATTGTTAACTTGACACCATACTTTTCCATTTGCTTATCAAGGGACTTCACAACAAATATTGGTGGTAATTTGTCATCAAATTGGTCCTACATAGATTTTAGGATAAGATATGACACCAAAATTACCATTAAATTAGAACCTATCTCAAGGTTTCACATTGATCCATACAAACCAAATGTTACCAATGTCAATTTTACAATCATTGATGGGTGGATCACCCTAGTGACCAAGACCTAATTTTTCCCCTTCAATACATTTCATATATCTTCCTTAATGAATGTGTGGTATAAAATCAATATGTTGACCCATATAGAGGTGTTGAAGAGGTTAGTATTGGTGTCTATTGTTTAGATGAAGAAGTTACAACCATACCCTCTCTCTAATCCTAAATATGATAGTGATGGTATGTGAAAATTATTTTTTGATGGTCCAAGAAGCAAGTATGGAGTAGGGGCAAGTATTATTCTTGTTTTTACATCAAATGAAAGGTACTATTCTACCATTATATTTCAATTTAGTTATACTTTAAATTCATCTAAATATGAATATCTTATACATGGGCTTAAATGGGTGAAGAAGAAAGGAGTAAATAAAGTACAATCCATTAGGGACAGTGAACTAGTTATCTACCAAGTAAATGGTAAAGTGATACCTAAAACACATTGTTAGGTTGTAGAGCTAAAAGCTTCACCAAGATGCAAACAGGAGAAGTTACGGAGGATGTGGAGTTGCAGAATCAGTTGCAGGAGTAATGGCGTCAGTCTGATCAGCCGACCTCGGTCAGATAGCAAGAGGAAGAAACTGACGTTGGTTACCAGTCAGCCGACATCGGTCTTGGAGGTGTCGACATCGGCAGCCTGTGCGAGAACAGGCAGTTTGCATGACGAATCCGAAAGAGTCTATTTTGAGACTGTTAGTTTACATGTTGAAGGCTAGTCATAGTCTTGAGTTGCAAGTCTAATTATTGTAATTAGGTTAGTCTAATTATTGTAAGCATGAGATCTATATATGGACTCATGGGTTGTATTGTAAATGTGTGCTAGAAAGCCATAGAGCTTTTAGAGAGAGCTAGTGTAGCTCCTCCTAGTTCTAAGGGGTGCTGAGTGTGTATGATCAGGGAGAGTTTCAAGGTCTACAAGGTCAAGGAACTGATCCACTGGAGTATTGGTTGAAGAATCATAAGGACTGGGTGAGGTAAGGACAAGGGTTCTTCAGGGTTGTAGAGATGTCTACATGGTGAGTAAGGTCTAGTGATTTGTAGGTAGCAGAGAGCAGGGGATCTACTTGGAGTACGGTTGTGTACTTGGTGAACTGGCAGTGTGTTATTGACTGGTTGGAGAGGTGAACATCAATTCTGCATTGGAGTTGATTGTTGGGACCGAGAGAGAGAGGGAAGAAGGTCTTGAGGTGTGGCAAACCTTTGAGGTGGAGGAAGAAGTGGCATCTTCCTTATTGTATATTCTTCCATGTATATAATACAATTGTGTATTGTCTCTTAATTCTTGTGTTGTTTCATATTTCTAGTTACTTATTGATTCTGGTATAATTTCGTGTTTAGTTGCTAATACAAGAAGTAATCACATGTGTTCTAATTGGTAGAGCAAGATCCTAACTCAGTAGGGATTGGAGCATGTTTATTATTCTGGGGTTTCCCTGACACGTGGTATCAGAGCTTTTGGTTGGGTTACTAACAGGTGGTTTTAGATCTGGTAGTGTTTGTTGATTACAGGTTGCTCACAGGGGTTTCTGATTGAGTGGGAGTATAGCAATGGCAGAAGGAAGTAAGCTACGAATGGAGAAACTGAATAGCACGAATGGTCTGATTGATGGAAAGAAAGAGCAGAGAAAAAGATATTGTTGGTTGGTAGCAGATCAGCATGAAGGAATTGAAGACGCAGATATTGCAGGTGTTGTTGCACAGGATGCTTTGGGAGGTTTCTTGGATAAAGTTGAATCTTGGATAATAGATTATGTTGCCTCTTTCCATGCAGCCCTAGGGAGAGGAGCTGGTGAGCCTTGCCAAAGAATTGGCAAAGGGGAAGTGAAGCTGAAATCGCAGATGGATGACACACAATGGTTGAAGGAAGTCATGCAGGTACCAGTCTTGGAGATGAGTCTAATTTCTTTAGGAAATTTGGGTGATGGGAGATATTCTGTAACTCTCACAGTGGATACACTTGAATTAGATGGTGGTAAGAAAGTAGGTATCCTTTATCTATCTACTTATATTGTTGATTCACCTTCTGTTGCAGAGATGTGGCTTCATAGGCTTAGTCACATATGTAGAAGAAGAATGCAGGTTCTGAAGCGAAAGATAGATGTTTTTGACAAGCTAAAGAACTGGAAAGCCTTGGTGTTCATGGAGGAGATGATGGACAGAGATCAGGTGAGAGAACTAATTTATTCTGAGCAAAGTAAGGTTGATTTGATTAGGATTTTGATCCATGGAGAGCTCGTGGGTAAAAAGTTATCACTCACAGATGAACACAGGTACCAGCATTGGTCACACAGTAACCGACGTCAGCAATAGAAAGACTGACGTCGTTCATGAGGGAACTGACATCGGCTGAAAGGATACCGGCATCGGCTAGGGAAATGACGTCAGCAGTCAGGGTCAGTGCAGGGAACCGACATCGGTCGGGAGCAGACTGGGAGATGGCTGAGATCGGTCACTAGAACGGATATTGGGTGACAGCAAGTCTCAAACGCTCATGTGGAGGTCAGAAAGGGTAAGTGAACCTCATATTCATTGTTCACCTTCTTTATATTGCTTATTGATGGTCAAGAACCAGGAGCATGTGAAGAAGCAATGCAAGTAGAGTCCAGATACAGTGGGAGCTTGGCATGGATGAGGAGTGAGTCCTTGGAGAAAAACCAAATAGGTATTTGTTGGTAGATTTGTCAGCTGGAAGAAAGCACTGAGAGATGGATTCCCATTTTAGAGAAGAGAGTGGATGGACACAAGAGACGGAAGGCCAAGGCATATGGTCTTGAGGAAGCTGCAGGACAGTGGTACAGGGTTTGACAGGTGGATGACTAAGCATGGCTTCAGTCAATGTCAGTGTGACTATTGTGTTTATCTTACCAGGTGGATGATGAGTCATGACATCATCTTGTTACTGTATGTGGGTGATTTACTAGTAGGTTTGTACATACAGGTATTTGCTGAGCTAAGGGTAAGGTTAGTTTAGAGGTGTGTCATGAAGAATTTGGAGCAGTGAAATTCTTTGGCATAAGAGACATGGAGATTTTATCTCTAGTGGGAGCTAATGTGAAGACGGTATTGGTGAGGTTCATTATGCAGGATGCTGAATCGGTAAGCACACCAAGGGCTGGACAGTTCAAGCTTAGCTTGAAACAGGGTTCAAAATCACATGAGGTCTAGTGTAGACCTGAGTTTTCCCAAGCAGTGGGGGTTGTCAGAAAGTATGGAGCCAATTCGGGGAAGGAGTACTGGAGGGCAGTTCAGTGGGACTAGCAGTAGGGGTTCTTGTTTTGCAGGGTCAAGTTCTTCACTACATGGATATGTAGGTTTGGATATGGCAGGTTACTTGAATGACAGGTATATCATCACAGTTGCATGGTGGTTGGTCTTCAGGATGGATCTTGAAGAGGGATACAAGCCAGGGAATAATTTAGATGGTGTACGGGTACAGGTACAGGTGTAGCTTTTTATCTCCAAGTGGGAGATTATTAGGTTGTGGAGCTAAATGCTTCACCAGGATGCAAACAGGAGAAGTTACAGAGGATGCAGAGTTGTAGAATCAGTTGCAGGAGTAATGGCGTCGGTCTGATCAGCTGACATCAGTCAGATAGCAAGAGGAAGCAACTGACGTTGATTACCAGTCGGCCGACATCAGTCTTGGAGGTGCCGACGTCGGCAGCCTGTGCGAGAACAAGCAGTTTGCATGACGAATCTGGAAGAGTCTATTTTGAGACTATTAGTTTGCATGTTGAAGGCTAGTCGTAGTCTTGAGTTGCGAGTCTAATTATTGTAATTAGGTTAGTCTAATTATTGTAAGCATGAGATCTATATATGGACTCATGGGCTGTATTGTAAATGTGTGCTAGAAAGCCATAGAGCTTTTAGAGAGAGCTAGTGTAGCTCCTCCTAGTTCCAAGGGGTGCTGAGTGTGTATGATCAGGGAGAGTTGCAAGGTCTGCAAGGTCAAGGAGCTGATCCACTAGAGTACTGGTTGAAGAATCATAAGTACTTGGTGAGGCAAGGACAAGGGTTCTTCAGGGGTGTAGAGATGTCTACATGGTGAGTAAGGTCTAGTGATTTGCAGGTAGCAGAGAGCAGGGTATCTACTTGGAGTACGGTTGTGTACTTGGTGAACTGGCAGTGTGTTATTGACTGGTTGGAGAGGTGAACATCAATTCTGCATTCGAGTTGATTGTTGGGACTGAGAGAGAGAGGGAAGAAGGTCTTGAGGTGTGGTGAACCTTTGAGGTGGAGGAAGAAGTGGCATCTTCCTTATTGTATATTCTTCCATGTATATAATACAATTGTGTATTGTCTCTTAATTCCTGTGTTGTTTCATATTTCTAGTTACTTATTGATTCTGGTATAATTCCATGTTTAGTTGCTAATACAAGAAGTAATCACATGTGTTCTAATTGGTAGAGCAAGATCCTGACTCAGTAGGGATTGGAGCATGTTTATTGTTCTGGGGTTTCCCTGACACACATTATTGAAGTCCTAGAAGTATAGAGTGTGGGAACTTATTGAATATTTTGAGGATTTTAACATCCAATCAATCTCAATGGAAGATAATCATCATGTTGATAGGTTGGCATTAGTTGGAGCATAATTTGGAATTCTCAATGCTAACAAGAATTCAAAAACTAAACCATAAATCATGGTAATTGTAAGTCCTTCAATACCAGATAATTATTTTAATTGGAAAGTGTTTGAAAGTGACAAACAAATATCATGTTTTATACTACAATAGGTTGAGTTTTCTTGTAAAAATTAGGCCAAGTTGTACCACTAATATAGGGACCAAATTATATAATTAAGGTCTAACAAGCTTCTTAAAGGGCTAGTTACTCTTGAGAATGTATCTAATGAAAGTGTAAAAATGAGAAGAGATAAAGTAAGAATGTCTACAAAAAATGAATATCATGAGAAAGTGTCCATATTCAAAGATAAACTCCTAAAGCTTAAAAATGTATGTACACTAGCTGAGAAGGTTATATTTATTAAGTTATGTATAAAATTTTATGTTGATCCTAATGATAAGCTTGTAAGGTAAAGGAAAATGCCCATCAATCCTAAAGTGGATGTGTTAATGAGAAAATATCTCACCAAGTTGATAGAGTCAAGAATTATCTTTCCTATCAAGTACTCTTCTTGGGTTACCAACTTAGTTCCTATGAGAAAGAATAGTGGTGAGATTAGGCTATGTGTGGATTTTAGAGACCTAAATAGGGTTTCATTAAAGGATCACTATACTCTACCTTAAATGTAAAAAATTCTTCAATTAGTGGTAGGTTCTCAACGTTTCTCCCTTTTAAATGGCTATTCAAGTTACAACCAAGTGTTGGGAAAAGGAAAAGAGCAATATAAGAAAACCTTCACTACTAAATTGAGAACATATGCCTTTAAGAGAATGCCATTTAGATTATCCAATGTAGGTGACACATTACAAAGGACCATGGATATGGATTTTCAAGGTTTGATCAATGAAATGGTACTAATATACCTTGATAACATAAAAAAAATCTCTAAAGAAACTAGTGACCACTTGAATCATCTAAGGATAATATTTGTTAGGTGCAGGCAATATGGGGTTTCTCTCAATCCCAAGAAGTGTTTTTTTATTTTTCATAATGGTAAACTAATTATCCATATTATTTCTAAGGATTGACTTGCTATAGACACTAATAGGGTGAGTATCATATTAGCTTTATCATTGCCGAAGCATAAGAAAGATTTGCAAAGTTTTCTTGAGAAAATTAATTTTATAAGGAGGTTCATCCCTATTTTTTCCAATATTTTAAGACCTATAATAGATATGTTAAAATATCATCAAGTATTTATTTTGACAAGGAAATGGAAGTATAGTTTTGAAGCCATAAAACAAGCTATTACTCAAGCACCCACACTAATCAATCCTAATTTCTATAAGGACTTATTATTGTATGTTTATACCAACATTGACACCATATATTATATTTTAATGTAGCATAATAATGAAGGAACTAAAAATCTTGTAGCCTTTTTTAGTCAAGGATTATAAGGATATGAATAGAGGTACACATATGTTGAGAAATAAATATTGGTAGTTATAATAAACCCTAATAAATTTAAGCATATGGTGTCTAACAACAAAATACATGTCATGGTAACTCACCCACATTTCCTCTTGAATAAGTAATTAAGTGAGAAAATATTTGGATGGATAACTAAGGTGATGGAATATGATGTTGAGATCAAGTCCACTAAGATAGGAAGAGGGAGAGGGTTATGTGTACACCTAACATTAGACCTAAAATAAAAAGAAGATATGGTTTCAGTATTGTAAGGTGGTCCTAGTACTTATATAACTTCATCTTCTCCAAGTTTGACATAAGAAATGGTAAAGTTCCTTCAAATAGATAAGTGTCATATGGGTCTAATTCAAGCAAAAAGGAGATACTTCAGATTGTAAGCAATACCTTATGTTATTATAAATGGGGTTATTTTTAGGAAATACCTCAATGGGAAGTTGTTAAGATGTGTGGAAATAGACCATGTTGATATACTTCTAGAATAATTCCATGATGGACCAATTGGAGGTCATTTTGCACCTAAAACTACTACTACAAAAATAATAAGAGCTAGTTACTATAATTCTAACCTATTGAAGGATTCATATACTTGCATTAGGAAAAGTCAAAAGTGTGCACTCTTTTTAGGAAAACAAATAATTGCATCCATTCCTCTTAATCTTATTCAGGTTGAACAACATTAATGCAGTGGGGACTTGACTTAATTAAAATGATCAATCCCCCATCTAGTGTAGGCCATAAATGGTATCATACAACTAATGACTATTTCACAAGGTGGGTAGAAGTAGTTTTCCTTAAGGAGGCTAGAGAAACTTTAGTTATTGAATTCTATGAGATCCTAGTGACAAGGTTTAGGGTGATTGCAATAATAATTTTTAATAATGCCATGGATTTTAATGGTGTAAAAACAATGGAATAGGCTCTCCAATATGGTATCTACTTGAGTACTTATTCTAACTACTACCCCCAAGAAAATGGACTAATTGAGTCCACTAAAAATAACTTGATCAGAATTATAAAGAGGACAATATAAGATAATCAAAGGATTTGGCACACTAGATTGAAGACAACCTTATTGGCAAATAAGATCACCCCAAAGATTGTCATTAGTAACTCACCATATATTCTTGTCTATGGGATAGAAGCTAAGATTACCATTTCACTTGAGCCACTAGCTCTCCAGTTGGCACATCAGATTGAGATAATGGATATTGATCCTATGGAGATAATATTGGATGAACTAATGGCCTTGGAGGAAATAAGAAACCATGTTATACACCATGGAATGTTACCAAGCACAAGTGAAAAAAACTTTTACAAGAGAGATATCTCAAGAACATATCAAGAAGGAGATCTTGTCTTGAAGTGGGATGCAAATAAATCTAAATATGGTAAGTACACTAAGTTTGATTCATTGTGGAGTGGACCTTATGTTGTCATTTATTGCAAATAAGACAATGTCTTTCAGCTTACAAGACTCAACGGAGAAGAGTTGATTATCCCAATTAAATCCATGATATTGCAGTCATTTTTATAGCTTTGTACATGTTATAGTAGATCTATATATTCCCTAAGTACTTCAAGCATAAGTGTGTCTTGTTAAATTTTTATTTTTTCTCCAAGTGTCTTATGACACATGTGTGGTATGGTGTAGTGTGTTATCTTGTGTTTGTCTAGTTCAATTGGTTTCAAGGTTTTTTTCAAGTCTAATTCTAAATTTTCTCCAAGTTAAGTTGTAGTCATGACTCCATATCCCAATTAATCTACTAAGCCATTAGTATAGATGCATAACAAACATGCATTCCTAAAAGGTCGCCAAAGATGTTAGCCAAATTTTGGCTACCATAGACCAGTTTAATAAAAAAAATGTCTTTTCAAGCCTTTACCCTAGTTATCAATCTTGAAAACCACTCATAATTTATGGTTATCATTTTTTTAAGGTATTTTTAACAAGTTTAAAGTAAGTGTCTTCCTAACATTATGCTTGTCTAGTTAGAGTGTGTCTTGGTCAAGGGGTTCAAAGAGGTTCAAGGGTTGATATATCTTTGTAATGTCATTTAGTTCAATTCAAAGTCATTTAATTTCCCCCATGGTCTATACAAGTGTATTAAATGAAGTCAAATATCTATTTATATAATTTCAACCCATTTTGAAATGCTTATTTGATCATTTGTAATATTTAAGAAGGGAATGTGGTAAGAAAGTGGTGGGTTTCTAGAATAAGGGAGTGGTTTTCACATCATCCCACATCCATAAAGGTGTGAGGAAGTTTAGGTAACACTTGTTGATTTAATTTAGCTAGTTCATATTCAAAATATGATATTTCTCAAGCAAAAAAGAATAAAAACCTTGTACAAGTTGTAGAGTGAAGATAACTTACAAACATCTTATAAATTCATTTAATTATCACAAGTTCAAATCCATGGTTTTGAGGAGATTTAAAACTCAAATATAATAAAAACCTATTCATCCTTCTTATCACTCTCCTTGGTAGCTCCAAAAACCACTTCAATTTTTAGTTGGTAAAAATGAGAGAGAGAGAGAGAGAGAGAGAGAGAGAGAGAGAGAGAGAGAGAGAGAGAGAGAGAGAGAGAGAGAGAGAGAGAGAGAGATTTTTATGGAATGCACTTGGTTGTTGATGAGGGTACATATTCCCTTCAAATATTTTAAAATAATTATAACATTGAGGTCCCCTCCTCTATGAACAATCATTAAGAAGTCTAGGGAGTCAAAATGACCCTTCATCCCTCACAGTTAATGGTTTCTCATAGTTTTTTAGAATGAGTGAGATATTTAATGAAATGGATGATTATAAGAGTTCATTTAAATTTTAAAAATATCTCTCACAACTTTTCCTAGCTTCACCTAGCATGTGTGAGCTTATGGAGATGAGAAATATTCATGTTGATCAAATTACAAACTTAAAGTAATGGAGTGTTGTTGAGTTTAATTATTCAAATATTTTAAATAATTTTTTTAAAAGCTATCACACTACCTCCATGAATCATGAATTCTCTACAAGGTCACTAAATGAGTTTCTCCATGCTAGCAAGGTCGAGAACCCTTCATAATAATTGTATTATTCATAAGTTGTAGGTGTATGAATGTAGGGAAGAGACAAAGTTATGATCTTGTAAATAAGTTCTTAGCATAGGATAAGTGGATATAAAATTGAATTAATTCCCTTAACTTGTTATTCAATCCCATAACATGGTCCTCATTTCCCTTTTAGAACTCCTTGTAGTTTAAAAAGCTCACCTATGGTCTTGTTAAGGTTATCTACTAAATATGCATCCACAGGCCTATTATAGGTAAAAGAGATAAAAATAAATGTGTACAATATATCCATTGAGTTGTATAAACTCAATAAATATGTTATAAATATCCTAATTTAGAGAAAAAGTAAACCTACATGTTTATAGAGCTATAGGTCCACATTATAAACCAAAGATCAAAATCTTGTATGAAGGGAAGTGTCTTAAGCCACCAAGGGTAGTAATGACTTCATAAAAGTGTGAAGGAATATCCTAAACTATTATAAACACCCACATACATTTATATAATAACTCACGAGGTCACTGATGGCATTAAAGAGTTCAAGAAGTCTAATTAGGCCTAATAGGCTGAAAATGCTCATACATAGACCTATATATGCAAGCAGAAGGGATACTTTGAATATTATGTAATATAAAGGGGTTTATAGAGAGATAATATATCATTAATATAACCATATAATATTGTCTTATACCACCAAAGTGATAAGACCTAGGTTGTAGTCAAGAGACTCAAATAGTGACCTATAGGCATATTAAAAGATAGACTTGAGGAAGGCTACTTGTGAGGTGGGGTGAAGTGTTAATAGTTTTTAATAGGTAAAGAATAGATTATTTAAGGTATCATTTTCTATTAAAATCTTTAGGAATGTCAAACCCAACAAAATAATTCTCAATCTCAGGTAGACTTAGTCAAAATACCTAGATTATGTATCTACAATGGAATACATGAACATGAAGAAACATATAGGTTTGAGGTGAATGAAAAGTATGAGTAATATTGAGGGATGTATAAAATAATTTAAAAGATTCATAAAAATTATGGATTCTTTGGTAAAATATGAAAATATCAAACAAGACTGTTAGGGTCAGATAGGCCAATTTGCTCACAAACCCTCATGAGGAGACAAAGTATGTTTTAAGCTATTTGGAGGGTCAAAATGATTGGACAAGTGTTGTGAAACTTCATTATATATTTTTAAAACCCATTTTAGGAATTTATAATATATTAAATGTAATTTTAAGTCCTTTTCGACTCAAAATCACTCTCTTGGTCCTATACATAGTCCTTCATGTCCCAGAGGTAGTCCTTCGTGCCCAAGAGGTCATTTTGTGAAGATCAAAACTTATTGGAGGAAGTGCATGGTTGGAAATTAATTTTTGAGGTGATTAATGAGGTATAATACTCCAAAATATTTACATTTTTTATTTACTCAATCCTCATACCTATATGAATAATCATTTAGGTTGGAGGTCTCTATAAATCAAGTATTTGCCTTGTGAAGGAACTTGAGGGGCATTTTGTTTTGATCATAATTGTAAGAAGGATTTTCATGGGATCCCAAGCTCACATGATATGTTAAAAATTTCTCCCTACTTTCATATTATATCATTTTTTTAGATTATGTCCTCGTACTTTATGAACCATTGTTAAGATGGTAAACACCTAAAACCCTTACTAAACCTCTGTAGAAGACCTGATGAGAGAAAATATGAGTTAAATTACTTATAGTGGAATATTTTGAATTTTAAATGGTTATAATTATATTCATATCTCCCATGGACACCTAAGAAACACACTTGGTGTCACATGTGAAGTCAAAATAGTATGGATATAGACCTAAAAGGATAGTTGTTGACCTTTGTGTAAGGATTTGAATGTATGAAAGCATTAATATCAATTGAAAACACATATATAACATGGAAATATTTATAAAATTATTGTATAGGTCCAACCATATGTATACATGAGGATGTAACAAGTTATAAATCCTTAAGATAAGATAAGATAAGATTATTAGTGCTCTTTTTTTGACATGAGAGAAGCATGACTGCAAGACTTATCAAGTACTCTTAGAGATATTTAATTCAATATGTTTAGTTTTATTATGATGTTACATGCCTTACCAAATAATCATCAAGCATTATAACCTATGAATTTCTTGATAAAACCACTCTAATCACCTCTTGGGCCTGAACATGCATCTAAGCTAGGGTTTTGGCCATTTCTTGATTCACCCATCCGTACAAGGTTTTAGATCCTAAAATTTTCCTTGGAATATGATTAGGGAGTATTTAAATTTAATCAAACATTTTCTTGAGGTTTCATGCATGTTAAGGATTTGTATAGTTAAATCTTAGTTTTTTAGGCATAAAGACCTAATTGAGGGTTAATGGAAAGAAGAATTAGGTAGATCAAGTACATTTTCACTTAGTTTTTTATCATGATATTTTTCATAGAGTATTAAGAGCCAAATTGGTACTCAAATATATGTTTTTTAGGACCATATGTCTAAGGTTCTAGACAAGGAGTTTTATGTGTTTTGAGCGCTATGAGGAAATGAAGGCATGTATGAGCCTTAGGTATTAAATAGAGTGTTAGAGAGTATATTGGAAACACAAGGGGATTTATAAAAGTTTTAAATTAAAATATAGGTTATTCCTTGAGAAGGATTTCATTCATTAATTTAGAAACAAGATTTGATGCATTTGGGCCAAAAGGAGCTAGTGAAGATTGTGAGCTCTTGAGGATAAAAGAAGAAGTTTACAATAATTATATAAAAAATGAATATAATATCCTCAACCATTCCAAATGTTAGTCAAGAAATTTTTAAATATCATTGTAGGTATAAATGTGTATCCTCAAAATTAAGGAGTTAGATTCAAGAACACAAGATTGCCTAAGTAACTTACTATGCCATTATGCACAAGGAATCTCATAAGCACTTGGTCATGAGAGTTAAATAAATAAGTTTAAAACACATACTCCATGGATTTGTTTCCATTTTATTTATTTTTTAACTATTATAATGATAAATTTAAATGATGGGTTGCCTATGTCAAATTATTTCTTCCCCTCTCTCTCTTCTTGCTATAAAACAAGCCTTGAATGGTTAAGAATGCATCCTCACATTGGTTATGGTGAATCCATGCCAAAATTAAGTCTTTAATTTCCTATTGGAATAAATTCAAGATATGTATTACTATATTTAGCTTGGATTTAATTATCTTGAATGGGTTGTTTTGATAAATGCATAGTGATAGTAAGTGTGCTTCCTTGCATTTGTCCTTATTCATACCTCTCTATAAGTTTGTATTATTTAATATTTCATAGGAATTTTTATACATGATTTTATTAGTTGTAAAAATTATAATCCATTAGTGTATAATATTATTCCCTCTTTTCTAATCATCTTGATCTTTTTCATTCTTCATAACCCTCATATTAAAACACTAGTGTGACAGGGAATGTCTTAAAATTGTATAATTAGATTGTAAATCGGTATTTGATAGTGAATTATTATCAATATGAGGACCTTATGTTTTGTGCATCACCTCCAAGTTTATTTTTTAGTTTTATCTTTCATCTTTCCATTTTCCAAGCCAAGCAAGTAGTATAATTGTTAGCGTAGGTGTTGTACTTAGGAGCTAGCCCAAAATCTAGAGGTTTGGTCCACTTATAGGTCACCCACAACCCATGTTCACTACCATTGCATATCTCAAGTGAGAGGTATTTAATAAACCCTTTCAAGGGTGAAAATTTGAGATATAATATTTCTCATTTATAAATATATTTCCATGACAAAGTGGAATAGATAAGTTCAAGGCAAGGCTCATCCTAGTAAATAAGTACCTCCATCTAATTCTAAAATATCTCTATCCATGAGCAAGATTGATAAGATTTATAATTTGGATTACATTTTTGGGATTTTTGTGGTGAAGCTAGGCATTTATATAGATTCTCC
Source organism: Torreya grandis (assembly GCA_037957365.1). Lineage (NCBI taxonomy): Eukaryota > Viridiplantae > Streptophyta > Pinopsida > Cupressales > Taxaceae > Torreya > Torreya grandis. Next base: position 1,376,566 of record JARHVA010003162.1, on the reverse strand, counting down.
AAAATCTAGTTAAGAGATAAAAGATCTTGAATATAAGAAGGTGGAAAGAAATCCCTATACCAAAAAATCTCTATTTTAATTCAAAGTTGAAAAAATATTGTGATTCATCTATATGAAGGATAATTTAATGTGGAGAGGCTATACTATTGGCTATATAAAATTTAGGTGTATTTAAATTTGCATCAAGTTAATGAGAGTCAATATATTTATTTTGAAAGTTTAAAAATAATCAATCATGCTTTAAATTTGTTTAAAATTTATGTTCGTACCTTGGTTTTTAATATGTTTCCTCTAATATATAAATGATATGAATTTAAAATCTTGATAAATAATAAATTTAATCTATTTTTTATGAGGAAGAGAGGTCCATGTATTAGAAATATTTATGGCAAAGCAAGGTCAAAGTATACAGGAGTATACAAGTGAGTTATGCAAGAAGGAAAAACATATTGGAAAGGATATAATGAGCTATATGACCTTGATGAATTATTTTAGAGGACTTTATATGCATATTAGGATACCCATCCTCTAGGCTAATCCTATAGATTTAGAGGAGGCTTGCTCTAAATCTCACTACTTAGAGATGGACAAAAATAAGGGCCCACCAACCTCTTCAACCACCATAGAAAATAAAGGTGGTTCTAAAAAAATGTAAAAATTAAATGGAAAGGTAAGCATAATGTTCAACTAATTTTTCTCAAAAGGATACTAAAAGGCATTATGGCTATTATGAGGTTGATATATATTAAAGGAGACTTGTTTGAAGTTTCATCTAGAATTGCATCCATACAAAAGAAATAATAAAAATAACTCTTTGATATCCTTCCAAGGGAAATAATTTGGGTGAAATTTCAATGTGGATGAGACAATACATTGTATATTCATAAGGAGGTATGTTTTTGTAGTAATAGTGCTCAAGTTCAAGGTGAACTTACAAAAAAAACCCATATTAAAGTTCAAATTAAGAATAATAAATTGGATGCTCTTTATATTATTTATCTCAAAAAAAATTTGATAAGAAAAGATTTAGTATAAAATTTGGGGTTATAAACTTACAATCATCTTAATCCAGATGCTTTGGTTTGGGTAAAGAAAGAAGTAGAGTTAAGATGATAATGAAATGCAAGTTCACATTTGGTATGGATAAACATTTCATTGATGAAGTCATAATTGATGTTATTTCCCTTGACATGTGTGTTATAGTTTAAATTTATATTTAGAATTCCATATTCATGAGAATATTCAATAAATACCATTTAATGAATAATGGAAAAAGATGCATCTTTAAATCCTATGAAGGAAACTCAAAGATCTCCTTGGTAGGTGTGTCTCAAACCATAAATATGATTAATATTAATGGAAATTTTTATTTACCTCTTTCAAGAGATATACAATATAAATGAGTGATTTCACATAAGACTTCTTTTAGCATGTTTACTAAGATAGATATAAAAACAAACGGGAGAGTTAGTGTAACAATTCAAATAAGTTTTCCAAAAACCCATGGATATGTCACCAATGATACCTATTGAGCATGAGATTCAATTACTACCATATTTTCTTCTTCTAAATTTTGGTCTCTATTGGTAGTCCTTGGTGGATTCCAATAAGGTAATGCATCATTTATAATCTTCAATTAATCAAGTATAGTCCATCTTATTATTTATCCATGTATTTATCCAATTATTTTAGTACCTAAGAAAGATGGTTCACAGATAATGTATGTTGATTATAGAGTACTCAATAAAATTACCATCAAGAATATGTATTTTTTTTCCTGGATTGATGGTATTTTAGATAATCTCCAACATTCTAAATGCTTTAGTAAGTTAGATTTGAAATCTAGATATCATCAAGTAAGAATTAAAGAAGATTACATTTTAGAAACAACATTCAAGACATAGAAAAGGGTTATATGAATGATTTGTATTAACTTTTAGGTTTTGAAAATCTTCAACTACTTTCATGTGAATGGTGAATGAAGTTTTAAGGAAATTTATAGATGATTTTTTCATTATTTATTTAGTAAAGTTTATGATGAACATCTAATTCATTTGAAATAAGTTTTGAAAATTTTAAAGGAGAACATGTTGTTATTGAATGAAAATAAAAGTAAGTTTCCAAAACAATCACTCATCTATTTTGGTCATGTGGCTGGATATGGAAAGTTGTGAATTGATTTGTAAAATTTTGAGGCCATCATGAATAGGTTTATGCCTTCCAATGTGATCAAAATAATAATCTTTGTAGGCACAGTTCAATATTTGAGGAATTTCATTCAGACTTTCTCTTCCATAGTAACAAATTTGCATGCCATTATAGTATGGGTAAGTATTTAAGTTGGAATAATACATTTATTGAGTTTAAACATAAGATTTTAAATTCTCTATTTTTATATTTACTTAACTTGTAACAACATTTTTAGCTAGAAATGGATGCTATTAATTATGCTATAGGGGTTTTCTTATTGCAAGTAGGTAAAGCCATATGTTTCTAGTCATAGTTATATCAAGGTGAAATTATGAAATATTGTACATATGATAAAAAAATATATGATCTTGTTCAAGTAGTCATGAAATGGAAGCACTATCTAATGGGTAATAAAACCATTATTCATATGGATCACCAACCTCTCCAATATTTATAAGCATAAATTAAACTACAGAAATCTATACATTATAAATGGATGAATTTATTGTAATCATTTAATTTGTTTATCAAATATAGTAAAGGTGTGACTAATACATTAGTGGACAAGTTTTTTAGACCTCCTTTGATTTCAATAATTGGAACTATAGCCCTTCTTGAACTTTTTATGCATGAATATTATGTAGAAGGGTATGAGAATGATGCATATTTTGATAAAGTGTTTATTCAATAAAAATGGCTCCAAGGTACAGGTTTTGAGCTTAATGAGGTTTATTATCTTCAAGATTGTTTAATATACAAGATAGGTAAGCTTTATGTACCTAGAAGAAGAGTTCAGCTATTGCGAGCAGCACATAATTCAAGAGTTGTAGGTCAAATTTATGTTAAAAATATGGTGGAATATTTAAAAATGTATTTTTATTGTAAAAATATGAAAAATGATGTTGTGACTTCATAGGATGATGTGTATTATGTAGTAAAAAAAATCCTAGTAATAATAAATTGGGTTCTTATATGCCATTTCTAGTTCCTTTTAGGCTATGTGAAATCATTTCCATGGATATTATAGGAGTTTTTCCTATTTATAAGAGTGGAAAATAAACTTTTTTGTATTTATGGATTGGTTTATTAAAATATGTATTTGTATTCCTTGTAAAAATACCCTTAAAGGTAGTGATGCAACTAAGTTGTTCTTTGCTAACATGTGAGTTCACTTTGGATTTCCTATCTCTATCATTTCATATCAAGATTTAAGACTTCTTGGAAAATTTTGGACCATATTATGGGAGAATATGGACACTAGACTAAAACAATCTACCGCTTTTCATCCACAAATAATGTGAAAACAAAACTATTAAATATAATCTTGGTGAAGCTTTTGAGAGGGTGGTAAAATAGGAACCATCCTAAGACTTGGGATGAAATTTTGGTGTATATTCAGCATTCTTATAATCTATGTTTGTAATATTTTACCAACATATCTCCTTTTGAAGCATGTTTTGGTTTCTTACCTTCATATATGTTAGATGTTATTTTGATATATCCATATAAAGGAATTGGGAAATTGGATCCAAACATACACAAGGCTTAGAAATTCATTTATAGGGTTCAATAAATTGACCTCCAAGTGAATGATAGGTTGAAGGAATCATAGGTCAAATACAAAGGAAGACATGATCAACATAGGATTGAACACAATTTACTTGTTGGATAAAAGATATGGTAATACTTGAGTAGATAAAGGTTCAAGTTAAAACTAAGAAGCTTAAGCCTCTTAGATATGGTTCATTTTTCATTTTTGATAAAGGCAAAATTAATTATTTTTATTGGATTTGCCTCCTTATATGAAAATATATTTTGTTGTCAATGTTGAAAAATTGTGTCTTTTTTAGCCTCCTCTACTAGATGATGAAGAATGGGATATAATTATACCTTATATTTAAGACATTACTCATGATGATTAAATATAATTTGAGAAGGATATCATGTTTCAAAAGATAGAAAGGACAATTAAGATAGGATTGCAAGAAAGATGGCAGGTTGGGTAATGAGATCAATACCCCACAAGACCAATTGGTATTCCAAAGAAGACATGGCGAAGAAAATTTCTCATTTAATAAGATCCTAAATATTTTTGGGACCAAAATCATGTAATTAAGGAGACATGGTGTAAAATTTGGATCTAGTATATTAAAAAAATGGGAGTTAACTTATTACATTATTCTCATATTTGTAATAAATGCTTATAAGACATTTTTTGAATATAGTTCATGTAAAATTCTTAGTTATAAAGGTGCATGTAGAGCTTATAGTGTTAGAGAAAGTCTTAGAATGATCCAAACATTCTAAGAACATCTCATTATTTTTATATGGACCAAGTACTAAGGATTATTAGAGAAACCATGGTCGTACCATGCCTTTTCAGAAAATACCATGGTGGGTTATGGGTCATCATAAGATCACATAGTCTAATTTCAAACAATTGTTGGGTGTAAATATGTCTTGTTTTTTTTAATTATTTGTAGTTCATATAAACTCCAAGTGGTTAATGTAGCTCAAGATACAATCATTTGTATTCAATGGAAGTTGGCTTCAATAGTACAATTGCAAGCTTTGAATCAAATTTTGAGTCTTCTATTGCTCTCTTAGATGATGTTGTTTTTAGGAATTTTGAATTGTGCAAGAAGAATTTTAAGAAGTGGAAAGTATTGTGAAAGTATTTTGAAAATTGTAAATTGTAATTTTGTCCATGAAGGCCACTACTTGGTAGTAAACCTATACATAAAAATAATGTGATGGAATGAGGATGAGTAAGCACCTCAATCTACTAGAGTTTTTTAGTCTTTAGTTTCTCTAGGCTAATCTTCATTTTAATTTTTTTAGATAGTTTCATTTCTTGCATTTTGTTTCAACTTATTTCAAATTCAACACTTAATATATTTATTTCCCCATAAAATAAGGCATAAAAATAAGTAAACAAACATGTATGTGTTAGGAGTTTGCATAAGATCCACATTAATGAATTATGAGTGGAATATCCACCAAATTAAGAATAACCTATCATTAACCCTACCTTCATGATCTAGAGATTGATATTTTAAAACCTTAGTTTTTTTATGCAAGAGTTTCCAAGGGGACAAGAAATATTGCATCATATAAAAACATGGATTCCATTTATTATGCATTCTTGTGAACATTTGTTGTGTTGTGTCAGTGGCAATCTCGTTTCACCTCTAAAAAAAGATCAAAATCAAGCTAAAGAACATCATTAAGATTTCTATAGTGAAAGAAAATGTAGGGATTAATTTTTTAATCTTAGCCCATTAGCCAAATTTAAATTTTATTTGAGCATGATGAAACTACCACTTCAAATAGTAGTTTCACAATCATCAGCTTGCAGCAATCAATGGTTTTTCCTACATTTTAAAGATGCACAAAATAATTTCCCATATCACTAAAATTTGTAGAAAATTTATCTAATAAAAAGGGATATTGAATAGTGTGAAAGGATGTTAATGTCAGGTGACCAAGATTCAAAGCCAGTTTTGGAAAAGAGTTGGAGAGTCATCTCAGAACTGACATCCAAGTGGAGTAAGAACATTGAGCAAGTCAAGAAAAATTATCCTAGCTCCATAGAAAATTATATTAGAGTGACCTTAGATAAGTGTAAATAGTAGGATATTAGACCTTAAATAATATTGAGTGACTTATGTTCATTGTAACCTTGTCATTATATTGAGGGATTATTCTTCATAGTTTATGGGAAGAGAGAATGTGAGGTGTGTGTGTAATCTATATAACATTGTGTTGAATTCAATAAAAAGTGTTATTTGAGTTTAAACTATAAGTAATGTTCTTATGTGTGTGTTTACATTTTAGAATGAGTGCAAGTTATATCTAGCAACCCCTCATTTATGTCTGCATCAAGAAGGATAGAATGTGTTGTCTAAATAAGATAAGTATTTCACCTCTATTTTTTGTATCATAAGAAACATTAATAGTTTTAAATATTATCAAAATATTATTATCATTCATATCATGTGAATCATATCATTAGAATTAAAATCATTTTAATTATGATACTATCATTAAAATTTAATCAGAATATGTAGTAGTAGAAGAAGCATTACCATCATTTGGAGACACTATTTTATGTTTCAAATAAGCAAAATTATTAACCAAAGGAATTTCAATAAAATAAAATAAAATCAGTCTATCAGTTCACCTAGTAGGATTTTAATATTTAATAACCATATGTGACATAATATGGAAACATACATAGAATGTAAATATACCATATAATTTGAATGATAGATAAAGGATAAAAAACTAGAGTTTATAAACTACACATAATGGGATAGGGTTAAGGATTTCAGCCAAGATAGAATAATCCATATAAAAATCAAACCTTATATTTAATATAAGAAAAATATAGCCTTAAGGTGTGTAGCAGTGAATGGTTTCACTGAAATTATGTATGGGCAAATAGATTGGGTAAGAAGATAACATATCTAACCATATAATTTTTTAAAACTTAGATCTAAACAAATTAAAATAATATAGTAGTAAAAATCAAACCTAACTGTATAAAGGATATTCCAAAATAATTTAAATGTGAAAAGCTAGGATTATGAGAAGTATATTAAATTGTAGAAAATTTGTAGTCTTTATGAGGCTAACATTAGGTGGAAATATGTCTAAAAGTGAGGCAGACATAAACCACAAATTTAATCAAACTAAAAACTTTGAAATTTTAACTAAGAGTGGATTGATACACTCATGGTTATTTCTAGGTACATATCTTAGGGCTATGATACACTATTGGTCACAATGTCCTTTTATGAAAGAAATTTCATGACTCTAATTAGATAATCTTGCTCAATTTATCATAATTCATTATGCATCACCCAAAAATATTTCTCATTTATTTAAACCCTAATCAACTCATAAAACCTTGAAAGACTTTAAAAATAAGGTATTTAATCAAGGGGCATTCCTTAATAAACCCTCATCCTCAAAAACGTTGGAAACTAGTACTTAGTGTAGTTCAATAGGAAATTGTGTGATGTAAGCCCTAGTCCTTATATGACTTTTTACTCATGAACAATTTGTAGTGATGTAATATGGAGACTCCAAATGATTTTTTATTTAAAAACAAATTTTAGAATTATTCTTATCATTTTTGATCTTCTCTTGGAAATGATTCTTTCATTCACTTACTATTCCAACACAAGAGATTTCTATTCCTTAAATAATCTTGCATCAACCAAAAAAATATGTTGGGGTGTGTTCATGTAGACTAGTTTGTGTGTTTGTTTATTTTTGGAATTGTTGAGTTTATCCCTGTAAGAAATAAACATTAAAACAATTCAAGGATTAAGTTTTATGTGGATTAAGTTTCTCAATAACCATGAGAATTTGATAAGTGCACCATCAAAACAATTAGAGTATGGGGGCATGTGACATGTATCTACACTCATTCATATAGTTATTTAAATATATATTCACATATACTCGATGCACATGCATGGGTAGGTTTAAATAAGTTTTAGTTACAAGTTATAGTTTGCAAATGGTTACAAGTTCAAAATTACATTCTATATCAATACATTATAGATACATGAGAAATGATTTTCACTCATGTTCACATTTCTACCATGGTAATTTTAATTTTTAAAATTTTCTCAAGTTCTAAAGTTTTATAAGTTTCAAAGGTACAAATTTTCAAATAGAATCTAGATCTATCTATAGAATTGTAAATCATCTCATGTTGTAGGTGGATCACCTTAGATTCTAATGACACTCCATGTCTATGTTTATAATTTTTATATTGTAGTGAGACAAATTTGGGGGTTCTACCCCTTCAATTATTTTTTAGATTACTCTACAAATTCAAATGAGAGTTGGAGCATACAATATTTCCAACCCAAGATATTTCAAATTCATATCTAGTATGCCAACTATGGGAGCTAACTACTTCCACTATTCTCATAGTTTTAATAAATACTTTTAAGACATTTCATGTAAATTTATTAGTAGAAAGAAGCATAAAAAGTTTTTAGTGTTAGAGGAAGTCTCATAATGATATGGACATTTTTGGGAACATCCTATTATTTTTAAATAGATTTAGTGCCCTAGATTATCAAAGAAACCTAAAACAACATCATGCCTTTTTATAAAAACCTATGATAGGGTAATGGGTTATTATAATATTGCATTACTTGAGTTCAAACACCATTTACAAAAATGGATTGTATTTGGAATTTTTGAAAATTGAGTTTCATCTCCTATGCAATCCATGTACCTCTTCTTAATAATGTTTTGTATAAATTTTTGGGTGAGTTAAAGTAAATAAATGGAATTTGGGTTTAGTAATGCATTGTGAGTTTTGAGTCCAAGATTGACTGTTCCATTGTCTCCTTGATGATTTTTTTGCTAAACATTATGAATTATTTGAGAAAAGTTTTAATAAGTGCAAAGCATTGTGTAATATTTTAGACAACTATGAATTTTAATTATTTCCATGAAGGCCATTGATTGGTAATTAACCTATACATGAGAATAATATAATGGAATAAGGAGTAAACACCTCACTCTAATAGATTTTCTTATCTTGAGTTTCTCTAGGATAATCTTTGTGTCATGTTCTTTTTATATTTTACCTTATTTCATTTTCTTTCAAACTCTTTCAAGTTCAACACTTAATACATTATTTTCCTAATCAAAATAAAGCATAAAAGTAAGTAAATGTGTATGAATGTGTTAATATTTTTTAATACAATACATATTGATGAATTATGAGTGGACTATCCACCAAATTACGAACTAGATTAGTATCATAGCTAGTTATTTACATTATGTATGGTTTTTGTGTGACTATTTTTGTAGTTTTATGCCTATAACCAGAGTATCAAATGATAGTGGTGAACATATACTAGTTCAAGGCATCTCTCATCCTAGTGAATGAGTGCAACTATCTAATGAAGAATGGTTCCAAAAGTTATAATAATATTTTTATAACATATCTCTATCCATGAGTAAAATAGATAAGCTTGATAATTTGGAGCCCATTATTAGGATTTTTGTGGTGAAGCTAGGCATTTATATAAAAGCTTCAAAAGCTAGATAATATATGAAAGCTCTCAAAAATTATAAGGTCAAAGTAAATGCCTATACCAACCAAGATATATTTCCATTCAAAGTTGAAACAAATATTGAGATTCATATGTGTGAAGGATAGGTGAATACAAAGAGGTTAGACTATTTTCTAGCCCAAATTTAGGTATATTTTAGTTTGATTCAAATTAATGAGATTCATCATAATTATTTTGAAATTTTAAAAATAACAAATCATGTTTTAACTTTGTTTAAAAGTTATGTTCATACCTTGGTTTTTAATAAGATTCCTCCAATAGAGAATGGGATGAATTTAATTTATTTATAAAGAAACAGTTTGAACCATTTTTTTATGAGGAAGAGATGTCTATGTATTGGAAATATCTTTTGCAAAACAAGGAAAAATTATGTGGGAATATTTAATCAAGTTTTAAAATAAGGCGGTTCATATGGGAAAGGATATAGCACAATGCACCACCGTGATGATGTATGTGGGAAGACTCTATATCCATTTTAGGATGGGCATGCTATAGGACAATCTTTTAGATTTATACGAGGCTTGATATCAAACTCACTACTTATATATGGAAAAAAATAATGTCCACTAACCTCTTCAACCACCAAAAAAGTGAAAGGTGGTTCTAAATAAAATGGGAAAGGTAAGCATAATGTTCAACTACTTTTTATCAAAAGGATAATAAAAGACATTATGGGTATTGTGATGTTTATATCCATTTAGAGGTGATTTGTTGTAAGTATCATCAATAATTACATACCTACAAAGGAAAGAAGAAAAATAAAGCTTCAAAATCCTTACAGGGGAAATAATTTGGGTGAAAATCTAATGTTGATGAGAAAATATGTTGTATATTCACAATGTTGTATGTTTTGGTATCAATATTACTAAATATCAAGGTAAACTTACAAAGAAAATACATATTAAAGTTCAAATTAATAAGACTAAATTGGATTCTCTCTTTTTTAAATTCTCTCAAGAAAAATTTGATAAGCAAAGATTTAGTGGAGAGTTTGTGGTTATAGACTTACAATCATCATAATCCATATGTTTGGTTTGGGTAGAAAAAGGAGTGGAGTTAATGTGATGATGCAATGTGAGGTCACATTTGCTATGGATAAACATTTCATTGATGAATTCATAATTGATGTTATTCCTCTTAACATGGTGTCTATAGTTTACATGTGTATTTGAAATGTCATCTTCATGAGAAGATCCAATCAATGCCATTTAATTAAGGATGGAAAAGATACATTATTAAATTCCATCAAGGAAACTCAAATATTTCCTTCATAAGTGTTTCTCAATCCATAAATTTGATTAATTCTAGTGGAATATTTTCTTTACTTATTTTAAAATATATACAAGATAAATAAGTGGTTGTACATAAGACTTATTTTAGCATGTTTAAAAATAAAGAGATAAAATAAATGAGAGAGTTATTGTGAAAATTCAAAGATTGTTTTCAATATCCACCAGATATGTTAGCCATGAGACCTATTAAGCATGAGATTCAATTACTACCGATTGTCCTCTTTTAAATTTTGGTCTCTATTAATAGTCTTTGGTAGATGACAATAAGGTAAAACATCAGTTAAAATCTTAATTTAATTAAGGTATAGTCTATATTATTACTTCTCCATGTAGTTATCTAGTTATTGTAGTATCTAAGAGAGATGGTTCATGGAGAATGTATGTTGATTATAGAGCACTCAATAAAATTAGCATCAAGAATAGGTACCCCTTCCATGGATTGATGGTATTTTATATCATCTCCAACATGACAAATGCTTTACTATGTTAGATTTGAGATTTGGATATCATCAAGTAAGGATTAAATAAGAGGACATTTTAGAGACAACATTCAAGACATGGAAAGGGTTATATGAATGGTTGGAATTACCTTTTAGGTTGTGTAAAGCCTCAACTAATTTCATGAAAATTATGAATGAAGTATTAAGGAAATTTATATATGTTTTTTTCATTGTTTACTTGGATGATATTCTTATTTTCAACAAAACTTATGATGAACATATAATTAATCTGAAACAAGTTATTGAATGAAAATAAATGTGAGTTTGCACAAATGTTAGGAATAAAACACTTCTAAATCAATATCTACTATTACCATAAACCATATCTAAATCTATGTAATAAAATTCATGATGGAAACATTCCTTAATTCATCATTAATATGAAAGCATAAATGAGAGTAAGATAATAACATAGATCTAACATGGTTCACCTAATGTGGTCTACATCCACCAATTAAAGTTCTCAAATAAA